>CM062808.1:619702439-620132227 GCA_031772625.1 Pinus tabuliformis | reverse complement strand
TTTCTCCCTTCTGCACTATGTCATGAATGAAGTGGTACTTGATCTCAATGTACTTCAAATTGTCCATGGAAATTGATTATCTATTAGCTTCACATAGCTTTGATTGTCACAATATATCTCAGTCGTTCTAGCAACCTGATCAAATATCTTGTGAGTAACTTCCAAAGCCACACTACTTCACAACTTGCTAGAATGGATGCAATAACTCTGCACTCAGTATGTTAAGTGCAATATACTTCTACTTCCTACTCATCCACGAATTGTAGAGTAGCCCAAGCTAAAGAAACCTTCGGAAGTACTATTTTGTCTTCAACGCTCCCTGCCCAATCTGCATCTGTATATCCCTACAATTGTATATCACCATTTGAGACATATGTCAAACCATAATAAATTGTACCATGAAAATTGATGAGGCTCATAAATAGGTGCATCATAAGGGTCATAATGTCATCCTCCATCTTTGGAACTATGTCTTTCTCACATTTATTTTATAATTTTGGTTATCTTATGCTTAGTGAAAGGTAAAAGATGTTTTTTCTATGTCATGTAACCTAATATGGTTTAAATTGGAGGAAACAAGGATTTTTGGGTAATTACATGTATGGCTGGAGTAGACAACGGGGAGAGATTCTAGAGGTTTTCCACCTCCTCAACTCCTTCATGACCCAAGAACACCACACACTCTCTCATCATCTCGAGGTCATTTGACATTGATGCAATGAATAAGATAAGCTTGTTATTGGTTAATCACTAAGTTATCTCTAGAGGGTTGAGGCTCTTGGGTTGGGTCCAAACCCAGGGGCTTAGCCCCTCTTGTGTATTGGTATTTCTTTTTAGTTCAGAGTGTTTATTATTTTCCTGCATTTCATTAGAAAATAACCCTTAAAAAATCTTGTGATTGTGACCTCTATCTCATCTCCCCCATGGGAGCACGAATGGAAGGATCTACAATCACAGTCCAAAAATACTATGTTTATGATTTCTTGGAAAGGTCTATGTTATTCATATTGTTTTTCATGGGCTTAATATACTTAGAGTTGATTCATTGACTGGATCAGAGTTTTTGGCACAGATTAGATCACATTTAAATTCAACTCATCCTTTCCACTATTAGTTGTTTCATTTTCAATGATTAAAGGGCATATTCATGTGATGTTGCAGGGATATTTGTATCTTCAAGAAAGGGGCCTTTCACCACATCCATCTTGGACTTCCTCGGCATCTTTTGAAGCTCAAATTCTATCTTCAAAGTTATGTTCTTGAGATCAGCCTCTTAGATCACCGTGAGAAGCTCTCCTAGTGCAAAATAGGCCTTCGAAAGGATTTGAACTTGGATAGGGGTGTGGTCAAATTTAATCCATTTACCTCAACCTCCATCCACCTTTCCATCCCTGGAACCCATCATTCCTACCTCCTAAATCTTCCTCGCAACCTTCCTATAGAATTACAAGCCTTCAAGTAGCAATATAGGGTACCTGTCGCAGCCTTCTATAGCATACATGTAGCGTCCTCTTTCTCAACTTATTTTGACCTTTTATGCAATTTGGACTTAGTTTAGAAGTAGGTTGGCCCCCAACTGTGACTCAATGATCAAGGGAGCACCTAAGCCACTCCAACCATCATTTTCCTTTACTGTAAAATAAGATAGCATGAGTTTCTTTATTACAGATTTGGCACAAATAAAACATTGGTATATACGCAAGTGTGAGCTAGATAGATGATACATGGAATCTTGAGTTATCATTTGGTGGGTTAGCTTCTTGTCTGCAAGTATATTTGGTAGCTAGATGGTTGATTGCAAGATAATTTAGTTCCTTATCTACAAGTAGTGTAGCTCTTATATTTTCATGAATTGATTCAATAACATTTACAAGTTGAAGTTCAAAAAGAATTTTCCTTTTGATCATTAAAGGTAGCTTCTAAGTTGCACCTTCATTAGTTAGTTTTTCCTTCTAATTCAGTAGGAAGAATGGTCTTGGAGAACTATTTGATCAAATTTCCTAGTTGAGGGTGGCATGAGTAGAATCCCATCTACTGTGTATATAGCATTCTCAGTCCTCGAAGTGTGTACGAACCTTCGGTTGATAAATAGAGTTGAGGAGCCCTTGAGTTGCAGAACTCTTGGTGCAATACCAGGTCTCACCACTTTCTTGCGTCATTGTCGGGGAGGTGTCTAGGTAGATGTTATATATGCTTCAACATTGTTTTATGTTTACATACAGTTTTGAAAAAGCAACATAAAAAAAACAAAAGAAAAAATTCCTTTCATACCTCTTAGAATAGAGATACCCAAGGAAAATTCTTACCGAACACCCCCACCCCCTCAAGTAGTCAACCTTCACTCTTCTCCGGTGACTGTGAGCTTTGCTCTCTGACTCTACGGGTGTTAGAAGAACCCTCTAGGTGAGAAACCTGAGATATTTGAAGAACCTATTCGGGAAGGAGAAGTACCCACTTCACCTACCCAAACCATGGCTGGAAATAGGAACAATGATTTTTTTTCCCTATCATAGAGACCAGTGGAGAGGCTAGAATGGAGAATATCGCCCTAATTCCATTCCACACTTTCATGGATTAGCCTCTAAGGATCTTGATACCTTTATGTTTAAATTTGTCGTTACCTGTAGGACCTATGACTATGCCTCTAATGACCAGAAGTTGAAGTTATTCCCATCTACCCTTAAGGATGCAGCCTTGGGCTGGTTTATGGTCTGCCTGGGGATAACGCCACTACCTAGGCTCAAATTCAACAAGCTTTTAATGAAAAGTGCAGGGACTACTGTAGGTCCAAATAAACCAAGGAATAAATATTTATTAATGACTCTTGGACATGATGAATCCTTGGAAGACTATGAGGAGAGATTTCAACTGAGTTATAGGAGGGCCAGATGCACCCTTGATCCGAATCACTCAAGCTAGTTCTTCTTTGAGGGATTAGGGAGGACATGCTGGAAAACATCAACATGTTGTCTCGGGCAGATATCTATCATTTATCCTATGACGGCATCAAAGCATTGTTCAAAATTCCCTCTAGGGCCAATAGAAAGAAGGGTAATGGCTAGTCAAGGCTTGATCAATTCCTCCCCTTCCACAACATCCATCAAGAATGAGATTAGGAACATGTTGAAGACTTTAAAAGTGAAATTTTCTGTGCCATTTCTTTGCAAATGGATACCATGCAAATGAAGAGGAAACCAGAGGAAGCAGAGAGAGCCCTAGTTATTTTTATCCCTAAATGAACTAAAAGGAAACCCAGAAATGAATGTCCATTACATGTTGTACAGGTCTGCTCAATCTGTGAGGAGAACCATGCCACAGATAAATACCCTCTTTTATTTGTTTAAAAGTTGTATACGAAGGGCGGAAGGTGGGGCTGAGCAACTCTGCTTTTATAAATCAAAGAGGCCTCAAGGACCTCGTCCATACCAGCAGGGCATGCGAGGTGCATCTTACTCTTAATACCATCCCTACCAGAATGCACCCTTTCCACCATAGTACTATTCCCCTCATCCATCACGTTCCACACCTCCTCCTTGCTTGATGCCCCTCAATATCCTCCCCAACATGTCAATTAACCATTTCAGCCATATGTTTCCCAACCTCCTAAATGGAATAACCCATCACATGGGTGGAGGCCTCAACTTAACCAACCTCCTACTTTACTGCTCCACCTCCACCTCAACCACAAATCACTCATCCCGCTCCAACCAAGCAACCTCAGATGCTTCTCAACCTAATCTGAACCCGAATAATGAGCAAGCACAACAAGTCTATATTGGAGAGACATCTTACAGTTCCTATGCTATGGAGATCTAAGAAATCAACCTTAGGTCCAAAAGGGAACTTGAAGATAACCAACCTCCATCTCCACCTTAAGAACTTGAAAGAGAAAAGGAAGAGAGTACCCCTAAAGTAAATCCACCTCCTTTTCCGTAGAGATCGATCCATCCCAGCTAGCACCCCCCAGAAGAGACTGAACTTATGGGGAGGACACAAGAAATGGAAGAATCCCAACCAATGCATAAGAAATGGCTAAGATCTAACAAAGATCGGCAGTTTAACAGAAAAATAAATAAATAGATCCAATAGATCAGAAAAAACAAGAAGATCAATGCCCAGTACAAGTCAAAAACCCTCTCCCAATGAAGGGACAGAAAATCTAAAGAAATCAAGCAAAATAAAATGAATTTGTACCAGTTCTAGCTATTAAATAGAGAAACTCAAACAGATCGAGGATAGAAAGAAAAACTTTTGAAGACAACAATTGGTCTTTCGAGGCTAGAAGCTCCGTCGCACACAGAAGACAGGATAAGTTTGGTTGGTCGCTAGGGTTCAATTATTGTATAAGTTTCCTAACTTATCAAGCCCTAGGTGCCTAGATACACAAGTGGGTCAAGTTGATCTCCTTGGGAATGGAAAAGACTAGAAACCTTTTTCACAATTACTTTAGTACTTTTTTTATGATTGAAATTACTTTAGTACCTTCCTAATTTATTATTCATTGCAAGGACAACATGTTCCATTAGTTGGGAGGAGGGGGAGGGGGAACATGGGGTAATTCTCCTAACTATTACATTGCTAATCTTCTAATCACTTCACCTCATAATCAACTATATCTTCCATAATCTCTAGCACACTAAGTCCATATGACACAACACTCTAGAAGTCACTAAATTTTATTTTTGGCATTGATACCTTATTTGGAAATTACTAACCCTCATCTTCCTCATTACATGAATGTTGTCAATGTTTCCATTATTACTATTATTGTTTGATACGCTATTGGTGTTCATAGCATATTGCTACCACTAATTAATATGATACATCAATCTTTTGCACAATGGGAAGTTCAACTATCCAACATGAACCTGTCACCTTCAAACAACTTTGGGGCAACCCTGAAGTGTGTCCAAATTTTCAAGATGGGGGTGGATAATCTATAGGGTTTCACCTATAAGTTTTTCCTATTTACAACTATAGCGTGGGGACTCAAAATTAGAGTAATAGAGGAAATCCTTGCCCACGTTATACGATAAACTTGAATCAATGAGCTTTAGAATCAACTGCTTATTACTGGGAGAAATTGCCAAAGATGATGGTAGGGGAGTTGTGAAAGAGGTATTATGTTTACTTTATGTCTAATTAATTATTTCCACAAGTTTTGAGCACTATGCTGATAACTTTAGATTTAAAATAATAAACACATAATAAAAGATTTCGAAATAATTTAGAGGATATCCTAATTAAATATCTATGATTGGGTGGTGAAACTTAACGCACAGATGAAACTTGCTCACTACATTTATACAACATAAAATTGTAAAATCATTAAATGTAATGCACCATATAAAAATATTCAAGAAAGAGAGTTGTTAAAATAGGTGATTTCATTGTCAACATTGTTTTGAGCACTATGCATAACTTTAGATTTAAAATAATAAATACATAATAAAAGATTTCGAAATAGTTTAAGAGGATATCCTAATTAAATATCTATGATTGGGAGGTGAAACTTAACACACAGATCAAACTTGCTCACTTCCATTCATACAACATAAAATGTAAAATCATTAAATGTAATGCACCATATAAAAATATTTAAGAAAGAGAGTTGTTAAAATAGGTGATTTCATTGTCAACATTTCTTCGTCTTTATTTGCATCGCATCGATTTATATACTCTAAGTCATCCTTTGATAGTTGTTAAAAAGCTTACATCAATGAAGTCATTCAATGAAAATTTCCTTCGACATTCCCAAAATGCATAGAATGTGATCTGTAGATATAAGTTCAATATCATCACTCATTCTACGATATTTTCCCAAAATCTATTAATTCCAAATATTTTTATAAGATTGCTAAACGTATATTGTTAATAAGGCATAATTAGCAATATGGTTTCAAGCCAAGAAATATTTAACTTAAGACAACAAAAAAGTTAACTACTATCACGAGTAATATTATAATTATAGTATCTGGAAAGTAAATAAATAAACACTCGTAAATACTATATGTTTTATTTTAAACTCTAAAAATAGCTCTCTGTTTATCAAGGTTAGAATTAAAAGAAAAAGAAAAAGCAGGGTTTAGCAAAGTTAGAAGTAAAAAGCTTGTGGAAAATAAATAGATATTTAGTAAAACGCTGTGGAAAACTAATCTAGATCTGTGCACATTATCTCTAAAAATAACCCACAGAGGCAGTGTAAAATTAGAAAAGTGAGTAAAAAGGAAAAATAAATAACCCATAGAGGCAGTGTAAAATTAGAAAAAGAGTGAAAAATGGAAAAATGGCAATGTAAAATCAGAAGAGTGAGTAAAAAAAGAAAAATAAATAGCCCATAGAGGCAGTGTAAAATTAGAAAGTGAGTAAAAGTGGAAAAATAAATAGCCCATTAGATGCATGCACGTTGGAAGTAACCGTGTAAAATTAGAAGTAAGAGTATCACTGGATCCATGCACGTCGGATCTAAAGAAATAAATAGGCAGCGGAAGCATGGTAAATTTAGAAGTAAAAACAACACTGGCAACTGCAAGTGAATGAATGAATCTTTAGAGAAGTGAAAACAACACAGCGTCGACTGCAGTTTGAGAAGGATTAATTGGAAAATATTGTAGTAACAACACAACGTTGAGCGCAGTTTGAGAAGGATTAATTGGAAAATATTGTAGTAAAAAAATTCTAATTACGGTCCATGATCGTCGTTATGCATGTACCTGATCTAAATATAGCAGTGCAAGAGTACACATAAATTACAAAATTAAAAATTACACATAAATTAAAAATTCTAATTACACGTAAATTAAAAATTCTAATTACGTTCCATGATCGTCGTCGTTTTATGCATGTGCATGATCTAAATATAGCAGTGCAAAATTACAAAAGCACCACTGCAAAATTAATTTATCTTTATAAGGACCACATTGAACGCACTTTGAAGATGATACGTGCTTAAGAGTGTGGAAGAACAGATATTAAGTGATTAAGAAGAGAAGAGATGATGATGAGGAATAGCCTGATGATGAGATTGTTGTTGGCGTTGGTGATGCTCCTTCATGTGGAGCAGCAGCAGCAGACACAGACGACACAGCCTCAGGGCGATCTTGTTTTGCAGCAATTTACAGTTTCGGAGATTCATTCGCTGATATGGAAACGCGGACATTTTCGCTCTCTTCCATATGAAAAACCTTCTTTGGCCTCCCCGCGGTCGTGCTTCAGAAAATGCGATGATCTAGATTGTAGCTTAATTAGACAACTGGATATGTTACAATATGTTATCAAAATGATTTGGATAATATTGGTATGCTAGAGATTGGGTATAGTATACCTCATGATTGTAAATTCAATTATTGATATCACAGTGGTCATCCATGGCCTTTCCCTCTCTTTGTTCCACTTGAATTTAACTTAGGGAAATCCCTAATACAATTGGCTTACAGGGATCGTGCTTTCTAGATGGAAAAACTTGAGGAATTGGCTTACAAGGATCATTTTACAAGTAGCTACCAGTAAACCTCTAGGGGTTTGTCGCCTATCCTCCTCTCAATAAACATGGTCACAACCGAGGGGATTTGAACTTTCGAACTCTCAGTTTTCATAGATTTCACATTATTTTTTATATTTTTAATCTAAGTTATATTGTTTTGAAAAATTTCTAATACTTTTTTTTTAGATTGAAGAATTAATAATAGAGTTTCAAGCTACCATTAAAAATCGAATACGTAGCTTATTGAAATTAAATTTGAGTGAGAAGAATAACAACCATTCCACCTAAAATAAGTTAATTAACATAAATCAATAAAAAGTTAATATAGTAGTTTATTTCTTGAAATAAAAACTTAAATCGAAACTAATCTTAAATTATTATTGAAAATGTCATCAACTATATTTGAAACACGTTATTCATTACGCTTATTCATTAGATTTATAAATACTTTTGATTATTACTCGACTTACACGGTACCTGATAGGTAGTCATTGTGGGAAGCAATTGCACCTAGAACATAAGTTTGTGGGACTATGAGATTTCACCACCTGACAACCATAAGGGTAACTTTCTCTAATACCTTCACCCAATCTTACCAATATGATTACCAACACCTAGGATTTTTTAAATGCCACTTTAAAACATAGTCTATGGCTTATTTAAGGAGTAGTGGATCTACTAGGCTAGAGTATTTTTCTTTTATAGGGCAAGCTTTCTTGAATTGAATTAGCACTTCATCGCATGAAAACCACTTTGCACCAACTATGCACATAGTTTCTTCTTTTTGTTTGTTAATTTGATTCACTTCCTTATCCCTTTAGCCTCCTAGAATCACAGGCCCTCACCCTTAATTTCCTATCAAATGATTATTTGCACCTACTCGATGAGTCAAGTTCCCTCCTCCCCCTATACTACCTTTAGGTTATAACTCTTCTTATTAATTTAGTAGTTTGTCTTATTCTACTTCCACTCAACCTTATTAAACACACACCAAATTAGATGGTTAGAATTTAGATAACTAATTTAGATAACTCATGTGATTGAATTATATTCACAAGATTTACATATTAATGCATATTGTTCTTAACCTTGGTTTTCATCTTCCAAGAGGTCGCTTGGACTTCAATTATTGTTGGAATTCCTCCAAACCAACCCTGATGGATTAGGTGTCAAAAATTCCCCCCTTTATTCTGAAGGGGTGTATATGGGTCCAAAAAGAGAGATGAAATAAAAAATTGTGGACAAATCAATGGTTAGATGTGCTCTTTGCTGGACAGTTAGTATTGCTAGGTTGGTCGGTAGCATCAAGTGTGTTGACATTAATGGAAACTAGGCTAACATTGATTTCAACTAGGCTAGCATTCATGTGCATGGTGTACCAAGCTCAGTGGGAGACCCATGGTCTTTGCAGCCTTTATTAGAGGACCATCATAATAGAAGGTCTATCATAGGAATTATTAATCATATAGCTATGATGGTTTTACAGTTCTGGGATATGAAGGAATTTATACCTCAGAAGACAAGATCTTATGAATTTAAAAATACCGTAGTTGGGCACTACTTAGAAAGAGCTTTCCAACGGTGCGTTGAAGTCCAAGAAAGGCCATCTAGATCAAAATTTATCACCAGTCAAAGGTTACAGACCCAAGGGGCAAACATTTAGGCCAAATCTAGGATCATCGTTGGCAGTCTCTAAAATTGGTATCATGTTTGGTGGTTCGGCAGAAGTGGCAGACACATCACCTCAAGTGATCGACCCATATGTGACAAAGGAGAGTGCAATATAATGTCTTGGGATGATTAGGCTCTAGGAGAAAATTGTGGAGCTGGAACACAAGTGGCAGAGGATGAATCATAAGCTCGAGAGAGATGTGCAAGGGGATGCCCACATCCACATCAACCTCAGAAGAATTTCCTGAAAGCACCCAATATGTGCACAAATGTGAACCTTCAGGATGACGTAATCCCCAAAGGAAGCATTGCGGACGGAGGCAATGATTGGCGAAAGCACTACAATGGGAGACCCCATGGGACAAAAAATATCAAAGGTCCTTCTCTAGGAGAGCCAAGTGCATTAAAACTTGGAAGAGCCCAAAATGATGTAGGTTCAGGAAATGTTGCATAATGAGCAGTAAAGGGACATGGCCCGAGACCCCTTTCTCTCTCCATACTGTCGAATTTTTAATTGGCTTTTGATGACATCATCATGATGTCAGCACATGGGACACATGGCATGTGTTTTCGGCACTTACAAGTGGCCTAGTGGGACACAAGTAAACGGATAGGATTACAGAAAAGTGGGACATAGAGGAATGTCAATTGGCACTGTCAGGTAATCGTAGTTTCTATTTGAGAGGCCCTTATTCACAATGAAGGACCCACCATGACACGTATTCCTGGAAGGCTTCGGATTGGCACATTATTAAAAGAGGTACCCCAATGGACACATAATCCCAGAAGGAAGTTTGAGGGCTAAGCTAAAACACCTAGACTTCCTTTTTTGGGCATTATATGACCACAGGCACAGAAGAATAATGCATGGTGATTTATCCCTAGGGGTTATTGTATAAATGGGCACCTAGGACCAATTTTGTGATGGTCTTGAGTGTTAACCAACCAAGGGATTCAGGTTGAGTTCAATGCAGAAAATTGCTACGAACATATGTTTTAAAAGGTCATTTGGGCTATGTAGAAAGCACCACAAGTATATGTTTAAACGACACGAACAGGTTAGCAGCAGGGTCTCTCCATATTTGGAAGCTAAACCAAAATTTGTTATACTCCACAATTGGATTATGCAGTAAATGAATGGGTTGGAAACCAAATTTCACAATTGGTGCCAATGGAAAAATTAGCACTAAGGAATAGTGCCTAGGCCAGGAGGCTGAAACTTCAAGGATGATGATCTGTAGATAAAATTAGTGGAATGTTAGGATCAATCTGATCAAGTCAAACCTAAGTGCTTCTCACTCCATGAAAAGAAAAATGAGAGAATGGCTCTGAGAGTACGATGATCATATCACATCATAGATATCCATGTTGATGTTCTCCTCAAGCCTTGTGAACCTTAAGGAGCAGCAGTGGAGTGATATTCTGATGTTTAGAGATTTTATCAAACATAACTCAATTCAGTCTACAATTATTATTATCAGCACCACCACATTTTACAAAACTACATTTTAAATTATTAATTGAAACTGCCATCAATCATATTTGAAACATATCATTCATTATATTTTTTAAAGTTGTGGGAGCATTAGTCCACGTACATGGTACCCCCCAAAAATTCATGGTGTTAATATCATGTTTTGAAGAGAGTTTTGGGGTGGCCTTCCACTTTAAACCTGTGTTGTTGATATGAATACCACAAGCAATCTTAGAAACTACCATCTCCTTTTATTTTATTTTATTGAAAAGGTCATCAATCGAAGGAATCAAGCATGTATGCATATCCTTGAGAGTATAATCTCCTTGTTCATATATTAATAATCATTGCAAAATCAAAAGATATCAGCCTTCATTTTGTCAAAGATCACTAGTTTTCTCTATGGAGACACACCATGCATGACCATCCTCAAATAAAGCATATCCTTTAATTGTATGCTTAATTCATTATGCTTAGGAGTGTTCATTCATTCATTAAGTCAATGTTTTCATCAAATGGAATTCAACTAACGAAAGGTGAAATCAATATTTCAAACCACACAACATACTATGATGTTCCAAGGAAGGGTTATTGTTTAGTTCAATCGAATAAATCCTACAACGTTTCTGCAAACACTTGTTCACTTTCATTTATAGGATAAACACACGGAAACCTTTCATTTATTTCTACAAATATCAATTGATTATTCTAAACCATTAACGTTACCATCCTTCACTATGTGACACTCAAAAGAAGCCTATGGGTTTCCAACCAATCCATGCCCATTATCAAGTCATAAGTTTTGACCACTTTTCTATATAAACTCATATCAGTTGGACCCCTAATGTCTACTAGAAAATTCTCGACAAGACGACCTACTAACTTCTTTATTGCATATGTCATTTCAAATAGATTAAGAGCATCATGCTCATGGGATACTATACCACATGAGTAAAACCAAAGGGAAAATGAATCTAGTTATAGCCTTATAGTCAATCAAAATAAAGACGGAAAGCATTAGTCATATGCTTTATTTTTCTGATGTCATTGTTAAGTTCTCTTTTGAGGCAATCAAGAGGTTATTTCAGGAATTAACCATAAAGCATAGGAATTCTCCTTCCAAAAATCTTGAGATAACTATGAAAAGGGAAAGTAAAATGTGAAGAGGGAACTATATCTCTCCCCTTTTGAATACGAGTATGATTTCTACAACCAATAAAATGATGTACTGTAAACTGACAAATTATATGAAATTGACGGAAAGAACATGGAAGACCATGCAGTAATACTTCCTTAACTCGTCCAACGTTGTTATTTCAATACTTATAATCATACAACATTGAATATTCTTGGAAATCCCTTCATCTTGCGCCTGAGGTCGCCCAACATTATCACTATAGTTCATTTTAAATATGCTTCACATTAGCTACAGGATTCCTTTGCACTCTAACTAACTCCTCTAATTATTTGAAACAAGAAATAAAAAGGAAGGAGTATAGCTCCTTTCTTTTCACTCAATTTTGTATAATCACAAACACCTCATATTCATGGTTTCTACTGACCTTCCCATGTCCATTCTACAATAGCTTACATAATATTACCATTGGATTTTTCTATCAGCTTACAATGCAAGCGTAGTTACAAAAATAATCAATCACTTAGACATTTGTTACACATCCAAACATATAATATGTTGTGTAAAATAACACCAAAATTCGAATCATAAATTCCTAGAAGTTTTCAATGCAAAGGATTTCCTCCAAAAAAAATGAAAATAAAATATTGACTTTCTTCACCTCTGCATACTTTTCCACACTAGGTGAAACCATTATCTTTTTAAACTACATTTAGATTTATAAATACTGAGAGGTAACACAACAGGCAGAGGAAAGGGAACCAAGTTCAGGAATAAGCTCAATGCGTGAGAAGAGTAGTGTGCATTTCTTGTGTTTAAAATGACATGCAAGAGAAATGTGCATGTATTTCGAGGAGGCATCCAATGCCATTGCGTACTAATCATTCAAGAAAGATAACTTACAAGCATGCAAGTGAATATTTTGTCAAATCTGTGACAAAACTAGCCAGAGGAGTAATCAGGTGCATTAGGTCTACAATAAGGAAAACATAATAGGTAGAATGCTCAAGTTTAGTTCAAACGGGAAGAACTGACATCGAGATAAAAGATGAAATATTGGTGAGGGTGCCCATATTGAGGCAACAAAACTTGTGGCTTTCAGACAATTCAGCAAGTTAGGAAGGAACTTGCTCTAATACCATGTTAAACACACACAAAGTAGATATGGATAATTTAGATAACTCATGTGATTGCATTCTATTCCCAAGGTTTACATATTAATACATGGTTTTCTAACCCTTGGTTTTCATCTTCCAAGAGGTCACTTAGACTTCTATGACTGTTTGAATTCATGCAAACCAACCCTATCAGATTAGGTGTCCAAAAAACCCCAACCTATTACTAGTATGGAAGGTACCAACCCTAATGTGGGTGCTAACAATGGAATAATTCTGGTGTTAATGGCATAAATAATGTGGGTTCCACCAATGGAAACAATATAGGAATGACCACCACAGTGTACACAACTCGGCCTTTTCTTTTGTTTATGGCTAGTTTGAACCTCCCTGATTTGAGCCAACCAATAATTGATCCTCTCTTGCATGATTTTGCATGGCATACATGCCAACCAAACTTCTCTAAAATATCCCCAAGTTTGAGGGTGATTTTGCATCTTTGTATTTATGGTTATATCTGTAATTTGTGGTGTTCCTGTTTAAATCTAGATCAATGGATGAGATGCCACATGTCATGTTTTACCACTTCATTAGACTCATTACCATGATGTTGACTGGCACAAACATTTTCTACTTGGTGTTTCTTTTTGGTTTATTAGCACAATTTTGATTTGAGGATATAGAATAGAGTCCTTCATTAACTATATGCACAATTTCAACAAAGTATATCCTTCAAGAAAATCACAACAATTTATCATGTCATTGTCACAGTAATCTAATCATGATTGCAAACAAATAACAAAAGTTATGAAGTTTGCACTCATGAATTAAAGCTATAATGTGAATCATCCATTTACATGTTATTAAGTGGAAATGATATCATGTAACTTTTTTACCAAGACCATTGCATAGAATCGCCCCCTAACTAACTAACACCTTTTATTAAGCATGTAATTTGAATAACAACCTAATTGTGAGAACCTTATGTCTGTGAAAAGGAGGCACAAACTCGAAATAAATTAAGCTCCTTAAATTTGATCCTTGGTCATTTCCCTCTCTTCAACCATGGATTTTATAAACCTATTATACCCCTTTTCAAATTTGGTCTTTAGCCCTTAATCTTCTCCATTGTTTAAAAAAAAAATGCTTCATTCATGGTATATTTGTATTCAAACATATATAGACGGATATGACTAAATTTGCATTCTTGCACCAAAGCTAGAATACAAATCATGCATTTGTATATCCTTATGCAAATCCTTAATAATAAATGGAAAATTTACCATGTAACATGTTTACCAAGACCATTAGATGTCAAGTAAAATTTCATTGAGTTTATGTTGAGTATGATATTTAAGTTTACCATTTCCCATATATCATGACATGAAAAACATGCTAAGATATAAATGAATAAATTGTTTGCAAAACATGGTCTTGAAAACTATTACAAGCAGCAATATGTGTAGCTCATAAGGAATTTTGGAAGTACTTTTCCAAGACCATAGAGACATGATCATGTCTATTTTTTAAGTGCAATAGATACAAGCACTAATTTATTAAATACAGATAATTACTTGTAATAATGTAGATCTTCTTTTAAGAGTTCAATTTTATCATTAAGAAGTTATACTTTGGAAATTCAACCATCAATTCACAAGGACAATAGATGTCACAATGCACAAAGAGAACAAAATGTTTACCCTAGGAAAACCCATCAAAATTTTCCTTAGATAAATTATTCAATTCAAAAAGAGATATTCCTAATATTGCTAGTCAACTATGAGGTCAAACTGGCCAACAATGCTATGGTGAAACCTAGTCAAACAACCCTTTTATCCAGTCAATATGTTTCCCTTCAACTTCAGCCCTCTCGGATCCTCCTAGGCTGAATTTCATCCTCCTAGAATATGCCCAGAAACTCGACCCTGCTACCCAAAATGTTATGCCAGAATTTTGGACCTACATCCTAGAAGTTCGACCTGTCACCCAAAAACTTCCTAGAAAATCACATGGTCAACGTATATAAATCGATAAATATTCTTGATGTGAATTTGTCCTTATTGTCCTTCTTCATTGTTGTTCTTATTCGCTTGGATGCCCAAAATATTTCTTCTTGTGTGAGAAATCGAATCGTGCCTTGTGGAGGAGGTTAAGTTCTTTATATATAATGTTTTTTCTCTATCAATGGGTGTCTCTTCACTAGGGCTGACTTGACCTTAAGGAGGACCGAATTGAAAAATTTGGAGCCAAAAATTCAGAATTCAAATTTTGAAAATTTCTTTCTTGATATCGACATGAACAACGTGTCTTATATTAATTCTTTCAAAGGAAAAAATGACATGAAGAACAGATCATAGAACTACATTATATACTTCAAGGGATAAAATATAAATTATAAAGGCCAACCATAGCTACAAGATTCAGCACTCCCTCTTAACTAGGGAGGTATTCATAATAACTAGGCAGATGTTATTTTGTTGACAAAATTCTCTAACAAAAGGCTATAAAAAATCATCATCATTATTGTATTACCATGAATAGGTGATCAAGTACAGACTGAGATTATCTATCAGCTTCACATAGCTTTGATTGTCACAATATATCTCAGTCTGTTCTAGCACCTTATCAAATAGTCTTGTGAGTAACTTCCAAAGCCACACTTCTTCACAACTTGCTAGAATGGATGCAATATACTCTGCCTCAGTAGTGTTAAGTGAAATATATTTCTACTTCCTACTCATCCACGACTCGTAGAGTAGCCCAAGCTAAAGAAACCTTCGGAAGTACTATTTTTGTCTTCAACGCTCCCTGCCCAATCTGCATCTGTATATCCCTACAATTGTATATCACCTTTTGAGGCATATGTCAAACCATAATAAATTGTACCATGAAAATTGATGAGGCTCATAAATAGGTGCATCATAAGGGTCATAATGTCATCCTCCATCTTTGGAACTATGTCTTTCTCACATTTATTTATAATTTTTGTTATCTTATGCTTAGTGAGAAGGGTAAAAGATGTTTTTCTATGTCATGTAACCTAATATGATTTAATTGGAGGAAACTGAGGATTTTTTGGGTAATTTACATGTATGGGCTGGGAGTAGACAACGGGGAGAGATTCTAGCAGGTTTTCCACCTCCTCAACTCCTTCAATGAGCCCAAGATCACCACACACTCTCTCATCATCTCGAGGTCATTTGACATTGATGCAATGATAATGATAACCTTGTTATTGGTTAATCACTAAGTTATCTCTAGAGGGTTGAGGCTCTTGGGTTTGGGCCCAAACCCAATGGCTTAGGACCCTCTTGTGTATTGGTATTTCTTTTTACTTCAAAGTTTTTATTAGTTTTCTGCATTTCGTTAGAAAATAACCCTTAAAAATCTTGTGATTGTGACCTCTATCTCATCTCTCCCATGGGAGCATGAATGGAAGGATCTACAATCACAGTCCAAAAATACTATGTTTATGATTTCTTGGAAGAAGGTCTACATTAGTCATATTGTTTTTCATGAGCTTAATATAGCTTAGGAGTTGATTCATTGACTGGATTAGAGTTTTTGGCTCAGATTAGATGACATTTAAATTCAACTCATCCTTTCCACTATTAGTTGTTTCATTTTTCAATGGTAAAAGGGTATAGGCATGTGATGTTGCAGGGATATTTGGATCTTCAGGAAAGGGGCCTTTCACCACATCCATCTTGGACTTCCTCGGCATCTTTTATGAAGCTCAAATTCTATCTTCAAAGTTATGTTCTTGAGATCAGCCTCTTAGATCACCGTGAGAAGCTCTCCTAGTGCAAAACAGGCCTTCGAAAGGATTTGAACTTGGATAGGGGTGTTGGTCAAATTTAATCCATTTACCTCAACCTCCATCCACCTTTCCATTCCTGGAACCCAGCATTACTACCTCCCAAATCTTCTCGGCAACCTTCCTATAGAATTACAGGCCTTCAAGTAGCAATATAGGGTACCTGTCGCAGCCTTCTATAGCATACATGTAGCATCCTCTTTCTCCACTTATTTTGACCTTTTATGCAATTTGGACTTAGTTTAGAAGTAGGTTGGGCCCCAACTGTGACTCAATGATCATGGGAAGCACCTAAGCCACTCCAACCATCATTTTCCTTTACTGCAAAATAGGATAGCATGAGTTTCTTTATCACATATTTGGCACAAATAGAACATTAATTTATATGCAAGTGTGAGCTAGATAGATGATACATGGAATCTTGAGTTATGATTTGGTAGGTTAGCTTCTTGTCTGCAAGTATATTTGGTAGCTAGATGGTTGATTGCAAGATAATGTAGTTCCCTTTCTACAAGTAGTGTAGCTCTTATATTTTCATGAATTGATTCAATAACATTTACAAGTTGAAGTTCAAAAATAATTTTCCTTTTTATCATTAGAGGTAGCTTCTAAGTTGCACCTTCATTAGTTAGTTTTCCTTCTAATTCAGTAGGAAGAATGGTCTTGGAGAACTATTGATCAAATTTCCTAGTTGAGGGTGGCATGAGTAGAATCCCATCTACTGTGTATATAGCATTCTCACCTCGAAGTTTGTACGAACCTTAGGTTGATAAATAGAGTTGAGGAGCCCTTGGGAGTTGTAGAACTCTTGGGAGTTGTCGGGGAGGTGTCTAGGTAGATGTTATATATGCTTCAACATTGTTTTCTGTTTTACATACAGTTTTGAAAAAGCAACATAAAAACAAAAGAGAAAAATTCCTTTCATACCTCGTAGGAATAGAGATACCCAAGGAAAATTCTTACCGAACACCCCACCCCCTCAAGTAGTCAACCCTCACTCTTCTCCGGTGACTGCGAGCTTCCCTCTCTGACTCTAGGGGTGTTAGAAGACCCTCTAGGTGAGAAACCTGAGATATTTGAAGAACCTATTCGGGAAGGAGAAGTACCCACTTCATCTACCCAAACCATGGCTGGAAATAGGAACAATGATTTTTTTCCCTATCATAGAGACTAGTGAAGAGGCTAGAATGGAGAATATCGGCCCTAATTCCCTTCCACACTTTCATGGGTTAGCCTCTAAGGATCTTGATACCTTTATGTTTAAATTTTTCGTTACCTGTAGGACCTATGACTATGCCTCTAATGATCAGAAGTTGAAGTTATTCCCATCTACCCTTAAGGATGCAGCCTTGGGCTGGTTTATGGGTCTGCCTGGGGATAACGTCACTACCTAGGCTCAAATTCAACAAGCTTTTAATGACAAGTGCAAGGACTACTATAGGTCCAAATAAACCAAGGAATAAATCTTTAGAATGACTCTTGGACATGATGAATCCTTGAAAGACTATGAGGAGAGATTTCAACTCAGTTATAGGAGGGCCAGATGCACCCTTGATCCTGAATCACTCAAGCTAGTTCTTCTTTGAGGGATTAGGGAGGACATGCTGGAAAACATCAACATGTTGTCTCGGGGAGATATCTATCATTTATCCTATGACGACATCAAAGCATTGTTCAAAATTCACTCTAGGGCCGGTAGAAAGAAGGGTAGGGCTAGTCAAGGCTTGATCAATTCCTCCCCTTCCACAACATCCATCAAGAATGAGATTAGGAACATGTTGGAAGACTTTAAAAGTGAAATTTTGCATGCCTTTTCTTTGCAAATGGATACCATGCAAATGAAGAGGAAACCAGAGGAAGCAGAGAGAGCCCTAGTTATTTTATGCCATAAATGAACTAAAAGGAAACCCAGAAATGAATGCCCATTACATGTTGTACAGGTCTGCTCAATCTGTGAGGAAAGCCATGCCACAGATAAATACCCTTCCTTTATTTGTTTAAAAGTTGTATACGAAGGGGCGGAAGGTGGGGCTGAGCAACTCTGCTTTATAAATCAAAGGAGGCCTCAAGGACCTCGTCCATACTAGCAGGGCATGCAAGGTGCATCTTACTCTTAATACCATCCCTACCAGAATGCACCCTTTCCACCATAGTACTATTCCCCTCATCCATCACGTTCCACACCTCCTCCTTGGCTTGATGCCCCTCAATATCCTCCCCAACATGTCAATTAACCATTTCAGCCATATGTTTCCCAACCTCCTAAATGGAATAACCCATCACATGGGTGGAGGCCTCAACTTAACCAACCTCCTACTTTACTGCTCCACCTCCACCTCAACCACAAATCACTCATCCCGCTCCAACCAAGCAACCTCAGATGCATGCTCAACCTAATCTGAACCCGAATAATGAGCAAGCACAACAAGTCTACATTGGAGAGACATCTTACCGTTCCTATGCTATGGAGATCTAAGAAATCAACCTTAGGTCCAAAAGGGAACTTGAACATAACCAAACTTCATCTCCACCTTAAGAACTTGAAGAGGAAAAGGAAGAGAGTACCCCTAAAGTAAATCCACCTCCTTTTCCGTAGAGATCGATCCATCCCAGCTAGCACCCCCCAGAAGAGACTGAACTTATGGGAGGACACAAGAAATGGAAGATCCCAACCAATGCATAAGAAATGGCTAAGATCTAACAAAGATCGGCAGCTAACAGAAAAATAAATAAATAGATCCAATAGATCAGAAAAAACAAGAAGATCAATGCCTAGTACAAGTCAAAAACCCTCTCCCAATGAAGGACATAAAATCTAAAGAAATCAAGCAAAATAAAATGAATTTGTACCAGTTCTAGCTATTAAATAGAGAGCTCAGACAGATCAAGGATAGAAAGAAAAACTTTTGAAGACAAAAATTGGTCTTTCGAGGCTAGAAGCTCGGTCGCACACAGAAGACAGGATAAATTTGGTTGGTCGCTAGGGTTCAATTATTGTATAAGTTTCCTAACTTCTCAAGCCCTAGGTGCCTAGATACACAAGTGGGTCAAGTTGATCTCCTTGGGAATGGAAAAGACTAGAAACCTTTTTCACAATTACTTTAGTACTTTTTCATGATTGAAATTACTTTAGTACCTTCCTAATTTATTTTTCATTGCAAGGACAACATGTTCCATTAGTTGGGAGGAGGGGGAGGGGGAACATGGGGTAATTCTCCTGACTATTACATTGCTAATCTTCTAATCACTTCACCCTCATAATAAACTATATCTTCCATAATCTTTAGCACACTAAGGTCCATTATGACACAACACTCTAGAAGTCACTAAATTTTATTTTTGGCATTGATACCTTATTTGGAAATTACTAACCCTCATCTTCCTCATTACATGAATGTTGTCAATGTTTCCATTATTACTATTATTGTTTGATACTGCTATTGGTGTTCATAGCATATTGCTACCACTATTTAATATGATACATCAATCTTTTGCACAATGGGAAGTTCAACTATCCAACATGAACCTGTCACCTTCAAACAACTTTGGGGCAACCCTGAAGTGTGTCAAATTTTTCAAGATGGAGGGTGGATAATCTATAGGGTTTCACCTATAAGTTTTTCCTATTTACAACTATAGCGTGGGGACTCAAAATTAGAGTAATAGAGGAAATCCTTGCCCACGTTATAGGGATAACTTGAATCAATGAGCTTTAGAATCAACTGCTTATTACTGGGAGAAATTGCCAAAGATGATGGTAGGGGAGTTGAAAGAGGTATTATGTTTACTTTATGTCTAATTAATTATTTCCACAATTTTTGAGCACTATGCTGATAACTTTAGATTTAAAATAATAAACTACATAATAAAAGATTTCGAAATAGTTTAGGAGGATATCCTAATTAAATATCTATGATTGGGAGGTGAAACATAACGCACGGATCAAACTTGCTCACTTCCATTTATACAACATAAAATTGTAAAATCATTAAATGTAATGCACCTTATAAAAATATTTAAGAAAGAGAGTTGTTAAAATAGGTGATTTCATTGTCAACATTGTTTTGAGCACTATGCTGATAACTTTAGATTTAAAATAATAAATTACATAATAAAAGATTTCGAAATAGTTTAAGAGGATATCCTAATTAAATATCTATGATTGGGAGGTGAAACTTAACGCACAGATCAAACTTGCTCACTTCCATTTATACAACATAAAATTGTAAAATCATTAAATGTAATGCACCATATAAAAATATTTAAGAAAGAGAGTTGTTAAAATAGGTGATTTCATTGTCAACATTTCTTCGTCTTTATTTGCATCGCATCGATTTATATACTCTAAGTCATCCTTTGATAGTTGTTAAAAAGCTTACATCAATGAAGTCATTCAATGAAAATTTCCTTCGACATTCCCAGAATGCATAGAATATGATCTATAGATATAAGTTCAATATCATCACTCATTCTACGATATTTTCCAAAATCTATTAATTCCAAATATTTTATAAGATTGCTAAACGTATATTGTTAATAAGGCATAATTAGCAATATGGTTTCAAGCCAAGAAATATTTAACTTAAGACAACAAAAAAGTTAACTACTAGTCACGAGTAATATTATAATTATGTATCTGGAAGGTAAATATAAACACTCGTAAATACTATATGTTTTATTTTAAACTCTAAAAATAGCTCTCTGTTTATCAAGGTTAGAATTAAAAGAAAAAGAAAAAGCAGGGTTTAGCAAAGTTAGAAGTAAAAAGCTGTGGAAAATAAATATAGATATTTAGTAAAAGGCTGTGGAAAACTAATCTAGATCTGTGCACGTTATCTCTAAAAATAACCCACAGAGGCAGTGTAAAATTAGAAAAGTGAGTAAAAATGGAAAAATAAATAACCCATAGAGGCAGTGTAAAATTAGAAAAGTGAGTAAAAATGGAAAAATGGCAATGTAAAATCAGAAGAGTGAGTAAAAAAGGAAAAATAAATAGCCCATAGAGGCAGTGTAAAATTAGAAGAGTGAGTAAGAGTGGGAAAATAAATAGCCCATTAGATGCATGCACGTTGGAAGTAACCGCGTAAAATTAGAAGTAAGAGTATCACTGGATCCATGCACGTCGGATCTAAAGAAATAAATAGGCGGCGGAAGCATGGTAAATTTAGAAGTAAAAACAACACTGGCAACTGCAAGTGAATGAATGAATCTTTAGAGAAGTGAAAACAACACAGCGTCGACTGCAGTTTGAGGATTAATTGGAAAATATTGTAGTAACAACACAACGTTGAGCGCAGTTTGAGAAGGATTAATTGGAAAATATTGTAGTAAAAAAATTCTAATTACGGTCCATGATCGTCGTTATGCATGTACCTGATCTAAATATAGCAGTGCAAGAGTACACATAAATTACAAAATTAAAAATTACACATAAATTAAAAATTCTAATTACACGTAAATTAAAAATTCTAATTACGTTCCATGATCGTCGTCGTTATGCATGTGCATGATCTAAATATAGCAGTGCAAAATTACAAAATCACCACTGCAAAATTTATTTATCTTTATAAGGACCACATTGAACGCACTTTGAAGATGATACGTGCTTAAGAGTGTGGAAGAACAGATATTAAGTGATTAAGAAGAGAAGAGATGATGATGAGGAATAGCCTGATGATGAGATTGTTGTTGGCGTTGGTGATGCTCCTTCATGTGGGAGCAGCAGCAGCAGACACAGACGACACAGCCTCAGGGCGATCTTGTTTTGCAGCAATTTACAGTTTCGGAGATTCATTCGCTGATACTGGAAACGCGGACATTTTCGCTCTCTTCCATATGGAAAAACCTTCTTTGGCCTCCCCGCCGGTCGTGCTTCAGATGGATGTCTCGTCATTGACTTTTTGGGTAATAATTAGCACCCATCATCCAATTCCATATACATGCCTCTTGGGTGTAAAATATTGCATAGTACTCATGATCACTTGTATATTGTGTATTTTTCAGCCAGTGCACTAGGATTTAATTTCCTCTCCTCTTCTTGTTGTGTATTTTTCAGCCAGTGCACTGGGATTTAATTTCCTCTCCTCTTGTTGTGTATTTTTCAGCCAGTGCACTAGGATTTAATTTCCTGTCCTCTTGTTGTGTATTTTTCAGCCAGTTCGCTAGGATTTAATTTCCTCAGGCCTTCTATTGGACTGATCGACATGGAGCTGGCGGAGAGAAAAAACGGAGTTAACTTTGCCGTTGCGGGTGCCACTGCATTGGACAATTCCTTCTTAAATGACAGACTCATCTTCCCGCAGACACCATTATCTCTAGATACGCAAATCAGATGGTTCCACCAGTTGAAAAATTTCACCTGCAGAGCTAATTTGGGTATAATCATAGTATCATTTCAATTATGTAAAATTTTACTTAGGGTTATGCTTCCAGACGGTTCTAAAATATATATTTGGTCAACAGATTGCCAAGTTCATTTCTCAAGAGCGTTATATGTGATGGGTGGATTCGGTCTCAACGACTATCTAGACTCCACCTTTACGTCCTCGCCATCGGATGAGATAAGGGGCTTTACTCCTCTTATCATAGCCAAGATTCAGAAAGCTATACAGGTAATTGATTTTAATTAAACCCCACTTGATGTCTTATTTCTTTCTCCATATCAATAACCCTCTCATAACATAATTACGGTTTTCTTTTATTTAGACGATGACATGCGTTGTCGGTTTTCTTTTATTTAGACGATGACATGCGTTGCGGTGAATGAGTCGGTTTTCTTTTATTTAGACGATGACATGCGTTGCGGTGAATGAGTTTTTCTTTTTTTGGAAAATTTTTTATATTAAAATGGAATTGGAATTGAGTGCAGGCATTGATAGAAGAAGGAGCCCAGTACATATTTGTCCAAGGAATGCCACCTCTGGGATGTTTGCCCGCCATACTTACTCTAGACCCTTATCCGAGGAACTCCGATTATGATGAAAATGGATGCCTAGCATCATATAACCAACTCTCCCAGGATCATAACACAGCGTTGCAGGAGACACTAGAGCAGCTAAGGATTCAATATCCACACGCCATATTGGTGTATGCGGACTACTATAATATGTTTATGGAAATAATCAAGAACCATGCAGCATACGGTACGTACGGAAATTTTGGATTCGGTTAATAAACTCATATACATTTTGGATTGGATTAGTGTAGTGTAATGACAATGTTGAAATGATGCAGGTTTTACCGCTAATACATTTCAGTCTTGCTGTGGAACTGGAGAACTTTTTAATTTTGATATCATGCATACGTGTGGGACACCAGGAGTGTTAGCATGCTCAAATCCAGAAAGAGCCATCAGTTGGGATGGAATACATTTCACTGAAGCCGCATACAAAATTATTTCACAATTCATCATCAACAAAGCCCAATATACTCAGCCACCTTTCAGTGACATGATGAAAATCTCTGATAATGGCCTTTGTGATGCAGCCAGCCAACAGGGAACCACCTTATGAGAATGTTTTGTAATGGCGGTTTATATGTATTCTGGAGTGAAATATGTCAAATCTCTGGTAATGGCCTTTGTGATGCAGCCACCAGTTAATATTTTGTATTCGCTATTAATATGTATTCTGAATTGAATGTCAAATCTCAATAGGACTTTTGAATTTGAGTCCCTATTTCTTTCATTTGTATTTCAATGGGGGATTTTTTATAATAATAATATTTAATTTGAGTCCCTATTTCTTTCATTTGTATTTCAATGGCGGATTTTTTATAATAATATTATTTTTAATTGTATATTGGTATTCTGAAATAAAAAATTATTATAACGCTTTTAAATTTGAGTTATATTTTTTATTTAAATTATATTGTTGTTTAAATTATTATTTATTTTTTATGTTTTTTAATTTGAGTTACATTTTTTTATTTATATTTTGTTATTTTTTGGGATAAAATAAGTTGGTTCTTTGTTAATTTTGAGAATAAAAAAATAATTATTTCAAATCATTACAATGTTATATTACATTAAGAATTAAATATAGTATTTATTGGATTTGGATATCCGTAGATCTAATTATAATAATTATTCCTTCTAGTTAATCAAGTATAAATCAATAAAAAATTTTGAATACAGTGGTTTATATCTTAGAAATAAAAACTTATATGAAATAGAATCAAAATAAATGTGGTTTAGTTATCATATTATTAGCAAATATTATATTTCATTTTTGTTGGAAAACATTTTTTTTAATGCACCAACACATTTTAAGAATTATATTTTAAATTATTATTTGAAATTGCCATCAAATATATTTGAAACATTTTATTCATTACATCTATGAAAGTTATGGTTTGAAACATTTTATTCATTAGATTTATGAAAGTTGAGGGGTATTAGTGAGCCTTCTTGGTACTCAAAAATCTCATGGTGTAGATATCTCATTTTGAACATAATTTTGGGATTGTTTTCCACTTTAAACTTATGTTATTGATACTTTAACCACAATCAACCTTAAAAGCTGCTAAATCCTCTTTTAAATTAATCCAAAAGAAAGTCATCAATCCAAGGAATCGGACATGTAGACATATCCTCAAGAGTATGCTATCCTTGTTCATATATTAATCATCATTGCAAAGTCAAATGACATCATCTTTCATTTTGTCAACAATTACTAGTTTTTTCTATGGAGATACACCAAGCATGGTCATTCTCAAATAAAGCATATCCTTTAATTGGATGATTAATTCATTATATTCATTATAATTCATTCGTATGGTAAAAGGCCAGTTATATATTTCATTTTAATTTCCCATGTAGTAACTATTATTATAACCTGTATTATAACGAATATTTATTTAGTTAAATGTATTAAAGTGTATATGGGTACTCTAACTATTTTGTATTGAAAAATATTATTTCCAAATGAAAAATTATATTTACCTATAAATCTAATGCGATGATCTAGATTGTAGCTTAATTAGACAACTGGATATGTTACAATATGTTATCAAAATGATTTGGATAATATTGGTATGCTAGACATTGGGTATAGTATACCTCATGATTGTAAATTCAATTATTGATATCACAGTGGTCATCCATGGCCTTTCCCTCTCTTTGTTCCACTTGAATTTAACTTAGGGAAATCCCTAATACAATTGGCTTACAAGGATCGTGCTTTCTAGATGGAAAAACTAGAGGAATTGGCTTACAAGGATCATTTTACAAGTAGCTACCAGTAAACCTCTAGGGTTTGTAGCCTATCCTCCTCTCCATAAACATGGTCACAACCGAGGGGATTTGAACTTTGGCACTCTCAGTTTTCATAGATTTCACATTATTTTTTATATTTTTAATCTAAGTTATATTGTTTTGAGAAAATTTCTTAATACTTTTTTTTAGATTGAAGAATTAATAATAGAGTTTCAAGCTACCATTAAAAATTGAATACATAGCTTATTGAAATTAAATTTGAGTGAGAAGAATAACAACCATTCCACCTAAATAAGTTGATTAACATAAATCAATAAAACGATTAATATAGTAGTTTATTTCTTGGAAATAAAAACTTAAATCGAAACTAATCTTAAATTATTATTTGAAATTGTCATCAACTATATTTTGAAACACGTTATTCATTACGCTTATTCATTAGATTTATAAATACTTTTTATTATTACTCGACTTACACGGTACCTGATAGGTAGTCATTGCGGGAAGCAATTGCACCTAGAACATAAGTTTGTGGGACTATGAGATTTCACCACCTGACAACCATAAGGGTAACTTTCTCTAATACCTTCACTCAATCTTACCAAATATGATTACCAACACCTAGGATTTTTTAAATGCCACTTCAAAACATAGTCTATGGCTTATTTAAGGAGTAGTGGATCTAGTAGGCTAGAGTATTTTTCTTTCATAGGGCAAGCTTGCTTGAATTGAATTAGCACTTCATCGCATGAAAACCACTTTGCACCAACTATGCACATAGTTTCTTCTTTTTGTTTGTTAATTTGATTCACTTCCTTATCCCTTTAGCCTCCTAGAATCACATGCCCTCACCCTTAATTTCCTCTCAAATGATTATTTGCACCTGCTCAATGAGTCAAGTTCCCTCCTCCCCCTATACTACCTTTAGGTTATAACTCTTCTTATTCATTTAGTAGTTTGTCTTATTCTACTTCCACTCAACCTTATTAAACACACACCAAATTAGATGGTTAGAATTTAGATAACTCGTGTGATTGAATTATATTCACAAGATTTACATATTAATACATATTGTTCTTAGCCTTGGTTTTCATCTTCCAAGAGGTCGCTTGGACTTCAATTATTGTTGGAATTCCTCCAAACCAACCCTGATGGATTAGGTGTCCAAAATTCCCCCCTTTATTCTGAAGGGGTGTATATGGGTCTAAAAAGAGAGAATAAATACAAAATTGTGGACAAATCAATGGTTAGATGTGCTCTTTGTTGGACAGTTAGTATTGCTAGGTTGGTCGGTAGCATCAAGTGTGTTGACATTAATGGAAACTAGGCTAACATTGATTTCAACTAGGCTAGCATTCATGTGCATGGTGTACCAAGCTCAATGGGAGACCCATGGTATTTGCAGCCTTTATTAGAGGACCATCATAATAGAAGGTCTATCATAGGAGTTATTAATCCTATAGCTATGATGGTTTTACAGTTCTGGGATATGAAGGAATTTATACCTCAGAAGACAAGATCATATGAATTTAAAAATAGCGTAGTTTGACAGTTCTTAGAAAGAGCTTTCCAACGGTGCATTGAAGTCCGAGAAAGGCCATCTAGATCAAAATTTATCACCAGACAAAGGTTGCAGACCCAAGGGTCAAACATTTAGGCCAAATCTAGGATCAGCGTTGGCAGTCTCTAAAATTGGTATCATGTTTGGTGGTTCGGCAGAAGTGGCAGACACATCACCTCAAGAGATCGACCCATATGTGACAAAGGAGAGTGCAATATAAAGTCTTGGGATGATTAGGCTCTAGGAGAAAATTGTGGAGCTGGAACACAAGTGGCAGAGGATGAATCATAAGCTCAGGAGAGATGTGCAAGCGGATGCCCACATCCACATCAACCTCAGAAGAATTTCCCGAAAGCACCCAATATGTGCACAAATGTGAACCTTCAGGATGACGTAGTCCCCAAAGGAAGCATTGGGGAAGAGAAGAAGGAGGACTCAAAGCAAAGAAGAGGAATGGGAGGGGTCTCTGAGGAATGCTGAGAAACCAGTGGCGGGGTCTTCACCAAATGAAACTTCTATGGAAGATCCCTTTCATCAGTCAAAGGAGGGAGAACCGCGAGAGGACGGGGACCCGGTCCGTGTTGCAGCTGACCAGCCGAATTTGGAAGCGCCTCTTGCTGATCCGGCTTCCGATCTGGAAGGTGACCCACCCGGTAAGCAGACATCCCCAAGCATTTCTCCCTTTTCTTCTGAAACATTCGTCGGGTGTAGCCCGCTGTTAAATAATTGTAATGATGTTATGCAAAACATTGAAAACCTTTCAGCTGCTATCCCCTCCTTAAATCTGAATTGTGAGGTTTCTTCACCGAAAAGTCAGGGACCGGTCCTTCCTCTTCTGTCTGTCATTATAACCTTAGATCTCTCAGTAAGAAGTCTGTCTGCCCGAATGAGGTTATGGAGCCTGTAGGTGGGCTAGGGGCTGAGGTTTCAAAGAGTTTATCCAAAAAAGGTAGAGGTCGAAAATCTTTGTTCTCAAAAGCCCAAGCAAAAGCAATTTTTGATGTGGCTGATGGCAAACAAATGTCGATACCTGGGGCGCTTAGAGCAGCTAAAACCCCTGAGGCAGTTAAAAAATGATTTGTTTTTCATGGAACTGCAGGGGTTTAGCCAGTAAACCCAAAAAACTGGCTTTAAAAGACCTTATTTCTCGTCACAACCCGGATATTGTTTTCCTTCAAGAAACTTTGGGCAAAAGTACTGATATTGAAGCTGCCCTTCGCTCCTCCTTTCCGGGTTGGACTTTCATAGCTCTTGATGCCTCAGGTCATTCGGGAGGGCTTGCTATTGGTTTTAAGGAAGGGAGATTGAAGTTGTTAAATTTCTGGGGTCTGCCAAATGTTCTGGGTTTGGAGATCATTTCCCCTGATTTTGCTTTTCCCCTTCTGTTTGTCAATGTCTATGGTCCATGTCAGGGAAGGGTTTCTTTCTGGAACAATCTCCTTTCAAAGGGACTGATAATGGATAAAAACCTGATAATTGGGGGAGATCTTAACTTCTCCCTGGGTTTCGCTGAAGCTTGGAGGCCTGTTGCGAGGGAAGATCCTTTGACTGATTATTTCCAAAATTCCCTCCGCGCACATAAGTTGATTGATGTCAATATCATAAAAGCTAAACCTACTTGGAGGAACAGAAGAACGAGGGAGGATAGAATTGCAAAAAGATTGGATCGGTTCCTCATCAGTGAAAGGTTGGCATCCAACATACCTTTGTTCAGGCAATGGGTGGGTGAAGGGGGGAATTCGGACCATTTTCCTATATTGCTGGAATTCTCCAATCCCCCTCCTAAGCCGGCTGCTCCATTCAAATTTAATGCCTCTTGGCTACAGGAGGACTCTTTCAATCAACTTTTCAGAGATACTTGGAGACATTCGGGCATCGGTCATGTGGAGAATAAAGGAGCCTGTTTCATGGAAAACCTAAAAAGACTTAAGAGAGCAACCATCGAATGGGCCTCAGCTAGAAGGAAAAAACAAAATGAAGATCTGGTCAATATTGATGAGGCCCTTCGGGTGTTAGAAGATCCAGAGGCTGATGCTTATGCAACCCAGGAGTCAAAAGAAAGAATTCTGGCTCTAGAAAAGAGTAGAGCAAAGATTTTATTGGATAGAGAAGAGGAGTGGAGATTGAAAAGTAGGGCTATCTGGTTGAAAGCGGGGGATGAAAATACAAAATTTTTTCATAATTATGCAAAGGGACGGAGAAATGCAAATACCATATGGCAGCTGAAGGACCCTGAAGGTAGAGAGGCCTCATCATTTGAGGAGCTATCAAATATGGGTAAGAGCCATTTTCAATCCCTCTTCTCTGAACCTGGGGGGATCTCTTTAGCCGAAATCATCAGAACAGCCCAAGCTTTCCCCCGCTTTGTGGAGGAGGAGGATGCTGAAGACCTCTTCAGAGAAGTGACTAAGGAGGAAGTAGAAAGTATTATTAAATCTATGGCTAAAGATAAAAGTCCGGGGCCAGATGGTTGGACCATCGAGCTTTTCTCCCATTTTTTTGATTCAATTGGGGCAGAACTGACTGAAGTAGTGGAGGAATCAAGGAAGAAAGGAGAAATTTATGGTCCTTTTAACTCAACTTTCATTGCTCTCATCCCAAAAAAAGAGGACCCGGAAACCTTTGAAGACTTCAGGCCTATTTCGCTGTGCAATACTATTTACAAGATTATTGCAAAAATCATTGCGGTCCGTTTGAAACCTATTTTATCCTTATGTATCTCAAAGGAGCAATTTGGTTTTTTGGACGGTCGTCAAATCCATGAAGCTATCGGGGTAGCTCAGGAGACTATTCACAGCATCAGGCAAGCAAACAAAAAGGGGGCTGTGCTTAAAATCGACCTCTCAAAAGCATATGATAGGATCAGTTGGACATACCTAAGGTTGCTCTTGACTCATCTAGGCTTTAAGGTGGAGTTTATAAATTGGATCATGGGATGCATCTCAAATGTAAGTTTTGCTGTTCTGATAAATGGGGCTGCCTCCAAATTTTTTAAAAGCCAAAGAGGACTGAGGCAGGGATGTCCTCTTTCTCCTCTGCTTTTTCTCCTGGCAGCAGAAGGATTAAGTAGGTTGCTTTCAAATGCCAAGAGATCAGGTTTGATCAAAGGTTTGGAAGTTGCTGTTAATTTGTTCATTACTCATCTTCTTTTTGTCGATGATATTCTATTATTCTCAAGTGGGACCATAAATGAAATTAAAGAGATTAAAATCATTCTTGATCTGTTCCTGAAAGCTACAGGGCTTCAAATAAACGATAGGAAGTCCCAATTAATATTCGAAGGTTTCAATAGACAAGAGGAGATCCTGATTGCTTCTTATTTGCCCTTCGGAACCTGTAATATGGAGCAGCCGTTCAAATATCTTGGTTTTTGGCTAAAGCCATCCTCCTACAAAAAACAGGACTGGAATTGGTTGGTGGCAAAGATCGAACAAAGAATTTCCCATTGGAGTTTCAAGTGGTTATCGCGGGCAGGTAGACTTACTCTGGTAAATTCTGTTCTTCAGGCTATTCCGGTTTTTTGGGCTGCTTTGACTTGGATCCCCAAAGGGATTCTCCATAAAATCAAACAGATATGTAGCAGGTTCCTGTGGTCAGGGTCAAAGGAGGACACTGTTCTCCCGTGGGTGGCCTGGGATAAAATTGCTAGACCAAAAGACTGGGGTGGATGGGGATTAAAAAGTCCCTTTGATTTCAGTAAATCTTTGGCAGCAAAATCAGGATGGCGAATTATAAATTCGGAGAATCTCTGGACTAGAGTTGTAAAGAGGAAATATATTGACCCTGTTCCTCTTGAAGACTGGATTAGGAGCCCAAACAAAAAAGGAAGGAATTGCTCTGTTATTTGGAAAGCCACTACAGAGGCCTTTAAAGTAATTGAACAAGGTTTGGCTTGGCGGGTTGGGAATGGTGAAAGTTTGAGGATTGGCAGGGATCCGTGGGTAGGGTGTAGCGAAGGGTTTGCTCTATCCCCTGATTTGCTTACTCATCTGGATGATAGAGGAATCAAAAGCCTAAATCAGATAGCAAATATGGAGCAGTCATCTATATGGGGGCAGTCTTGGAAAACTGAAGAAGATTTAGGCTTAGATCCCATATGGAGGAATGAATGGCAGCTTTTTCTTCAGGAGCTTAGAAGATCAAATGTCAGATTAAAGGACAGACCGGACTCCCTGGTTTGGGCCCATTCTGAGACAGGTTTATATTCTCCTAAGGCTGGGTATAATTTTCTGATGAAGAAAAAAGGATGGGACCCTCCTGTTTGGTGGGCAAAGCCTCTGTTCAAGCTGAAGTGTCCCAAAAAGGCTAGGATTTTCTTCTGGTGTGCTTTAAAAAATAAGATCCCTTCATGGGAGATTCTCCAATCTCGTTTTAAGCAGGGTCCTGGCAGATGCCCGTTATGTTTTGCTGATTCAGAATCCATTCCGCATCTGTTTCTCTCATGTCCTTTTACAAGGCAAGTCTGGTATGAAGCGGAAAAGCTCTTGAATGTCAAAGTAAGGTGGGAGGGGGAAGTTATGTCCAATGCCTGGGAATATTGGTGGAACCATTTTCATGAGAAGAATCTGAGAAACCTTCCCCCCATTATTTGTTGGGGCATTTGGTTAGCCAGAAATCGAAGTATCTTTAGAGAAAAATCCACCCCAGCGGCAGCCATTGCAATCCAAAGCTCTGCCATTCTCGACAGCATTCCTGAGCCGGAAGGTCCTTTAAAATCAGAACATCGGAGGGAGTTTCATATTAGAGATGGGATTCCGTGGGCTTTCTTTGATGGGGCAGCCCAAAATAACATCACAGGAGCAGGGATTATTATTCACATTAGCCCTTCTCACTCGCTTAAAGCCTCTGTGGGTCTTGGGATAGGATCCAATAACTTTGCAGAACTCTCAGCCTTAAAATTACTCCTTTGCTGGCTCATTCACAAAAATATCCTTGCAGTTCAGATTTTTGGAGACTCGCTGAATGTTGTAAACTGGGTCATCGGGAAATATAGATGCCAGCATTATATGTTGATGCCATTATTAGAAGAAATACAAAATTTAAAGCTGCAGTTTAATGTATTTTCCATTGATCACATTTACAGGGACAGAAATGAAGAGGCAGACAGGTTTTCTAAAGATGGTTTGCAGCAAGCTGTGGGCGCATGGAGAATAACAGAACAGTACCAGGACCAGATCCGTGTGTCGGATCTTCCCCCATACACTTAATGTGTTTTTTCCTTTATATATATATGCACTAGTTTTATCAGCGGCTTTATATGATACTGGTGGCATATGAAAACTGTGTCTATCTCTGTTTTTTCTGTTTTGCTCTGTTTTGATAGAGCGTGTAGTGATCTGTGTATATTGTCCTTGCTATGGGTTGTTTTCCTTTTGAAAGGAGACCCAGGTTCCTTGAGACTTTCTTGATTACAGTGTCCATGGTGTGGCTGTACAGGCCGGGTTCAGGAGTTTATAGAACTCTGTAGGTATGTTGTTGTTTACACAGAGGAGTTTATGCTCCTTCTCATGCAGATTTTGCAGAATGTTTACTCATATGCTTTGTAACTTTTTTATTCCTTATAAAAAAGTTCGATTTTTTTTTCCTTGGAAAAAAAAAACTCGTCCAACGTTGTTATTGCCAATACTTATAATCATAACAACATTGAATATTCTTGGAAATCCCTTTCATATTGCGCCTGAGGTCACCCAACATTATCACTATAGTTAATTTTAAATATGCTCCACATTAGCTATAGGATTCCTTCGCACTCTAACTAACTCCTCTAATTATTTGAAACAAGATATAAAAAGGAAGGAGTATAGCTCCTTTCTTTTCACTCAATTTGGTATAATCACAAACACCTCATATTCATGATTTCTACGAACCTTCCCATTTCCATTCTACAATAGCTTATATAATATTACCATTGGATTTTTCTATCAGCTTACAATGCAAGCGTAGTTACAAAAATAATAAATCACTTAGACATTTGTTACACATCCAAACATATAATATGTTGTGTAAAATAACACCAAAATTCGAATCATAAATTCCTAGAAGTTTTCAATGCAAAGGATTTCCTCCAAAAAAATGAAAATAAGATATTGACATTCTTCACCTCTGCATACTTTTCCACACTAGGATGATGATCTGTAGATAAAATTAGTGGAATGTTAGGATCAATCTGAGCAAGTCAAACCTAAGTGCTTCTCACTCCATGAAAAGAAAAATGAGAGAATGGCTCTGAGAGTACTATGATCATATCACATCATAGATATCCATAATGATGTTCTCCTCAAGCCTTGTGAACCTTAAGGAGCAGTAGTGGAGTGATATTATGATGTTTAGAGATTTTATTAAACATAACTCAATTCAGTCTACAATTATTATTATCGGCACCACCACATTTTACAAAACTACATTTTAAATTATTAATTGAACCTGCCATCAATCATATTTGAAACATATCATTCATTATATTTTTTAAAGTTGTGGGAGCATTAGTCCACGTACATGGTGCCCCCCAAAAATTCATAGTGTTAATATCATGTTTTGAAGACAGTTTTTGGGTGGTCTTCCACTTTAAACCTGTGTTGTTGATATGAATACCACAAGCAATCTTAGAAACTACCATATCCTTTTATTTTATTTTATTGAAAAGGTCATCAATCCAAGGAATCGAGCATGTATGCATATCCTTGAGAGTATAATCTTTTGTTCATATATTAATAATCATTGCAAAATCAAAAGATATCAGCCTTCGTTTTGTCAAAGATCACTAGTTTTCTCTATGGAGACACACCATGCATGACCATCCTCAAATAAAGCATATCCTTTAATTGTATGCTTAATTCATTATGCTTAGGAGTGTTCATTCATTCATTAAGTCAATGTTTTTCATCAAATGGAATTCAAGTAACGAAAGGGGAAATCAACATTTCAAACCACACAACATACTATGATGTTCCAAGGAAGGGTTATTGTTTAGTTCAATCGAATAAATCCTACAATGTTTCTGCAAACACTTGTTCACTTTCATTTATAGGATAAACACACGGAAACCTTTCATTTATTTCTACAAATATCAATTGATTATTCTAAACCATTAACGTTACCATCCTTCACTATGTGACACTCAAAAGAAGCCTATGGGTTTCCAACCAATCCATGCCCATTATCAAGTCATAAGTTTTGACCACTTTTCTATATAAACTCATATCAGTTGGACCCCTAATGTCTACTAGAAAATTCTCAACAAGAGGACCTACTAACTTCTTTATTGCATATGTCATTTCAAATAGATTAAGAGCATCATGCTCATGGGATACTATACCACATGAGTAAAACCAAAGGGAAAATGAATCTAGTTATAGCTTATAGTCAATCAAAATAAAGACGGAAAGCATTAGTCGTATGCTTTATTTTTTTGATGTCATTGTTAAGTTCTCTTTTGAGGCAATCAAGAGGTTATTTTAGGAATTAACCATAAAGCATAGGAATTCTCCTTCCAAATGTTAGGGTCCCACCCTAACCCCCTTATTTATGTCATGGGATCACGTCATAGTCAAAGAGTCAATAAAGCCCATATTATTATTTGTAAGTGGTTAACCCGAAATTAATGACGGGACCACAGTTAGTTGCAAATGGGCCGTAGCCGTAGTATTAGATAGATGGTATTAATAAAACCCACGGTATTGATTCGTGGTATTGCATGTATGAGTCATATATAAAGGATAGAGACTCCCTGCGAGGAGCATCGTGTCTTATTTTGTAATCGAGCTCTGCTCTATTGGAGGTTGCCCCCTCGAAGAGGCAAGTGAACATTGTTCTCTGAATAATAAAATCATTGCTATTCTGTGTTCTGGGTATCTTTTCTTCGCATATTCTGTATTTGGGTATTATTTTGCAGGTTAAGAGCATAACAAGTGGTATCAGAGCACTTTCCAGGGCCGGTGGGATCTCCAATTCTTAGCAAAAAAAAAATTTGGCTAGAGACGTGTTCCGACGTCTTTAAACCACGGGATTTGTCATTGAGCGCATAAACCTGTGGATTTGGGGAGGCATGCACGCAGGAAATACAAGAGGTGGTCACGTCTGTTGGACTCCCTTGTAACCCCTGTGGGTACCCCTTCGAGTAGTAGCGCATTAGACAGAACCGCGCACAGACTGTCTTCCACGTACCCTCTGGGTATATCGGAAGCCCCCTAGGCTCCCTTGAAACCTCGCCATAGATAAACCATCAGCCGTCTTGTGGCTACAGTACACCGAGAACAGCACTCGGAGAGATTACTCGCCCGTACGATAGGGTAGTCGGGTTGTACGGCTAAGGGTACGGTCGATCCTCCTTAGTTAGAGCCCTGAAACATTGGGCCGAGTACTACTATCAGCCCCTTATGTATATTGCGATCTGTAGCACCTGACACTCCTCAAGACCATAGTTCCCTTTTCTATCGGGGGATCACACATCATCTATTCCAGATCCGCGTGTGCAAAGAAGTGCAGCAATAGCAGACATCAGTCCCGCAGATCCATCAGATCCGCAGCAGCAGTTGTCCGCCATTCAGATCTCTCAGATCCACCAGATCGGAGTTGTTGTGAAGGGTTCCTATACCGGGGTATACTTTTCGCAGGACTTTTGGCAGCATTGACATTTTGAGGATTTGGCGACTGCAGTATTGATCAAGAAGGAGTAAAACTCCGTTAGGAGTTTTCAAAAAAAAAAAAAAGTCTGAGATCTTCCGGGGCGCTTATTGGTGATCTAGCCCATCAGAATCAGGATGACGAGCTCAGCAAGGTGGTACCATTCAATTTATTAGTAAAAATTTTTAGGCGGTCCCAATTTTTCATCAGGTTGGTGTATGGTAGAAACTAGAGCTCAAGCGATGGCCAATGAAAGGATGGACAAACTTGAAGAATCTGTGCACTCCATCCAAACTGAGATTCGCGGAATAAGTATCCAGATACAGCAATTACTCCCGAAGGGCAAGGAGCAAGCCCACGAGGAGGCGTATAATGGCCATGAATACAATGAGGGTGAGTCTAGCCACTCTCCTCACGTCTGGCACACCCATCCACCACCCAGTCAGCGACCTCCCAAGTTGGATATGCATAAATTTGACGGTTCTCACACGTCCGCATGGCTAGCACAAATGGAGCAGTATTTCAAATTGAATCAGCTTATGTTGGGGAGCATGTACTTGGACAATGAACGGTGGCAATGGGGGGAATGGCATCAGCGTTGCAATGGATCTTTTAGGAATTGGACCCAATTTACCAAAGCTCTTCGAGATCGCTTTGAACAGGAAGACTCTTTTTTGGGTCGTCTCACTAAGCTCCGACAGACTGGTACAGTGGATGAATATATTACCGCTTTTGAAGCCTTAGCCTTCCGCACTACGGGTCTCACAGATGAGTTCTACACGGAATGTTTTATCAGTGGTCTTAAAGAAGCCATCAAAGCTCAAGTTCTACTCCACCACCCTCCCACGTGGACGGAGGCTTGCCAGGTAGCTTGTAAGGTGGAACGTGCATTAGCAGCCCAATACAGCTACCCAAATTTCCCCGCTAAATGTCGTCCCCCACAAGCTCACAACACGACTCAGACACTTAAGATCCAAAAGGTGTCACCTGCGGAAATGGCCGAAAGAAGGAAGCAAGGACTATGTTACTACTGTGATGAAAAATATCCCCCCAGTCATAAATGCAAGGAGCCCAAGTTTTTTCAAATAGATGCCACTGACTACAGCTCAACAGAGGAAGATCCACCACTTGAGGAACCTGAGGCGATAGAAGAAGACAACTAAAAGGAGATTGTATCTGACGAACCAGTTATTTCACTGCATGCGTTGGCAGGAATTTCTTCCCCTCAAACTCTCAAAATCAGGGTTTTTCTTAAACATCGCCCAGTAGTAGTCTTGATTGATAGTGGAAGTACCCATAATTTCATCCATCAAAAAGTCGCAGAAGTAGTGCATTGTTTTGTACGCGCAGTTTCTAACTTCCAAGTCCAAATTGCGGATGGGGGCACAATGAAATGTGAAGGCCGCTGTGAAAATGTCAAACTTCAAATGGGGGATTATCAGTTGAAAACCCATATGTTTTCCATCCACATGGGGGGATGCGACATTGTCCTCGGCGCTGAATGGCTCCACACTCTTGGGCCAATCACAATGGATTTCCATGAGTTATATATGAGTTTTAAGCAGAACAACTGCACACATACCCTCCGTGGACTCCAGGCGGGAGCCCCCTCGATCATCAGCTCGCATCGGATGGAAAAATTGTTAAAAAAGGGCAATCATATAGTGGTAGCTCAATTTAATGCCATCCAGGTCGTTGAAACCCAGTCACTGCAAATTCATCCTGAGATGCAACAGATTTTAAATAAACATCGGCAGGTCTTTGACAAGCCTAACGAGCTTCCACCCTCGCGAGGGGAACATGATCATAGCATCACATTGGTTCCAGGGGCCCAACCCCCAAATGTGCGGCCCTACAAATATCCATTCACCCAAAAGAATGAAATAGAAAAAATAATCAAGGTGTCATTCGTCCCAGCATTAGTCCTTATTCATCCCCAGTGGTCATGGTGCTCAAGAAAGACGGAGAGTGGCGGACATGTCCCGACTTCAGGGCCCTCAATAAGTTGACAGTCAAAGATAAATTTCCCATCCCGGTGGTTGACGATTTGCTGGACGAACTCAATGGGGCTTAATTCTTCACTAAGCTGGATCTTCGCTCAGGCTACCACCAAATTCGCATGAAGGAAGTTGACATTCCCAAGACTGCTTTCTGAACTCATGAAGGCCATTATGAGTTCCTGGTCATGCCATTTGGTCTTTGTAATGCCCCTTCTACTTTTCAGAGCCTTATGAATCACATTCTCAAACCATATCTCAGGAAATTTGTCCTGGTCTTCTTCGATGACATCCTCATCTATAGTGGCACTTGGGCTGCACATCTTCAGCATGTAGATCTACTCTTGCAACTGCTCCGCAAACATAAATTATTTGTCAAGATGTCCAAGTGTTCGTTTGGCATGGAAGAAGTTGAGTATTTGGGCCACATTGTGGGGCATGAAGGTGTCAAGGTGGACACTAAAAAGATCCAGGCAATGAAAGAATGGCCTCAACCTAAGACCTTGAAGAGCTTGAGAGGATTTTTGGGTCTCACAGGCTATTATCGTAAATTTGTCCGCAACTATGGCCGCATAGCGAAGCCCCTCACTCAACTCCTAAAGAAAAATTCCTTCTTCTGGAATGAGGAAGCCCAACAGGCATTTACAGCTCTCAAAAATGCCATGTGTTCCACTCCAGTCTTAGCACTACCTGACTTCACCAAATCTTTTGTCATTGAATGTGATGCTTCGGGGACAGGTATTGGGGCGGTCTTAATACAGGAAGGGCGACCCTTGGCCTTCACAAGCCAACAAATAAGTGGGAGGAATCTGGGCCAATCTACCTATGAAAAAGAAATGATGGCCATCTTACATGCAGTCGAGACCTGGCGACCTTACTTATTGGGGCGACGTTTCCAAATCCGCACAGATCATCACATTCTTAAATATTTTCTGGAGCAACGCCTATCCTCCCCACAACAAAATAAATGGCTCGCCAAAATGCTGGGATATGATTATGAGATCATTTACAAGAAAGGGAAAGACAATAGGGTAGCAGATGCATTATCTCGCCAATTTGAGGAAGAAAGTACTCTGCTAGCAATTTCCCTCCCCATTCCAGAATGGATTGAAGAGGCTCGCAGAGAATGGTTTTCACACCCCGGGCTATCCCAACTCATTTCTCAATTGCAGGTAGATCCAAATTCCACCAAGGGCTACTCGTGGCAGGATGATATTCTTCGCTACAGGGACAGAGTCGTAATATCACCAACATCAACCCTCAAAAGTCGCATTTTGGCAGAATTGCACTCATCTCCCATTGCAGGACATTCGGGCTTTCAAAAAACGTATGCTCGCACCAGAAGATCATTTTTTTGGACCGGCATGAAAAAGGACATCCTTACTTTTGTAGTAGAATGTGATGTCTGTCAACGCCACAAAGGGGAAACCATCAACACACCAGGCACATTACAACCATTGCCCATTCCGACATCAATTTGGACGGAGGTTTCTATGGATTTCATTACAGGTCTTCCAAAGTCAGGGAACAAGTCAGTCATCATGGTGGTGGTGGACAGCCTGTCGAAGTATGCTCATTTTTGTGCCCTACCCCACCCGTTTACACCAACTTTGGTTGCTCAATCTTTCATGGATCAGATATTCAAATTGCATGGCATGCCCACTTCTATTGTGTCTGATCGCGACCCGATCTTCACCAGTAATTTTTGGCAGGAACTCTTCAGGATACAAGGCACTCAACTAAAACTCAATACTTCCTATCATCCGCAAACGGATGGTCAAACCGAAGCCGTCAACAAATGTCTAGAAACCTACCTTAGGTGTTTCACTTCAGAAAAGCAACACCTTTGGGTACAGTGGTTACCTCTGGCTGAATGGTGGTATAACACCAACTATCATGCCACCACCAAAATGACTCCCTATGAAGCATTATATGGATCAACTCCTACAACACCGCGCAACCATGCTCGCCCATCTTAGAGAGAATCTTCATCAAGCTCAAAACCGCATGAAGCAATAGGTCGACCAGCATCGCTCAGGGCGCCAATTTCAAGAAGGGGACCAAGTCTTTTTGAGGGTGCAACCATATAAGCAAACATCACTCAAAGACAAGGGTTGTCAGAAGCTATCTCCAAAATTCTACGGACCATACCAAGTACTTCAGCGCATTGGAGAAGTGGCTTACAAGTTGGGTTTGCCACCTACTGCAAAAATCCATCTAGTTTTCCATGTATCTGCCTCAAGAAAGTGATTGGGAACAATTGCCGAGTTCAAACCAATCTACCTGAATTGGACGAAGAAGGGTCAATCTGGCTTCAACCCGAACAGGTCCTAGCCACAAGCGACAAGCACCTGCGCGGCCGCATGATTAAGGAAGTCCTCGTCAAATGGAAAGACACCTCTCTGGAAGATGCAACTTGGGAACCAGCCACTATTCTTCAGCAGTTTCCGCAGCTTCAGCCTTGAGGACAAGGCTAGTCTTAAGGGGGAGGGCATGTTAGGGTCCCACCCTAACCCCCTTATTTATGTCATGGGATCACGTCATAGTCAAAGAGTCAATAAAGCCCATATTATTATTTGTAAGTGGTTAACCCGAAATTAATGACGGGACCACAGTTAGTTGCAAATGGGCCGTAGCCGTAGTATTAGATAGATGGTATTAATAAAACCCACGGTATTGATTCGTGGTATTGCATGTATGAGTCATATATAAAGGATAGAGACTCCCTGCGAGGAGCATCGTGTCTTATTTTGTAATCGAGCTCTGCTCTATTGGAGGTTGCCTCCTCGAAGAGGCATGTGAACATTGCTCTCTGAATAATAAAATCATTGCTATTCTGTGTTCTGGGTATCTTTTCTTCGCATATTCTGTATTTGGGTATTATTTTGCAGGTTAAGAGCATAACACCAAAAATCTTGAGATAACTATGAAAAGGGAAAGTAAAATGTGAAGAGGGAACTATATCTCTCCCCTTTTGAATACGAGTATGATTTCTACAACCAATAAAATGATGTACTGTAGACTGACAAATTATATGAAATTGAGGGAAAGAACACGGAAAACCATGCAGTACTACTTCCTTAACTCGTCCAACGTTGTTATTGCCAATACTTATAATCATAACAACATTGAATATTCTTGGAAATCCCTTTCATCTTGCGCCTTAGGTCGCCCAACATTATCACTATAGTTCATTTTAAATATGCTCCACATTAGCTATAGGATTCCTTCGCACTCTAACTAACTCCTCTAATTATTTGAAACAAAATATAAAAAGGAAGGAGTATAGCTCCTTTCTTTTCACTCAATTTGGTATAATCACAAACACCTCATATTCATGGTTTCTACGGACCTTCCCATGTCCATTCTACTATAGCTTACATAATATTACCATTGGATTTTTCTATCAGCTTACAATGCAAGCGTAGTTACAAAAATAATCAATCACTTAGACATTTGTTACACATCCAAACATATAATATGTTGTGTAAAATAACACCAAAATTCGAATCATAAATTCCTAGAAGTTTTCAATGCAAAGGATTTCCTCGAAAAAAAATGAAAATAAAATATTGACATTCTTCACCTCTGCATACTTTTCCACACTAGGTGAAACCGTTATGTTTTTAAACTACATTTAGATTTATAAATACTGAGAGGTAACACAATAGGCAAAGGAAAGGGAACCAAGTTGAGGAATAAGCTCAATGCGTGAGAAGAGTAGTGTGCATTGCTTGTGTTTAAAATGACATGCGAGAGAAATGTGCGTGTATTTCGAGGAGGCATCCAATGCCATTGCGTACTAATCATGCAAAAAAGACAACTTACAAGCATGCAAGTGAATATTTTGTCAGATCTGTGACAAAACTAGGCAGAGGAGTAATCAGGTGCATTAGGTCTACAATACGGAAAACATAATAGGTAGAATGCTCAAGTTTAGTTCAAACGGGAAGAACTGACATCGAGATAAAAGATGAAATATTGGTGAGGGTGCCCATATTGAGGCAACAAAACTTGTGGCTTTCACACAATTCAGCAAGTTAGGAAGGAACTTGCTCTAATACCATGTTAAACACACACAAAGTAGATATGAATAATTTAGATAACTCATGTGATTGCATTCTATTCCCAAGGTTTACATATTAATACATGGTTTCCTAACCCTTGGTTTTCATCTTCCAAGAGGTCGCTTAGACTTCTATTACTGTTTGAATTCATGCACACCAACCCTATCAGATTAGGTGTCCAAAAACCCCAACCTATTACCAGTATGGAAGGTATCAACCCTAATGTGGGTGCTAACAATGGAAGTAATTTTGGTGTTAATGGCATAAATAACGTGGGTACCACCAATGGAAACAATATAGGAATGACCACCACAGTGTACACAACTCGGCATTTTCTTTTGTTTATGGCTAGTTTGAACCTCCCTGATTTGAGCCAACCAATAATTGATCCTCTCTTGCATGATTTTGCATGGCATACATGCCAACCAAACTTCTCTAAAATATCCCCAAGTTTGAGGGTGATTTTGCATCTTTGTATTTATGGTTATATCTGTAATTTGTGGTGTTCCTGTTTAAATCTAGATCAGTGGATGAGATGCCACATGTCATGTTTTACCACTTCATTAGACTCATTACCATGATGTTGACTGGCACAAACGTTTTCTACTTGGTGTTTCTTTTTGGTTTATTAGCACAATTTTGATTTGAGGATATAGAATACAGTCCTGCATTAACTATATGCACAATTTCAACAAAGTATATCCTTCAAGAAAATCACAACAATTTATCATGTCATTGTCACAATAATCTAATCATGATTGCAAACACATAACAAAAGTTATGAATTTTGCACTCATGAATTAAAGCTATAATGTGAATCATCCATTTACATGTTATTAATTGGAAATGATATCATGTAACTTTTTTACCAAGACCATTGTATAGAATTGCCCCCTAACTAACTAACACCTTTTATTAAGCATGTAATTTGAATAACAACCTAATTGTGAGAACCTTATATCTGTGAAAAGGAGGCACAAACTCGAAATAAATTAAGCTCCTTAAATTTGATCCTTGGTCATTTCCCTCTCTTCAGCCATGGATTTTATAAACCTATTAAACCCCTTTTCAAATTTGGTCTTTAGCCCTTAATCTTGTCCATTGTTTAAAAAAAAAATGCTTCATTCACGATATATTTGTATTCAAACATATATAGACGGATATGACTAAATTTGCATTCTTGCACCAAAGCTAGAATACAAATCATGCATTTGTATATCCTTATGCAAATCCTTAATAATAAATGGAAAATTTACCATGTAACATGTTTACCAAGACCATTAGATGCCAAGTAAAATTTCATTGAGTTTATGTTGAGTATGATATTTAAGTTTACCATTTCCCATATATCATGACATGAAAAAAATTCTAAGATATAAATGAATAAATTGTTTGCAAAACATGGTCTTGGAAACTATTACAAGCAGCAATATGTATAGCTCATAAGGAATTTTGGAAGTACTTTTCCAAGACCATAGAGACATGATCATGTCTATTTTTCAAGTGCAATAGATACAAGCACTAATTTATTAAATACAGATAATTACTTCTAATAATGTAGATCTTCTTTTAACAGTTCAATTTTATCATTAAGAAGTTATATTTTGGAAATTCAACCATCAATTCACAAGGACAATAGATATCACAATGCACAAAGAGAACAAAATATTTACCCTAGGAAAACCCAGCAAAATTTTCCTTAGATAAATTATTCAATTCAAAAAGAGATATTCCTAATATTGCTAGTCAACTATGAGGTCAAACTGGCCAACAATGATATGGTCAAACCTAGTCAAACAACCCTTTTATCCAGTCAATATGTTTCCCTTCAACTTCAGCCCTCTGGGATCTTCCTAGGCTGAATTTCATCCTCCTAGAATATGCCCAGAAACTCGACCCTGCTACCCAAAATGTTATGCCCAGAATTTTGGACCTACATCCTAGAAGTTCGACCTGTTACCCAAAAACTTCCTAGAAAATCACATGGTCAATGTATATAAATTGGTAAATATTCTTGATGTGAATTTGTCCTTATTGTCCTTCTTCATTGTTGTTCTTCTTCGCTTGGATGCCCAAAATATTTGTTCTTGTGTGAGAAATCGAATCGTGCCTTGTGGAGGAGGTTAAGTTCTTTATATATAATGTTTTGTCTCTATCAATGGGTGTCTCTTCACTAGGGCTAACTTGACCTTAAGGAGGACCGAATTGAAAAATTTGGAGCCAAAAATTCAGAATTCAAATTTTGAAAATTTCTTTCTTGATATCGACATGAACAACGTGTCTTATATTAATTCTTTCAAGGGAAAAAATGACATGAAGAACAGATCATAGAACTACATTATATACTTTAAGGGATAAAATATAAATTATAAAGGCCAACCATAGCTACAAGATTCAGCACTCCCTCTTAACTAGGGAGGTATTCGTAATAACTAGGCAGATGTTATTTTGTTGATAAAATTCTCTAACAAAAGGCTATAAAAAATCATCATCATTATTCTATTACCATGAATAGGTGAGCAATTTTGACACATGGTAAACCAATAGCATCCACTAATTACCATAATCTAGTCAAACATCTTTGACATGTCATAAATCAACAACATCAACCAATTACCATAATTCTAGTCAATACCTTTGACCTATGGTATATCCTCACCATAATCTTGGTTGATACTCCTAACACATGGTACATCATTTAGCATCAACTAGTAATCACAATTCCAGTCCTTTTGGCACATGGTATACAGACTAATCTTGGTTCACCATTATTCGGTTCAATGTCTATGATAGATGGTAAATCTCCAAAGGCCACATTTTATCAGAGTAATTTAGGGACTTATTTTAACTCATCCTGATGCTCCAGGAAGATTCTTCCTAATTTGTGTCAACGCACTTTACAAAAGAAGAACAATTATCCTCTGTTGGACCATTCTCCCCAATTAGGGTCAATATACTTGACATAGAAAGAATGTCGATCCATGATGTTATCTCATGACCACTCCCTCTCACTGAGACAAACATTCTCAATAAGTCCAAGATTGTCCCTCAAGTATACAAAATACTATCTGGACAAAGGCTTTGTAAGTATATCAGTGATATGCTCATTAGTAGAGACATATTAGAGATTCATGAATCATTTCTCCCTTCTGCACTATGTCATGAATGAAGTGGTACTTGATCTCGATGTACTTCAAATTGTCAAGGAAAATTGGATTATCTATTAGCTTCACATAGCTTTGATTGTCACAATATATCTCAGTCGGTTCTAGCACCTGATCAAATAGTCTTGTGAGTAACTTCCAAAGCCACACTACTTCACAACTTGCTAGAATGGATGCAATATACTCTGCCTCAGTAGTTTTAAGTGCAATATATTTCTACTTCCTACTCATCCACGAATTGTAGAGTAGCCCAAGCTAAAGAAACCTTCGGAAGTACTATTTTTGTCTTCAACGCTCCCTGCCCAATCTGCATCTGTATATCCCTACAATTGTATATCACCATTTGAGACATATGTCAAACCATAATAAATTGTACCATGAAAATTGATGAGGCTCATAAATAGGTGGATCATAAGGGTCATAATGTCATCCTCCATCTTTGGAACTATGTCTTTCTCACATTTATTTATAATTTTTGTTATCTTATGCTTAGTGAGAAGGGTAAAAGATGTTTTTCTATGTCATGTAACCTAATATGGTTTAATTGGAGGAAACAGAGGATTTTTTGGGTAATTTACATGTATGGGCTGGGAGTAGACAACGGGGAGAGATTCTAGGAGGTTTTCCACCTCCTCAACTCCTTCAATGAGCCCAAGATCACCACACACTCTCTCATCATCTCGAGGTCATTTCACATTGATGCAATGATAATGATAAGCTTGTTATTGGTTAATCGCTAAGTTATCTCTAGAGAGTTGAGGCTCTTGGGTTTGGGCCCAAACCCAGTGGCTTAGGCCCCTCTTGTGTATTGGTATTTCTTTTTAGTTCGGAGTGTTTATTAGTTTTCTGCATTTCATTAGAAAATAACCCTTAAAAATCTTGTGATTGTGACCTCTATCTCATCTCTCCCATGGGAGCACGAATGGAAGGATCTACAATCACAGTCCAAAAATACTATGTTTATGATTTCTTGGAAGAAGGTCTATGTTATTCATATTGTTTTTCATGGGCTTAATATAGCTTAGGAGTTGATTCATTGACTGGATCAGAGTTTTTGGCACAGATTAGATCACATTTAAATTCAACTCATCCTTTCCACTATTAGTTGTTTCATTTTTCAATGATTAAAGGGCATATGCATGTGATGTTGCAGGGATATTTGTATCTTCAAGAAAGGGGCCTTTCACCACATCCATCTTGGACTTCCTCGGCATCTTCTATGAAGCTCAAATTCTATCTTCAAAGTTATGTTCTTGAGATCAGCCTCTTAGATCACCGTGAGAAGCTCTCCTAGTGCAAAATAGGCCTTCGAAAGGATTTGAACTTGGATAGGGGTGTTGGTCAAATTTAATCCATTTACCTCAACCTCCATCCACCTTTCCATCCCTAGAACCCATCATTCCTACCTCCTAAATCTTCTCGGCAACCTTCCTATAGAATTACAAGCCTTCAAGTAGCAATATAGGGTACCTGTCACAGCCTTCTATAGCATACATGTAGCGTCCTCTTTCTCCACTTATTTTGAACTTTTATGAAATTTGGACTTAGTTTAGAAGTAGGTTGGCCCCCAACTGTGACTCAATGATCAAGGGAAGCACCTAAGCCACTCCAACCATCATTTTCCTTTACTGCAAAATAAGATAGCATGAGTTTCTTTATTACAGATTTGGCACAAATAAAACATTGGTATATACGCAAGTGTGAGCTAGATAGATGATACATGGAATCTTGAGTTATCATTTGCTGGGTTAGCTTCTTGTCTGCAAGTATATTTGGTAGCTAGATGGTTGATTGCAAGATAATTTAGTTCCTTATCTACAAGTAGTGTAGCTCTTATATTTTCATGAATTGATTCAATAACATTTACAAGTTGAAGTTCAAAAAGAATTTTCCTTTTGATCATTAAAGGTAGCTTCTAAGTTGCACCTTCATTAGTTAGTTTTCCTTCTAATTCAGTAGGAAGAATGGTCTTGGAGAACTATTGATCAAATTTCCTAGTTGAGGGTGGCATGAGTAGAATCCCATCTACTGTGTATATAGCATTCTCACCTCGAAGTGTGTACGAACCTTCGGTTGATAAATAGAGTTGAGGAGCCCTTGGGAGTTGCAGAACTCTTGGTGCAATACCAGGTCTCACCACTTTCTTGCGTCATTGTCGGGGAGGTGTCTAGGTAGATGTTATATATGCTTCAACATTGTTTTATGTTTTACATACAGTTTTGAAAAAGCAACATAAAAACAAAAGAGAAAAATTCCTTTCATACCTCGTAGGAAGAGAGATACCCAAGGAAAATTCTTACCGAACACCCCCACCCCCTCAAGTAGTCAACCTTCACTCTTCTCCGGTGACTGCGAGCTTCCCTCTCTGACTCTACGGGTGTTAGAAGACCCTCTAGGTGAGAAACCTGAGATATTTGAAGAACCTATTCGGGAAGGAGAAGTACCCACTTCACCTACCCAAACCATGGCTGGAAATAGGAACAATGATTTTTTTCCCTATCATAGAGACCAGTGGAGAGGCTAGAATGGAGAATATCGGCCCTAATTCCATTCCACACTTTCATGGATTAGCCTCTAAGGATCTTGATACCTTTATGTTTAAATTTGTCGTTACCTGTAGGACCTATGACTATGCCTCTAATGACCAGAAGTTGAAGTTATTCCCATCTACCCTTAAGGATGCAGCCTTGGGCTGGTTTATGGGTCTGCCTGGGGATAACGCCACTACCTAGGCTCAAATTCAACAAGCTTTTAATGAAAAGTGCAGGGACTACTGTAGGTCCAAATAAACCAAGGAATAAATATTTATAATGACTCTTGGACATGATGAATCCTTGGAAGACTATGAAGAGAGATTTCAACTCAGTTATAGGAGGGCCAGATGCACCCTTGATCCTGAATCACTCAAGCTAGTTCTTCTTTGAGGGATTAGGGAGGACATGCTGGAAAACATCAACATGTTGTCTCGGGCAGATATCTATCATTTATCCTATGACGGCATCAAAGCATTGTTCAAAATTCCCTCTAGGGCCAATAGAAAGAAGGGTAGGGCTAGTCAAGGCTTGATCAATTCCTCCCCTTCCACAACATCCATCAAGAATGAGATTAGGAACATGTTGGAAGACTTTAAAAGTGAAATTTTTGTGCCTTTTCTTTGCAAATGGATACCATGCAAATGAAGAGGAAACCAGAGGAAGCAGAGAGAGCCCTAGTTATTTTATGCCCTAAATGAACTAAAAGGAAACCCAGAAATGAATGCCCATTACATGTTGTACAGGTCTGCTCAATCTGCAAGGAGAACCATGCCACAGATAAATACCCTTCTTTTATTTGTTTAAAAGTTGTATACGAAGGGGCGGAAGGTGGGGCTGAGCAACTGTGCTTTTATAAATCAAAGGAGGCCTCAAGGACCTCGTCCATACCAGCAGGGCATGCGAGGTGCATCTTACTCTTAATAACATCCCTACCAGAATGCACCCTTTCCACCATAGTACTATTCCCCTCATCCATCACGTTCCACACCTCCTCCTTGGCTTGATGCCCCTCAATATCCTCCCCAACATGTCAATTAACCATTTTAGCCATATGTTTCTCAACCTCCTAAATGGAATAACCCATCACATGGGTGGAGGCCTCAACTTAACCAACCTCCTACTTTACTGCTCCACCTCCACCTCAACCACAAATCACTCATCCCGCTCCAACCAAGCAACCTCAGATGCATGCTCAACCTAATCTGAACTTGAATAATGAGCAAGCACAACAAGTCTATATTGGAGAGACATCTTACCGTTCCTATGCTATGGAGATCTAAGAAATCAACCTTAGGTCGAAAAGGGAACTTGAAGATAACCAACCTCCATCTCCACCTTAAGAACTTGAAGAGGAAAAGGAAGAGAGTACCCCTAAAGTAAATCCACCTCCTTTTCCGTAGAGATCGATCCATCCCAGCTAGCACCCCCCAGAAGAGACTGAACTTATGGGAGGACACAAGAAATGGAAGATCCCAACCAATGCATAAGAAATGGCTAAGATCTAACAAAGATCGGCAGTTAACAGAAAAATAAATAAATAGATCCAATAGATCAGAAAAAACAAGAAGATCAATGCCCAGTACAAGTCAAAAACCCTCTCCCAATGAAGGACAGAAAATCTAAAGAAATCAAGCAAAATAAAATGAATTTGTACCAGTTCTAGCTATTAAATAGAGAGCTCAGACAGATCGAGGATAGAAAGAAAAACTTTTGAAGACAAAAATTGGTCTTTTGAGATTAGAAGCTCGGTCGCACACAGAAGACAGGATAAATTTGGTTGGTCGCTAGGGTTCAATTATTGTATAAGTTTCCTAACTTCTCAAGCCCTAGGTGCCTAGATACACAAGTGGGTCAAGTTGATCTCCTTGGGAATGGAAAATACTAGAAACCTTTTTCACAATTACTTTAGTACTTTTTCATGATTGAAATTACTTTAGTACCTTCCTAATTTATTTTTCATTGCAAGGACAACATGTTCCATTAGTTGGGAGGAGGGGGAGGGGGAACATGGGGTAATTCTCCTGACTATTACATTGCTAATCTTCTAATCACTTCACCCTCATAATCAACTATATCTTCCATAATCTCTAGCACACTAAGGTCCATTATGACACAACACTCTAGAAGTCACTAAATTTTATTTTTGGCATTGATACCTTATTTGGAAATTATTAACCCTCATCTTCCTCATTACATGAATGTTGTCAATGTTTCCATTATTACTATTATTGTTTGATACTGCTATTGGTGTTCATAGCATATTGCTACCACTATTTAATATGATACATCAATCTTTTGCACAATGGGAAGTTCAACTATCCAACATGAACCTGTCACCTTCAAACAACTTTGGGGCAACCCTGAAGTGTGTCAAATTTTTCAAGATGGAGGGTGGATAATCTATAGGGTTTCACCTATAAGTTTTTCCTATTTACAACTATAGCATGGGGACTCAAAATTAGAGTAATAGAGGAAATCCTTGCCCACGTTATAGGGATAACTTGAATCAATGAGCTTTAGAATCAACTGCTTATTACTGGGAGAAATTGCCAAAGATGATGGTAGGGGAGTTGAAAGAGGTATTATGTTTACTTTATGTCTAATTAATTATTTCCACAAATTTTGAGCACTATGCTGATAACTTTAGATTTAAAATAATAAACTACATAATAAAAGATTTCGAAATAGTTTAGGAGGATATCCTAATTAAATATCTATGATTGGGAGGTGAAACTTAACGCACAGATCAAACTTGCTCACTTCCATTTATACAACATAAAATTGTAAAATCATTAAATGTAATGCACCATATAAAAATATTTAAGAAAGAGAGTTGTTAAAATAGGTGATTTCATTGTCAACATTGTTTTGAGCACTATGCTGATAACTTTAGATTTAAAATAATAAATTACATAATAAAAGATTTCGAAATAGTTTAAGAGGATATCCTAATTAAATATCTATGATTGGGAGGTGAAACCTAACGCACAGATCAAACTTGCTCACTTCCATTTATACAACATAAAATTGTAAAATCATTAAATGTAATGCACCATATAAAAATATTTAAGAAAGAGAGTTGTTAAAATAGGTGATTTCATTGTCAACATTTCTTCGTCTTTATTTGCATCGCATCGATTTATATACTCTCATCCTTTGATAGTTGTTAAAAAGCTTACATCAATGAAGTCATTCAATGAAAATTTCCTTCGACATTCCCAGAATGCATAGAATGTGATTTGTAGATATAAGTTCAATATCATCACTCATTCTACGATATTTTCCAAAATCTATTAATTCCAAATATTTTATAAGATTGCTAAACGTATATTGTTAATAAGGCATAATTAGCAATATGGTTTCAAGCCAAGAAATATTTAACTTAAGACAACAAAAAAGTTAACTACTAGTCACGAGTAATATTATAATTATGTATCTGGAAAGTAAATATAAACACTCGTAAATACTATATGTTTTATTTTAAACTCTAAAAATAGCTCTCTGTTTATCAAGGTTAGAATTAAAAGAAAAAGAAAAAGAAAAAGCAGGGTTTAGCAAAGTTAGAAGTAAAAAGCTGTGGAAAATAAATATAGATATTTAGTAAAAGGCTGTGGAAAACTAATCTAGATCTGTGCACGTTATTTCTAAAAATAACCCACAGAGGCAGTGTAAAATTAGAAAAGTGAGTAAAAATGGAAAAATGGCAATGTAAAATCAGAAGAGTGAGTAAAAAAGGAAAAATAAAAGAGTGAGTAAAAAAGGAAAAATAAATAGCCCATAGAGGCAGAAGAGTGAGTAAAAGTAGGAAAATAAATAGCCCATTAGATGCATGCACGTTGGAAGTAACCGTGTAAAATTAGAAGTAAGAGTATCACTGGATCCATGCACGTCGGATCTAAAGAAATAAATAGGCGGCGGAAGCATAGTAAATTTAGAAGTAAAAACAACACTGGCAACTGCAAGTGAATGAATGAATCTTTAGAGAAGTGAAAACAACACAGCGTCGACTGCAGTTTGAGGATTAATTGGAAAATATTGTAGTAACAACACAACGTTGAGCGCAGTTTGAGAAGGATTAATTGGAAAATATTGTAGTAAAAAAATTCTAATTACGGTCCATGATCGTCGTTATGCATGTACCTGATCTAAATATAGCAGTGCAAGAGTACACATAAATTACAAAATTAAAAATTACACATAAATTAAAAATTCTAATTACACGTAAATTAAAAATTCTAATTACGTTCCATGATCGTCGTCGTTATGCATGTGCATGATCTAAATATAGCAGTGCAAAATTACAAAAGCACCACTGCAAAATTTATTTATCTTTATAAGGACCACATTGAACGCACTTTGAAGATGATACGTGCTTAAGAGTGTGGAAGAACAGATATTAAGTGATTAAGAAGAGAAGAGATGATGATGAGGAATAGCCTGATGATGAGATTGTTGTTGGCGTTGGTGATGCTCCTTCATGTGGGAGCAGCAGCAGCAGACACAGACGACACAGCCTCAGGGCGATCTTGTTTTGCAGCAATTTACAGTTTCGGAGATTCATTCGCTGATACTGGAAACGCGGACATTTTCGCTCTCTTCCATATGGAAAAACCTTCTTTGGCCTCCCCGCCGGTCGTGCTTCAGATGGACGTCTCGTCATTGACTTTTTGGGTAATAATTAGCACCCATCATCCAATTCCATATACATGCCTCTTGGGTGTAAAATATTGCATAGTACTCATGATCACTTGTATATTGTGTATTTTTCAGCCAGTGCACTAGGATTTAATTTCCTCTCCTCTTCTTGTTGTGTATTTTTCAGCCAGTGCACTGGGATTTAATTTCCTCTCCTCTTCTTGTTGTGTATTTTTCAGCCAGTGCACTAGGATTTAATTTCCTGTCCTCTTGTTGTGTATTTTTCAGCCAGTTCGCTAGGATTTAATTTCCTCAGGCCTTCTATTGGACTGATCGACATGGAGCTGGCGGAGAGAAAAAACGGAGTTAACTTTGCCGTTGCGGGTGCCACTGCATTGGACAATTCCTTCTTAAATGACAGACTCATCTTCCCGCAGACACCATTATCTCTAGATACGCAAATCAGATGGTTCCACCAGTTGAAAAATTTCACCTGCAGAGCTAATTTGGGTATAATCATAGTATCATTTCAATTATGTAAAATTTTACTTAGGGTTATGCTTCCAGACGGTTCTAAAATATATATTTGGTCAACAGATTGCCAAGTTCATTTCTCAAGAGCGTTATATGTGATGGGTGGATTCGGTCTCAACGACTATCTAGACTCCACCTTTACGTCCTCGCCATCGGATGAGATAAGGGGCTTTACTCCTCTTATCATAGCCAAGATTCAGAAAGCTATACAGGTAATTGATTTTAATTAAACCCCACTTGATGTCTTATTTCTTTCTCCATATCAATAACCCTCTCATAACATAATTACGGTTTTCTTTTATTTAGACGATGACATGCGTTGTCGGTTTTCTTTTATTTAGACGATGACATGCGTTGTCGGTTTTCTTTTATTTAGACGATGACATGCGTTGCGGTGAATGAGTCGGTTTTCTTTTATTTAGACGATGACATGCGTTGCGGTGAATGAGTTTTTCTTTTTTTGGAAAATTTTTTATATTAAAATGGAATTGGAATTGAGTGCAGGCATTGATAGAAGAAGGAGCCCAGTACATATTTGTCCAAGGAATGCCACCTCTGGGATGTTTGCCCGCCATACTTACTCTAGACCCTTATCCGAGGAACTCCGATTATGATGAAAATGGATGCCTAGCATCATATAACCAACTCTCCCAGGATCATAACACAGCGTTGCAGGAGACACTAGAGCAGCTAAGGATTCAATATCCACACGCCATATTGGTGTATGCGGACTACTATAATATGTTTATGGAAATAATCAAGAACCATGCAGCATACGGTACGTACGGAAATTTTGGATTCGGTTAATAAACTCATATACATTTTGGATTGGATTAGTGTAGTGTAATGACAATGTTGAAATGATGCAGGTTTTACCGCTAATACATTTCAGTCTTGCTGTGGAACTGGAGAACTTTTTAATTTTGATATCATGCATACGTGTGGGACACCAGGAGTGTTAGCATGCTCAAATCCAGAAAGAGCCATCAGTTGGGATGGAATACATTTCACTGAAGCCGCATACAAAATTATTTCACAATTCATCATCAACAAAGCCCAATATACTCAGCCACCTTTCAGTGACATGATGAAAATCTCTGATAATGGCCTTTGTGATCCAGCCAGCCACCAGGGAACCACCTTATGAGAATGTTTTGTAATGGCGGTTTATATGTATTCTGGAGTGAAATATGTCAAATCTCTGGTAATGGCCTTTGTGATGCAGCCACCAGTTAATATTTTGTATTCGCTATTAATATGTATTCTGAATTGAATGTCAAATCTCAATAGGACTTTTGAATTTGAGTCCCTATTTCTTTCATTTGTATTTCAATGGGGGATTTTTTATAATAATAATATTTAATTTGAGTCCCTATTTCTTTCATTTGTATTTCAATGGCGGATTTTTTATAATAATAATATTTTTAATTGTATATTGGTATTCTGAAATAAAAAATTATTATAACGCTTTTAAATTTGAGTTATATTTTTTATTTAAATTATATTGTTGTTTAAATTATTATTTATTTTTTATGTTTTTTAATTTGAGTTAATTTTTTTATTTATATTTTGTTATTTTTTGGGATAAAATAAGTTGGTTCTTTGTTAATTTTGAGAATAAAAAAATAATTATTTCAAATCATTACAATGTTATATTACATTAAGAATTGAATATAGTATTTATTGGATTTGGATATCCGTAGATCTAATTATAATAATTATTCCTTCTAGTTAATCAAGTATAAATCAATAAAATTTTGAATACAGTTGTTTATATCTTAGAAATAAAAACTTATATGAAATAGAATCAAAATAAATGTGGTTTAGTTATCATATTATTAGCAAATATTATATTTCATTTTGCCATTGATACTTTAACCACAATCAACCTTAAAAGCTGCTAAATACTCTTTTAAATTAATCCAAAAGAAGGTCATCAATCCAAGGAATCTTTTAAATTAATCCAAAAGAAGGTCATGAATCCAAGGAATCGGACATGTAGACATATCCTCAAGAGTATGCTATCCTTGTTCATATATTAATCATCATTGCAAAGTCAAATGACATCATCTTTCATTTTGTCAACAATTACTAGTTTTTTCTATGGAGATACACCAAGCATGGTCATTCTCAAATAAAGCATATCCTTTAATTGGATGATTAATTCATTATATTCATTATAATTCATTCGTATGGTAAAAGGCCAGTTATATATTTCATTTTAATTTCCCATGTAGTAACTATTATTATAACCTGTATTATAACGAATATTTATTTAGTTAAATGTATTAAAGTGTATATGGGTACTCTAACTATTTTGTATTGAAAAATATTATTTCCAAATGAAAAATTATATTTACCTATAAATCTAATGCGATGATCTAGATTGTAGCTTAATTAGACAACTGGATATGTTACAATATGTTATCAAAATGATTTGGATAATATTGGTATGCTAGACATTGGGTATAGTATACCTCATGATTGTAAATTCAATTATTGATATCACAGTGGTCATCCATGGCCTTTCCCTCTCTTTGTTCCACTTGAATTTAACTTAGGGAAATCCCTAATACAATTGGCTTACAAGGATCGTGCTTTCAAGATGGAAAAACTAGAGGAATTGGCTTACAAGGATCATTTTACAAGTAGCTACCAGTAAACCTCTAGGGGTTTGTAGCCTATCCTCCTCTCCATAAACATGGTCAAAACCGAGGGGATTTGAACTTTGGCACTCTCAGTTTTCATAGATTTCACATTATTTTTTATATTTTTAATCTAAGTTATATTGTTTTGAGAAAATTTCTTAATACTTTTTTTTAGATTGAAGAATTAATAATAGAGTTTCAAGCTACCATTAAAAATCAAATACATAGCTTATTGAAATTAAATTTGAGTGAGAAGAATAACAACCATTCCACCTAAATAAGTTAATTAACATAAATCAATAAAAAGATTAATATAGTAGTTTATTTCTTGGAAATAAAAACTTAAATCGAAACTAATCTTAAATTATTATTTGAAATTGTCATCAACTATATTTGAAACACGTTATTCATTACACTTATTCATTAGATTTATAGATACTTTTGATTATTACTCGACTTACACGGTACCTGATAGGTAGTTATTGCGGGAAGCAATTGCACCTAGAACATAAGTTTGTGGGACTATGAGATTTCACCACCTGACAACCATAAGGGTAACTTTCTCTAATACCTTCACTCAATCTTACCAAATATGATTACCAACACCTAGGATTTTTTAAATGCCACTTTAAAACATAGTCTATGGCTTATTTAAGGAGTAGTGGATCTACTAGGCTAGAGTATTTTTCTTTTAAAGGGCAAGCTTGCTTGAACTGAATTAGCACTTCATCGCATGAAAACCACTTTGCACCAACTATGCACATAGTTTCTTCTTTTTGTTTGTTAATTTGATTCACTTCCTTATCCCTTTAGCCTCCTAGAATCACAGGCCCTCACCCTTAATTTCCTCTCAAATGATTATTTGCACCTGCTCAATGAGTCAAGTTCCCTCCTCCCCCTATACTACCTTTAGGTTATAACTCTTCTTATTCATTTAGTAGTTTGTCTTATTCTACTTCCAATCAACCTTATTAAACACACACCAAATTAGATGGTTAGAATTTAGATAACTCATGTGATTGAATTATATTCACAAGATTTACATATTAATACATATTGTTCTTAGCCTTGGTTTTCATCTTCCAAGAGGTCGCTTGGACTTCAATTATTGATGGAATTCCTCCAAACCAACCCTGATGGATTAGGTGTCCAAAATTCCCCCCTTTATTCTGAAGGGGTGTATATGGGTCCAAAAAGAGAGATGAAATACAAAATTGTGGACAAATCAATGGTTAGATGTGCTCTTTGTTGGACAGTTAGTATTGCTAGGTTGGTCGGTAGCATCAAGTGTGTTGACATTAATGGAAACTAGGCTAACATTGATTTCAACTAGGCTAGCATTCATGTGCATGGTGTACCAAGCTCAATGGGAGACCCATGGTATTTGCAGCCTTTATTAGAGGACCATCATAATAGAAGGTCTATCATAGGAGTTATTAATCCTATAGCTATGATGGTTTTACAGTTCTGGGATATGAAGGAATTTATACCTCAGAAGACAAGATCATATGAATTTAAAAATAGCGTAGTTTGACAGTTCTTAGAAAGAGCTTTCCAACGGTGCATTGAAGTCCGAGAAAGGCCATCTAGATCAAAATTTATCACCAGTCAAAGGTTGCAGACCCAAGGGTCAAACATTTAGGCCAAATCTAGGATCAGCGTTGGCAGTCTCTAAAATTGGTATCATGTTTGGTGGTTCGGCAGAAGTGGCAGACGCATCACCTCAAGAGATCGACCCATATGTGACAAAGGAGAGTGCAATATAAAGTCTTGGGATGATTAGACTCTAGGAGAAAATTGTGGAGCTGGAACACAAGTGGCAGAGGATGAATCATAAGCTCAGAAGAGATGTGCAAGCGGATGCCCACATCCACATCAACCTCAAAAGAATTTCCCGAAAGCACCCAATATGTGCACAAATGTGAACCTTCCGGATGACGTAGTCCCCAAAGGAAGCATTGCGGATGGAGGCAATGATTGGTGAAAGCACTACAATGGGAGACCCCATGGGACAACAAATATCAAAGGTCCTTCTCTAGAAGAGCCAAGTGCATTAAAACTTGGAAGAGTCCAAAATGATGTAGGTTCAGGAAATGTTGCATAATGAGCAGCAAAGGGACATGGCCCGAGACCCCTTTCTCTCTCCATACTGTCGAATTTTTAATTGGCTTTTGATGACATCATCATGATGTCAGCACAGGGGACACATGGCATGTGTTTTTGGCACTTACAAGTGGCCTAGTGGAACACAAGTAAACGGATAGGATTACAGAGTAGTGGGACATAGAGGAATGTCAATTGGCACTGACAGGTAATCCTAGTTTCTATTTGAGAGGCCTTTATTCACAATGAAGGACCCACCATGACACGTATTCCTGGAAGGCTTCGGATTGGCACATTATTAAAAGAGGTACCCCCAATGGACACATAATCCCAAAAGGAAGTTCGAGGGCTAAGGTAAAGCACCTAGACTTCCTTTTTTGTGCATTATATGACCACAAGCACAGAAGAACAATGCATGGTGATTTATCCCTAGGGGTTATTGTATAAATGGGCACCCAGGACCAATTTTGCGATGGTCTTGAGTGTTAACCAATCAAGGGATTTCAGGTTGAGTTCAATGCAGAAAATTGCTACGTACATATGTTTTAAAAGGTCCTTTGGGCTATATAGAAAGCACCACAAGTATATGTTTAAATGACACGAACAAGTTAGCAGCAGGGTCTCTCCATATTTGGAAGCTAAACCAAAATTTGTTATACTCCGCAATTGGATTATGCAGGAAATGAATGGGTTGGCAACCAAATTTCACAATTGGTGCCAATGGAAAAATTAGCACTAAGGAATAGTGCCTAGGCCAGGAGGCTGAAACTGCAAGGATGATGATCTGTAGATAAAATTAGTGGAATGTTAGGATCAATCTGAGCAAGTCAAACCTAAGTGCTTCTCACTCCATGAAAAGAAAAATGAGAGAATGGCTCTGAGAGTACTATGATCATATCACATCATAGATATCCATGTTGATGTTCTCCTCAAGCCTTGTGAACCTTAAGGAGCAGCAGTGGAGTGATATTCTGATGTTTAGAGATTTTATCAAACATAACTCAATTTAGTCTACAATTATTATTATCGGCACCACCACATTTTACAAAACTACATTTTAAATTATTAATTGAAACTGCCATCAATCATATTTGAAACATATCATTCATTATATTTTTTAAATTTGTGGGAGCATTAGTCCACGTACATGGTGCCCCCCAAAAATTCATAGTGTTAATATCATGTTTTGAAGAGAGTTTTGGGGTGGTCTTCCACTTTAAACCTGTGTTGTTGATATGAATACCACAAGCAATCTTAGAAACTACCATATCCTTTTATTTTATTTTATTGAAAAGGTCATCAATCCAAGGAATCGAGCATGTATGCATATCCTTGAGAGTATAATCTCCTTGTTCATATATTAATAATCATTGCAAAATCAAAAGATATCAGCCTTCATTTTGTCAAAGATCACTAGTTTTCTCTATGGAGACACACCATGCATGACCATCCTCAAATAAATCATATCCTTTAATTGTATGCTTAATTCATTATGATTAGGAGTGTTCATTCATTCATTAAGTCAATGATTTTCATCAAATGGAATTCAAGTAACGAAAGGGGAAATCAATATTTCAAACCACACAACATACTATGATGTTCCAAGGAAGGGTTATTGTTTAGTTCAATCGAATAAATCCTACAACATTTCTGCAAACACTTGTTCACTTTCATTTATAGGATAAACACACGGAAACCTTTCATTTATTTCTACAAATATCAATTGATTATTCTAAACCATTAACGTTACCATCCTTCACTATGTGACACTCAAAAGAAGCCTATGGATTTCCAACCAATAGATGCCCATTATCAAGTCATAATTTTTGACCACTTTTCTATATAAACTCATATCAGTTGGACCCCTAATGTCTACTAGAAAATTCTCGACAAGAGGACCTACTAACTTATTTATTGCATATGTCATTTCAAATAGATTAAGAGCATCATGCTCATGGGATACTATACCACTGAAAAGGAAACCAACATGACAACATAACAAGCATAAAATCATAATGACATGACACCCATACCGCTTATTAGAGCTTTATAACATAGATCATGGTGGTATTTACATCCATATACATATGTACATATACCAAAACATCATCAAACATGTAACATGACATATACCAAAGACGTATACCAAAACGCCATACCAAAATTTCTCTACCTCAACTGGAAAACAAGGATACATAGCCCACATATGATCCGCCATTTCCCATGTAGGTTCATCGGGCCCAAAGTGCTTCCACTACACTTTAACCTACTCGATTGCTCGATTCCAAAGCATGAGCACCTTTTGTTGTAATATGCACTAAGGCTTCAACTAGAATTTTCTATTTGGTTCCACCTACAATACAGACCATTCAATCACATGATTAACATCTTTAACATACTTCTTAAGCAATGACACATAGAAAACATCATGGACTTTCATTGTTGGAGGTATGGCAAGTCGATAGGCTACTTGCCCTCTTAGGGTCTTATAAATTATAGTGATCAATTGATGATTATCTGGTTATTTATTTTGGAAATATGTTGATAAAATTTAGCCTACAAATACCCCAGGCCTTATATTCTAAATTGTCTTTATATAGAGGTCCCTAGGAGGTCATCATTGAGATGTCATGAGTCAGCTGTCAGAATCCACCCTTTCCATTGCTAAAAGATGAAATGTGCCGGAAGTTATTTTTTATAGTTTTGATTTTAAATGAGTTTTAATTTTACAAAATATATATGTATTTTATAAAATTATTTATTTGAAATATTAAACTTAAATCTAAAATAACTTAGAAAACCCAAAACCTAAACTATGGAACCATATTTTCCTTCATGCATCAAGTCATAAGTCAAATCCATAAAGTCAAAGTAAATTGTGTCCCCACCCTGCACTTAACTATTAAATCACCCTAATCTTTCCTGCCTCCAGATCTGTGCAAAATAAATCAATGGTTATTGATATATTTCAAGGTGAGGGTTGTCTTTTCAACATTTAATCAGGGGGGTCTGAAAAAGTAGTTTCACATTTACTGGCTTTTATAGCTGCCTGTTGGGATGGCCCCCGTAGATCAAATTTTGTTAAGTACTGTAAAGTCTCCGCATTTTTAGGAGAAAATCATGAGTAGTTCAGGTTGAGAGGAGTCAAAGGGGATTTAGGAAGGTCAAAGCCCCTTAGTTTGTTAGAGTCAATATGTTTTGAGACCCGCCCATGGTTCGTAGACCATGGTATTGTAATGAAAAAGAATATAAAAGGAATGCATAGTAGAGTCATAAGATATCTAAGTAAGAAAGTGCATGATTTGGGTCTGATTTTATCTATTTTGTACTTGGGTGAAGGGGAAGGCTCCTACAATTGTGTGCGTGCAGACCTTGGTAAGTCCACAGTTGAGTGCATTGGCCCCTACATTTGTGTGCGAAGGGTTGGGAAGAGATATAATTGAAGATTTGAAGCATAATAAAGGCTTGTTCTGAAGAACTATATGCATATATGTGTATCACTATTTTATCTCTGAATTTACTATATTTTTGTTCTGTTGAATGCATCTAATCAGTAAAAGTACTTAGCAGATTCATGGAGACATAGATCTATTTATTTATATGATGTTATGCATGTGTAGTGCAATCAATGAAGGACATAAGTCTATTTAATGTCATTTACTATAAGTTCTGGATTTCAAGGTTTAAGGTTCACCAAGGTCAAGAAAAGCCCTAAGTTTGGCAGAAACACATCACATAGTCCCCTGGACTCGGAAACCTGGTTCTAGCATCCCCCAATAATGCCTCGTGTGAGACTGCAGCCTACACTACGCAGGTTGGTGCCGAAAGGGCTAGTAATGTAGGGGTTTTTTAGTTAGCGCAGCTAACTCCGAACCTGGGTCCAAGCCCCCTCAAGCAAACAAACGGTTCCATTGTTGGGACCGAGATCTATCTGAGGAATGTGTGATGTGGCATAAGTGGATAATGACTAAGAAGGATATTGAGAAGTGGATAAATCAGAAGCTACATGAGTTTGCATCTCAAGGAAACAAGAATCTATGCTTGTCGAAAGAAGAGTGGTTGTAGATATATCTGTATATAGAGTAGCACAAAGTTTTCTTCTTTTATTTTCCATGTAAATTATACGAATGGTTGGCTAAATTGGTGGATGGTAAACCTACCTGGAAGTTCAATAACCCTATTGTGTGCGCTCCAGAGTTAGTGAAGCACTTGGAAGGATCAAAAAACAAGGTTGCGAAGGTTGTCGATTATTGGATCAATAGTATTTTAGGCAAATTTATTACTGAGTTCGTGATGGATACGTCTGCCAGTTATAGCGAAGCATAATGCTAGTTATTCAAAGGATGAAGAGGTAAGTGTATGAAGTGTCTGAAAACTTGGTTTAAAAGGAGCTATGCGAAGTGGGAAACAGTTCCGAAAACATCTAGATACAAGTGTTGAGTACAGTGATTTGTTGGGAGCACCCGATAGCGAAGAAGAAAGTGATAGTCTGAAGATGCCCAAAGGTGCGCCACAATCGGTAGACCAGGATACTACTGGAATACTACATCCATCCACTACACCTCTGCCATCACCTTCACCTCACACACCTATGCCTCTGCCTCCACCTCCACCTCTGCTATTCAGTGTGGCGAACACTATGAATATGCCCATATTTAAGGGTCTCGGGATAGAAGACCCTAATCAATTATGGTTTGTAGCAGATGCTGTGTGGAAGTCACAGCAGATAACATATGACGATATGAAGAAAGCGCAGTTGGTCACAACATTGCAAGATAGGGAACTGAGTTGGTATATTAAGTAAAATACGACTCATTCAACTGCATCATTGAAAGATACAAAAGATGCACTGAATAATGAATTCAGAAAGCCTATGTCTCAATCCCAGTATGTGATTGAGGTAAAAGAAATTAATTAAAAGTTGAATGAATCTGCATGGGATAATGAACACAAGCTAAAAAGTCTGCTACAACAGGATAATATACAGATCTTGGACAAGCAACATAAGAACTGATATATTTCTTCGTTGTTACCTCATTTGAGATCACCATTGTCACAACAGAAGCTTAGATCTTAGGATGAAACACTGGAAATTAATATGAAGTTGGAGGCTTCACCTATTTAGGATAAGAATCTAGGAGTGTAGTAGATTCAGTCGCAGTTGGCTAGCCTACATATGGAGTTGCAGGATCTCAACAAGGGGAAAGATGTCCAAAATGAGACCCTTTCTGAAGTATGGTGCTTAAAGTGCAAAGGAAATGGTCATGAAAAGGATCATTGCACAGTATATGAGAACTATATAATTGGGGGAGGTCCTATCCCCATGAAGCTAGAAAATTCTACTGGATCAAGTAACGGTGTAGTGCCATGGTCTGCTATCTACCAGATAATAGGAAAACACTCAACTGACAATTGCCATTTATTGTAGAAGTTCGTGCAAACTCCCAAACAACTATTCTTTAATTTCTGTAAGTCTGTAGGCCATGGTGAGTACAATTTCCAAAGCTATGAATTAATGATGGATAGAACTCTGACATATAGAGTACATGCTAAGACATGCTTGTTAGGTAAATTTTACTCGAGGTTTGAGTCAAGGTTGACCTGGTTAAATAGTAGTGATTTTGGGCACATGGTATGGTGTACCCATGGTATTATGGTCCATGGTATTGCATGAATTGGAGCCTATAAAAGTATGGGAATAGTTCGTTGTAATGGAGGCCGGGAGGTGAGTGGGGAAGGCTCATTAGGCCGGATTGGCCAGGGTTCTAGCCAATGCTAATTAGATCTCATTAGGTTGGGTTTTTCCCCGAATTTAGGGTTTTTCCTGGATAAATATTATGTGTATAATATTTATGTGTATTGTTGCTGGTTATTTATTATTCCTCTCTATAAATCTCAGTAAATCTTAGTAATAATTAATCTCTCTGCTGTAAATTTCTTAACAACTGGTATCAGAGCTAAGTTGGCTTTAGAAGAACATTTTTTGTTGCCAAGGGTTTGTATTGGCATGATAGATAAAGAAATAATTAAGTTTTTCTTTCATATATGGATCAAAAGCCATAGATTGTGAAGCAAAGTTGCACACTATTAGGTCATGAGAGATTCAGTGGATGGGGAGGATATGTGCACATGGATTAATTAATTGATGAACCATGTACCTAAAAAGAACACCTAGATAACTGGCGGTTATAGTGGCTGGTGACCCATGTAATTTAGTAGATGGGTCCTTTTTATATGGACATTGATGTCATATGTAAAAAGACAACAACAAGGGTAAACAATTTTTTTTTATTATAATGGAGTGAAATTTTTAATTTGTATATAAATGGGCATACTGATGTAAGACTTGATAAGGCATGCGTAGCCTTGGGTAATTACCAGTAAATTCTGGGTTAGACCTAGGTAATAGGGGGATGTCGGGTTAACAAATCCCAGGTAAAAAATTTGAAGGGGGTAAGGGCTAGAGTGAGCGGGATTGTCTCACTTAGCAAGTTTTGGTTGGATTTAATCAAGGAACCCCAGGTCAAGTTTAAGGGGGGATTTTTTAGGTAAAATTGACTCAAGGTTTGAATCAAGGTTTACCTTGTTAAATAGTAGTGGTTTTGGGCACATGGTATAGTGTACCCATGGTATTATGTTTTTTGGTATTGCATGAAATGGAGCCTATAAAAGGTTGGGAATACTTCACTGTAAGAGAGGGCTTTAAGGTTAGTGGTGAAGGCTCACTTGGCTAGATTGGCCAAGGTTTTGGCCAATGCTAATGATATCTCATTGAGTTGATTTTTTCCCCAGATATGGGGTTTTCCTGGATAAATATTATGTGTATAATATTTATGTGTATTGTTTTTGTCTATTTTATTATTCCTCTCTGTAAATCTCGGTAAATCTAACTACTAATTTATCTCTCTATCGTAAATTTCTCTACAATGTCCACAACAGGATTAAGGCACACCTACAGCGCGCAGAGTATTCCAGGGATGAGGAAGAGGACAAGGGGCAGGAGATGGAAGAGGTCATTGATATGTTATTTGTTACAATTGTGGGGAATCGGGACATTGTACATGACATTATCAGAACCCACCACATCCCTCTTGTCAGTATTACCAAAAGTTTGACAACGTTATAGAGAATTGTCTTGTACTCATCGCAACGATGCAAGTGAAGAAGAACTAGAAACCCACTCAGATATCCATATGATGAGGTCAGAAACACGCGAGGATGACCCAACTGTTAATATAGTTACGTGGAGTGGTATAGCTATCAGGGAAGATAAAGCTGCAGGAAAACAACCTGAAGAGAATACTTGGGTATGTAGGGCTACTAACAATGATATTGAATTTGATTTGCAAAAGGAAAAAGAAACATTTATGGACAAAAAGAAGAGTTTTTTGGATTCAAGGGCTTCCACATCAAAGAATTAGAGTGCACAAACACATGAGGTCCTTGTTGTGCAGGAAACATATCCCTTAATATTGACATCCTTCTTCAGACCTGTATCAAGCTCCTAAGGGACCAGAAAGTGGTGGAGGGACTACAAGAGCTAATAGATATTTGCACTGGAAAGGGTAAGGTGCAACTTCAACAACGTGCAGTGCATAAAGTAGACAAAAGTAAGAAAAGGACTGATCGAGAATGAGATTGTTTGCACAAATCAGAGAATTTGAAACGGACTATGTGATCCTCGATTTAGGATTTGATGCGAATGTTTTTCCTAAGAAAACCTGGGAAAGTAGGTGCTATAGTGGTCCCCAATTCCACTACGAATGGCGAACCAACAAAATATTATTCTTGTGGGACGTCTACATGGAGTAACTGTAGACATTGAAGGGATGCGCACTATAACTGATTTTGAGGTAATCAAAATAGTGGATGATAGTAATCCTTTCCCGGCACTACTTGGAATTGATTGGGCATTTGATATGAATGCGATCATTAACCTGAAGAAATGCAACATGGTGTTTGAGAAGAAGGAACTGAGAGTCATTGTTCCATTGGATCCAGTCGAGGGTGCACGGTATACTGAACTAGTCCAAGATTACTATGAGGAGGATGATTTTGAAAAAATCTATAAACTTACTGCGAGGAACGAGGATTGGATCAATCCTACGACAGATGGAAAAATTACTTGGGAAAAGAAAAACTCCTGCAAATCACATTTAGATGAAGAGCTAAATCATTGGCAGAATAAATTGCATGAAGTATCAACGCTGCGATGCAACAGACTTACTAAATCACTCTGGTATATATCCATTGAGGTACACAATTTACCGTATTACGATGGCTTAGAAGATGTAAATTTATGTATTGATAAGTTTGAAAGGGATGTATCGGAGGAGCATTGGTTCCAAGCATTGAACATCACGCTAAGAGACACGCCTGCCAGATGGTGGGATACACATAAGAATAGTTTTGTAGACTGGAAAGAATATCGAAGGATGATGAAGGTTCGATTTGGATATGCCAATACTCGTATTTTTGAAAAATAAGCAGGGAAGGATGATATGCAAGAGCATATGGCTCATTGGATGAAAGCATGGGGAGAGGAACCACAACCTGAATGGGTACATATATTCTTCCATACCTTGGATATTATTCCAATGAATTGGTATTTAGAAACATATATGTGACATGTAACTGCGAAATGGGACATTCTCAAGGAAAGCTTTTTGCTAACATTTAATTTTGAGGACGGATTCGAATGTATTGATGAAGCATTACGGGAAATCAAGGCTGCAATGTTCAGAATGCTTGTAGAGCATATCTCATGGGTACAACCAGACTAGAGTACGTAGTTGCACCATGCTTTGGTGTGTTACAATGTTACCGTAGAAGAGGGCGAGGAAGATCCCAGGAATATCAATGTCCCCGAGTCAGAGGGACAACGCAAAGTCATTGGGCCTATGTTGGTAAAGGGTCCCTGGCATCAATTTTTAGTTAGTTTAATGAATTTTTGTGTAGAATTTTGTAAAGAATGTAAAGTCTCCTCGAAATGTAGAAGCCAAGTGTGCAGCTAAGTAGAAGTCAAAGGGGATTTAGCCCCTTGTGTGGGTAAGTGATACGTTGGTTTTGAGACTCAGCCATAGGCCGCGGGCCATGTTATTGTAATAGAAATGCTATAAATAACTGAGTCATAGCAAGTCTATGGATGATATCTAACGAAGAAGAACAAGTGTAAGGGAAAGTGCTAAGGTAGGAAATATTTGTTTCCTATACTTAGGCGAAATGGAAAGGCTCTTGCAGCTGAATGCATGGAGACCTTGGCAAGTCTGCAGCTGAGTGCGTGGGCCCCTATAGTTGGGTGCGCAGGGTGGAAGAATCTGTAATTTTAACGTTGAATCTAATAAAGACTGATTTTGGACCTAATATCTTTCATCAGTGTCTTGTTCTTAATTTTGTTAGGTTTATGCATTGTTGGTTAATAATTTGTTTCCTATGAAATAAAGTGTATCTTCTGCACGAATCTATTGAATATTTAATGTTTATGCTTAAGATGAGTAATGATCTATTTTCACGAAAACATTAGCTAAATATGTTATGATAATTGTTCAAAGCGAGTAGATCTACATGAAGGTAGATCTAGGGTTAGTATTTATTACATGAATGTTATCAGTCTACTTCTTTTAGGTCTGAAAAGTATGATCGTAGACCTTCACGAAGGTTTGAGAATCGTTTCAAAGAGTTGCAGTCATGAACCATAAGAAGATACAGATCTGTGTGAAGGCAGATCTGAGCTACAAAGGATACATATTACTTATCACACGGTCTCTAGATGCAGAAAATTGGTTCTAACGTCCCCCAATATTGCTTCGAGTGAGACTACAACCTGCACTATGTAGGTTTTTGCCAAAAGGGTGGCCAGTTAGGGTTTTTTTGGTTGGCGTAATTAACTCTGAACATGGGTCAAGCCCCCTTAAGCTAAAAAATGGTTCCATTACCGAGACCAGGATCTATTTAAGAGATGTGCGATAAATGGTTTCATACGAAGAAAGAGATTAAGAAGTGGATTGACCGAAAAGTGCACACATTCATGGATCAAGAGAACAGGAGCCTTAAATTATCCAAGGAGTAATGGTTGTAGATATTTTTGTATACAGATGAGACCGAAGCATTCTTCTGTTTCTTCCCTGACGAACTACATGAGTGGTTGTCTAAATTGGCCAATAGTCAAGGGACATGGAGGCTTGACGGCCCTATAGTATGGAATCTTGAACTGGTGCGATGTCAGGAGGCATCAGGAAGTAGTATTGCACGGTCATGGATCATTGGATTGATCGCACATTTGGAAGTTTTGTGACTGAGTTCACGGTCGATAGAATTATCATCTATATCGAAGCGAAATGTAGGCTCTTTAAGGGACTGCGAGGTAAGTACTTGAAATCATTAAAGACTTGGATTAAAATGTTTTTATGTGAAAAGAGGGTTATGTAGTTACCTTGATGTTTTGGGCTACGTGAAGTGGGATATTCTTTAGAAGAAACAAAGGAACAAGCTTAGAGTATAGTCCGCTCATTCAAAACCCCCTTTAAGTGATGATGAAGGGATGGTGCTGACTACATCGTGAAGTGTAGTTCAATTAATTAAGAAAGGTATCCCGAGGATACTTCGTCCATCCACTCCACCTCCACCTCCACCTCCACCTCATATGCCTACACCTTCACCTCCTCCACCTCCACTATCATCATTCAGTATGGCGAATGCAATGAATATGCCAATGTTTAAAGGGATAGGGAGCGAAGATCGCGAACATTTTAGGTTTTTTGCAGGAGTTGTATGGACAACATAGTGGATTACGGATGATAGCATCAAGAAATCGTAGCTAGTCACAGCCTTTCAAGATCGAGCATTGACATGGTACATTAAGTACAACATTGATAACCCCATTGAAACATTGGTAGAGACCCGACAAGCTCTGAACAAGGAGTTTAGAAAGCCTAAGTCAGAGGCACAGTCGGTGACTGAGTTTAAAGAAATTTGACAAAAGGTAGATGAGACATCTTGGGATTTCGATTAAATTCTGAAATGCTTGATCAGGAAATCCAATATGATTATTACAAATTCCCAACATTGTGACTAGTATATAGCATCACTCTTTCCGCACTTAAGAGTGCCTCTGTCACAACAAAAGATAGCAACACAAGCATAAGCCTTAGAAATTGTGATGAGGTTAGATCCCTCATCCATTTTGGATACAAAGCTTGGATTGCAACAAATTCACTCACAGATGGAGATCCTACACTTGGAGTTATAGAGCCTGAAGAAGGGAAAGGAAGTGCAACTAGAGGTGCATGCTGAAGTCTGGTGCTTGAAATGCAAGAGCCATGGGCATGATAAGGACCATTGTCTGGTTTATAAGAACTATACTATCAAGGGAGGGCTTGTTCCCCTAAAACAAGAGAATAACGTTGGTTCGAGCGCGGGAGCTACACCATGGTGCACTATATGTTAGGTTATAGGATAACACGTGATTGATAATTTCCATTTACTACAGAAGTTTATACAGACCCCTCATTAGTTGTTTTGAAATTTCTGTAAATCTGTGGGACATGATGAACACCATTGTAGGAGTTATGAGATGATGATGGACAAAACCCCTTCCTACCGAATATTGGCAGAAAACTGGTAACAGGATCAAGGTGAAGGAGTAGCACACATAGGATTCCAAGGCCGAGGACGAGGAAGAGGGGGGGGGGAACTAGTCGAGGATGCGGGCAAGTAATTTTCTATAATTGGGGCAAAGCAGGACACTTTGCATGAGATTGTACAAAACCCACACATCTGTCATGTCAGTATTGCAAACAATTTGACCATGTGATAGAGGAATGTTCGATCCTTATGGTAGAGATGCAAAAAAAGAAGGTGCAACTTACAAAAAACATCCAGATGATGAGGGTAAAGCCCTATGAAGAAGATCAAAGCATAAATATAGTCACAAGAAGTGGTATGGCCACTAGTGTAGATAAGGGAAAGCAGCCTGAGGCTGACTGGTGGGTGTGCAAGGTTGCTAAGAAGGAAATATACTTTGACCTTAATTTCACTAAAGAGACCTGTACAGAAGCAAAGAAGAACTTTGTTGGAACCTCCATGTCAGGAAATCAGGAGAAAATGCTAGAAACTAGTACGACAAAAGAGGTAGATCCATCGGTATTAGCTACTTTCTAAAAAACTGTATGAAGTTACGAGGAGATAAGAAAGCAGCAGAAGGCTTGTACGACTTAATCGATAAGTGCACAAAGAAAGAAGATACCCCTACTGAACAGTGCACTGTAAGAAAAATTGGTAAGCATATGAAGCAAACGGGACACGAAATGAGGCTAACTACGCAGATAGGTGAATATGAAATGGACCAGGTAATCTTGGATCTGGGATCCGATGTAAATTTCCTACCTAAGAATACGTGGGAAAATATGGGGAGACCTACACTGCAATGGTCTCCTATTCAGCTGCACATGGGAAAACAACAAAAGGTTATTCTCATGGGGCACTTATATGGTGTAATGGTGGAAATTGAAGGCGCAACCGTGTGGGCTAACTTTGAGGTGATTGAAATAGTGGCTCATAGTAACCCGTACCCTATGCTACTAGGAATGGATTGGGCTTTTGATATGGATGTAGTAATCAACTTGAAGAAGCAAAAAATGGAGTTTGAAAGGAAATTTCTTAGGGTTGTAGTACCTCTAGACCCTATTGAAGGAGCGTGTTATACTGAACCTGTTCGTGACTTTGTGGAAAGTGATGATGACCTAGATTAGCTATACAAGATCATACCATGAAATGAAGATTATATCAATCCTACAGCTGATGGAAGAATTGCATGGGACAGGGATAGCTCCTACACCTCATACTCATATGAAGAGCTTGAACACTAGCATAATCGATTGCATGAAGTATCTATGCACTATCGCAGTAGGGTGACCAAATCACTGCAATGTGTCTCAACTGAGGTAAGGAAAATTCCACATTGTGATGGTTTGACTAATGTGGATATGTTTTTAGATGAATTTGAAATGGAAGTACCAAAAGAGCACTACTTCTAAGCACTAGAGTTGGCACTGCATGCTACGCCTGCCCATTGGTGGGGTACACACAAGGAGAGCTTCGTTGGATGGAAGGAATAAAGAAGAATGATGAAATTAAGATTTGGGTATGCTAATACTCGGATGACATAAAAGTACAGTGGGAAGGATAATCCATGCGATCATTTGGCATGATGGACTAAGACCTAGGGAACATAACCACAACCCGAATGGGTGCACATTTTTTGTCATACCTTAGATACAATCTCAATGAACTCATATTTGAAAACGGAGCTTTGAACTGGGACAGCTGAATGGGATATCTTAAGAGAGAGTTTCTTATTGACTTTTAGCTTTGAGGATGGGTTTGAATGCATAAAAGAAGCTATATTCAGAACGCCTAAGGAACCGGTAGAATGGGCTCAATCAGATTGGAGTACACAACTGTGCCATGCATTGGAGTGTTACAATGTAACTGCTGAGGAGGAAGATAAAGACCCAGTAATATTACAATTTCCAAAGATAGAAGGGTAGCGCGAATTTGAAGGACCGAAAGCTATGAACCCGGATATATCAAAACCTCTGAAAAGTAGACAAGTAAACATTGGGTCTAAAGCAGAGCCTTAGTTCGTGAAGATAGGAGACTATTAGGATGAGGATATAGTCGATAAGGTGGCTGAACTGATGCATGAATACTAGAATATATTCCCAACAAAGTTTTCGGATTTGAATGGTATCGTAGAATATTTAGGTGTAATGAAAATCAATTTGAATCCTGACGTGAAGCCCATCAAGCAGAGACCTTATCGGCTCAATCTGAAGTATAAACAAATGGTGTGCCAGGAGCTTGATAAGATGCTAGGTGCTGGTAATATTGAACTAGTATATGAATTCAATTGGGTAAGCCCAATGGTTGTCCAAGAGAAGAAACAGAAAGGAAAAATCAAGATATGCATAGATCTAAGAAAGTTGAATGATCTGTGTCTGCACAATCCATTTCCAACACCATTTACAAATGAAGCATTAGAGAATGTTGGTGGATAGAAGACTTAATCATTTACTAATGGATTTTTGAATACCATCAAAGAAATATCGCGCTAGAAGATCGAAGCAAAACCACCTTCACGAGAGAGTGGGGTTGATTTCAATATATAGTAATGCCATTCAGATTGAAGGACATGCCTGCAATTTTCTCCCAGGTAGTAATTGCGATGTTTAAGGAATTTATTCATAAATTTTTGGAGGTTTATTTTTACAATTATACTGTGTTTGGATTGGTAAGTGCCATGTTACAAGTCTGCGCCTTATGCTGGATACATGTCGAAGGTATCAAATCGCACTAAATTTGAAGAAGTGCATATTCTGTGTGCCCTTTGGAATTTTTCTCGGCCATGTAGTATGTAAGCAGGGATTAATGGTGGACCCTACGAAGATCGTTGTGATTGTGAATTTTGAAGCTCCTAGGAATGTAAAATAGTTGTGCACAACATTGGGGCACACTGGGTATTATAGAAATTTTATCAAGGCATATGCTCAGATAACTACGCCAATGGAAAAATTATTGAAGAAAGATGCGATGTTTTGTTGGGATGAAGAATGTCAGCACAGTCTGGATGTCTTAAAGGAAAATATGGTAACTGCGACTATTTTAGTGTTTGCATACTAGAAGAAATAATTCCATATGCATGTCGATTCCTTTTGCATTGCGCTAGGTGTGGTATTAACACAGGCAAGAGAAGGAGAAGTTGATCATCTGATAGCCTTCGTGAGTAGAAAGTTATCAAAGGCTGAGAAGAATTATTCCACTACAAAGCGCGAAGGTTTGACAATGGTCTATGCACTACAAAAATTTAGGCATTATTTTTTGGGCAGACACTTTAAAATGTATACAGATTACTCTGCGCTGAAGTACCTGGTCAATAAGCCTATGTTGGGGGGGGGGGATTTTTCGATGGTTATTGTTGTTTCAGGAACATGACTTTGAAGTGATTATGAAGCCTGGAAGGCTGAATGCAGGACCAAACCATCTGTTAAGGATTGAAACAGGTGAAGAAACAAATAGCTTGGAGGAAGGATTTTTGGATGCACAGCTCTTTGCGTCGTGCATCACAGATGACCATTTTGTGGATATCATTGAGTTTTTAACCATGGGTATAGCTCTGATAGGATATTCCACTCAGCAGAATAAGGAATTAGTAGTTTGCTCTACAAGTTTTTCACTAATTTCAGGTCACTTGTATAGGATGGGAACAGATGAAATGCTACAAAGATATGTTCCATAATTTGAACGTGCTAGTGTCCTCACTGAAGAACACAAAGGGTTAGCAGGAGGTCACTACACAGGAAAAGCAACCAAGCAGAAGATTTTTCACGCTGGGTTATGGTGGCCGACATTACATCAGGATTCTAATGCGTAATGCAAGGCGTGCGATGCTTACCAAAGGATGGGAAAGCCTTCGCGAAGAGATGATTTGCATTTAAATCCTCAGGTTTCACTGCATGTATTTGATAAATGGACCACTAATTTCATAGGTCCAATACAACCACCAAGAAAGAAGACGAGTGAGCGGTATATCATTAATGCTACATAGTACTTAACCATATGGGCGGAAACGCAGCCAGTGAACGATTGTACAACTACCACCGCTACGAAGTTTTTGTTTGAATATGTCTTAATGCGATTTGGATTCCCTAAGATATTGATGAGTGATATGGGTACACCTAACCTGAATGAGACGATCAGCGCGATGCTCGAAGAATTCCAGGTATACCAACAAAAGAGCATTCCCTATCACCCATAGGCGAATGGAATGGTGGAAGCATTTAACAAAATCTTAGAGAATGCATTGACAAAGGTCTGCAACATGCAAAGGAATGACTAGGATATGCACGTACCAGCAGTGCTATGGGCATATAAGACGACCTGCAAGAATTTGACAGGCAAGACACCATTTAGGTTGGTCTATGGGATTGAAGCAGTGATGCATATGGCGTACATTTTTCTAAGTCTATGTATTGCAGCTTTGACAGATATGGCAGATTACGAGACTTTGGAGGAGCGACTCACGCAGCTGATGGAGTTAGAAGAGGACCACTTTATTGTCGGATTTCACCAGCAACGATAAAAGGAACACGAGAAAGCATGGCATGATAGGCATAGTAAGTTTTGTGCTTTCAAGGTGGATGATTTAGTGCTGCTATATGGTAACAAGTTCACAAAACTTCCAGGGAAATTTCAAATGCACTGGTTGGGGCCATATGTTGTTAAAGAGATCACGAATGGTAGCATAATAGTCTCTGTAATCTAGGCAATGACTACATGGTAGCATAATAGTCTCTGTAATCTAGGCAACTACAAGGGCTTGTGGGACTCTAAACTATGCTTCCCGAAGTGGAGAAAAATATAGTAAGGAGGCTGCACGATGGAAGAAAAGAGTGCGATAGGTGAAGTTGCGCTAGATGTGTTGTGCCATTGGTGGAGGTACCACACAAACGGGTCCAAAAGTAGTCATTGGAGTCACTATTCCTGATTTGATGGCAAAAATCCTATTAAGAGGAGTGGTTAGGCACCATTTATGGCAAAAATATTTGGATATCTACTGCCAAAGATGCATTTATGATCAGGAAATGGAGGGAACGGATGGATTTGAATTTGAAAACCCTTATAAATATGGAATGTTAGTCCACTGAAGAACACATTGCATTCTAATGACTGTGTATGAGCCCTCTTGTTTTAGCTATTTGAATCAAAAGATTTGGGAGGACTTAATTTCCAACACAACATTCACAATGCTACCTGAAATTAACCAGAGGATTATTCTCACACAAATGTCTTCTCCAGTCAGTTCTGAAGCCATTGTTTCTCAAGCGGAATGCCTTGAAGTCGTATTTATGGAAGCTGCGCCTCATGTTCCTATGACGGTGAGGTCACCTAGGCCAAAGCAATTAGCTGCTAAGGAGAAGCAAAAGAAACTTGTATCAGTGAGGCATTCACAGAGGAAGACCCCAAAGGTTCGGCAGCAGGAGAAGAAGGATAAAGCAAAACAACCAGAGAAAGTCATGGACATGGAGGAAGAAGAATTCTATGATGGAGTGGAGGAGTTAGATGCTAAGGAGGGTGAGCCTATCATATGGATCTTGGAGTATATCCCTCCATGGAAAGGGAAGACAAAAGTAACCAAAGAACTAGATTCGGGAAAATTTATGGTCTCTATGCCAGTATTACCAAAATAGGTCATTTTTTAAGGCGCAACCTTAGCGCATATTCCGATGCTGAAACTAGAGGATTGGGATCTCACAGATTGCGATGCATTCCCTCACTCAGCTACTCATAAGTACATGACAAAGATTTATTATGAAGAAACTAGGTTACACGGCTAGAACCCATGAAATGGGTCAAAGGTGTTGAGTAGGTTGGATTGTTGCACATGCTTTGCGTACCACACTTCCACTAGTCGATTATCAACATTCTTTGTGTGCGCCAGATGCTCATGCTGGTGCATCATGGGTGCTTATGGCTTGGTGAACCCATCCCTATCACTGATATCCTCATCCATTAGATTACAAAGATGCCTTACAAAGGGGCAGACCCTGCCAAGGAGTTCAGAGAGAAAAGTGGAGAAAAGGATCTGGCAGATAAGATGAAATCTAAATTTGGATTGATCAAGAAGTCTCGTGAATATTCTATCCACTCCATTCAAGACCAGGCGGTGTAGTTTTCTGCCCAAATTCTAGCCGGAAAGATTATGAGGAAATGTTACGCAGACGAAGTTCTCATGCCAGTGGTGTCATTGGCTCCCTAGTGTGTGAAGGGAGTACAATACAACTAGGTACAGTATTTATGTAAGGAATTCCTCACAAACTACCGTGAAGAATAGAAGGACACTAAGGCATTTCATTATGCCTGGCTCCTATTGCTAATTGTATTAGTAGCATGGTGATTGCCAGAGGATAGTCAGTTTCCTCTAAAGGCAAAATATTTACTAGAGGTAGTGAAGTTCGCTTCACTATGGGTTACAAAAGACCCGAAGAGGATAAAGGAATACAAGATTTTTTAGATACTATTTGAAATGGACCTCCGCACCATAATCAGTCAGCGGCCAAGGATGTGTCCAACCTTGTTCGAGCAGTTGAGGGCCTTCAGGGAGTTTAAGGATGATTTCCATAATGTATCGAAAAGGAGGAGGCAAGACCCTAAGCATATATGGCACAAGTTTCCATACTTAGTATTAGAGATATATGTGCAAGAAATTGTGGGGAGTTGGCCAGCAAAGTGGTGAAAACCCACTGATGTTGGTGCAAGTACCAACAAGGGTGGCAAAAGCTCTGTTGTGCAGAAGAGAAAAGAAGCAGCACAGAAAGCGGCACGAGCATTAGCCGAGCAGAGAAAGAAAGAAGTTGTTGCTAAGGTAGCTACTGAACAAGAATGCATTGCAAAAGTGCATGCTGAGACAAAGTGCACTGACACAGAGGAAGTTGAAGCATTGACTTCCTAGCATATTGAAGCGCAAGAACTATCCCAGCAGGGCGAAGATGGAGGAGAAGAGCAGAGCACTCCCTTCATATTAAAGGAGCTTCATAAGGAGATGACTACCGGGCCGAGGAAGAAGCACAAATCCGATAAACATGCGTGCATAGACCTGATGATCCTGAGAGAAAGGGATCTAGATGAAATTGGGGACAAAGTCAGAGACACCACAACAAATTTGTGGTAGAAATTTGAACAATAGTACATGCAGATGTTAGGGAGCGTCCAGAAGGATTTGCGCAAGTTGCAAATCCAAACGGGTTGGATTCAATCGAGCGTAGGGAAAGCGAGTGGCATGCAAGCGAGCCTGGCACAAGGGAGAGAGAGAGAGTATTGGAACTGGAATGGACTATGGACCTTAGAGTCATCTTCTTACTAGAAGGATTAGTTTGCGTTGAATTAGAGAAAGACCAAGATCTCCTGAGTATGATCAGAGACATCGGGGTGAACTTAGCCACACTGCCACTTCGGACTCTCCATGCGCTGCATCATGGGGTCTCGGACGAGCTTTGAATTATAGAGCAGCATGCACTGACAATAATCGATGAATTTAAGGTAAACAATGAACAAATGTATGATAAGAAAGCTCAGAATCTAAAAGAAAAGGAAAAGCTACAAGCACAAAGTAAGAACCTGGAAACAGCAATCACATAGGCATACAATTCAATCCCAGAGTTAAATATTCTGAAAGACGTCGCAACTACAGTGAATATCAAGAAATTGGCTTTTCTAGTTTGCTAATCAAAAGATCAAATAGTCAAAGTCACATTTTATTCCTAGATGAAGATAGTAGAATTACAGCTGAAGTTACAGCCGACTATCCCACCAGAGGTCAGGGAGTAGCGTGATGCAGCCATTAAGGAGCATATGAATACTTTGGAGGCTGCAGTTAAAGGATGTGACTTTCTTTTTTACCATGACATGGAATTTAGGGACACGTTATAGGAGGACCTAAACCTGTAGAGGTTGAGCACAAATATCAGAGAGGTCCAGTAGAAGTATGATGAGATTAGGGCAGCTACGCACATGTTGGATCCAGTACAAAGCTTCGAGTTTCTACATGAAGGGAAGCTACTACAAGCACAAGTACATGAATTACACCAAAAAGAATCAGTGCTAAAGGCTAGGCTTCAACCTTGGACAAAAGAGGTCAGCCAAATTTCACAAACCATACAGGAGAAGCTAAAATCTCTACAGCTGACTCATAGGACCATGCATCTTGCAGTAGAGGGACCAACTACAAAAAATTTGGTCGAAGAAGTGAAGAAAGATGCAGTACAGAGTACCGTGGAGCTGAACGCATTGAAGCAACAATTCAGTGAGCTCTACCATAATGTCAAGAAGCCAATTGAGTGACTCGAGGGAAAGTCACCATATTTGTGTTGGGGGCCTATTGGGAAAGGGTCCATGGGGTCAATCTTGAGTTAGTTTAATCAATTTTTGAGTAGAATTTTGTAAAGAATGTAAAGTCTCCGCGATATGTGGAAGGGAAGCGTGAAACTAAATAGGAGTCAAAGGGGATTTAGCCCCTTGTATGGGTAAGTTATAGGTTGGCTTTGAGACTCACCCATAGGTAGTGGGCCATGGTATTGTAATAGAAAGGATATAAATAATTGAGTCATAGTGAGTCTATGGATGATATCTAACGAAGAAGAACAGGTGTAAGGGAAAGTGCTATGGAAGGAAAGCTTTGTTTCCTGTACTTAGGCGAAAGGGGAAGGCTCTTGCAGCTAAGTGCGGGGAGACCTTCGCAAGTCTACAGCTGAGTGCGCAGGCCCCTGCAAGTGGGTATGCAGGGTGGAAGAATCTGTAATTTGAACGCTGAATCTAATAAAGACTGGTTTCGGACCGAATATCTTGCATTTGTGTATTGTTCTTAATTTTGTTAAGTTTATGCATTGTTGCTTAATAATTTGTTTCCTATGAAATAAAGTGTATCTTCTGTGCGAATTTGTTTGATGTTTAATTTCTACGCTTAAAATGAGTAATGATATGTTTCGCAAAAACATTAGTAAATCTGTTATGATAACTGTTTAGAGTGGGTAGATCTGCGTGAAGAAAGATATAGGGTTAGTATTTACTACGCCAAAGTTGTCATTCTACTTCTTTTAGGTCTGAAAAGTCTAATCGTAGACCTTCGCAAAGGTCTGAGAGCCGTTTCAGAGAGTTGCAGTTGTGAACCATAAGAAGATACAGATCAGCACAAAGGTAGGTCTGAGCTACAAAGGCTTCAGATTACTTATCACATGGTCTCTCGATGCAAAAGCTTTGTTCTAGCATCCCCCAATACTTCTTCGGGTGAGGCTGCATCTTGCGCTATGCAGGTTCTTGCCGAAAGGGCCAACGCTTAGGGTTTTGTTGGTTGGAACAATTAACTCTGAACCTAGGTAAGGCCCCCTTAAGCAAACAAATGGTTCTATTACCGAGACCAAGATCTATCTAAGATATGTGTGATAAATGGTTTCCTACAAAGAAAGAGATTGAGAAGTGGATTGACTGAAAAGTGCATGCGTTCGTGGCTCAAGAGAACAGGAGCCGTACATTATCCAAGGAGTAATGGTTACATATATTTTTGTACATAGATGAGACCGAAGCATTCTTCTATTTCTTCCTTGACGAACTACACGAGTGGTTGTCTAAATTGGCTGATAGTCAAGGGACATGGAGGCTTGACGACACTATAGTATGGACTCTTGAACTGGTGCAGCGTTTGGAGGCATCGAGAAGCAATATCATGTGGGTCATGGATCATTGTATTGATCGTGAACTTGGAAGTTTTGTGACTGAGTTCGCGATCGATAGAAATATTAGCTATAGCGAAATGGAATGCAGGCTCTTTAAGGGACAATGAGGTAAGTACTTGAAATCATTAAAGACTTGGATTAAAATGTTGTTATGTGAAAATAGGGTTGTGTAGTTACCTTGATGTTTTGGGCTATGCAAAGTGGGATATTCTTTAGAAGAAACGAAGGAACAAGCTCAGAGTACAATCCTCTCATTGAACCCCCTTCAAGTTACAACGAAGGGACGGTGCTGACTAAGCCGCGAAGTGAAGTTCAGTTAATTAAGCAAGGTATCTCGATGATACCTCATCCATCCACTCCACCTCCACCTCATATTCCTACACCTTCACCTCCTCCACCTCCACTTCCACCATTCAACATGGTGAACACAATGAAGATGACAATTTTTAAAGGGATAGGGAGTGAAGATCCAGAACAGTTTTGGTTTGTTGCATGAGATATATGGACAACACAATAGATTATAGATGATAGCATAAAGAAAGCGTAGCTGGTCACAGCCTTACAAGATCTAGCATTGACGTGGTACATTAAGTATTTCACTGATAACCCCACCGTGACATTGGCGGAGACCCAGCAAGCTCTAAACAAGGAGTTTAGAAAGTCTAAGTCAGAGGCACTGTCAATGACTGAGTTTAAAGAAAATTTATAAAAGGTAGATGAGACAACTTGGGATTTTGATCAAAGGATGAAATGTCTGATTAGGTAAGCCAATATGGTGATTACAGATTCCTAGCGTCATGACTGGTATATAGCATCGCTCTTTCTGCACTTAAGAGTGCCTCTGTGACAAGAAAAGATAGCAACACAAGTAGAAGCCTTAGAAATTGCGATGAGGTTGGATGCCTTGTCCATTTAGGATACAAACCTTGGAGTGAAACATATTCACTCATAGCTTGAATGCCTACAATTGGAGTTGTAGAGCCTGAAGAAAGGAAAGGAAGCCCAGCCGGAGGTGCGCACTTAAGTCTGGTTCTTGAAATGCAAGAGCCATGGGCATGATAAGGACCATTGTCAAGTTTTTAAGAACTATGTTATATGGGGACGACCTATTCCCCTGAAACCAGAGAATATTGTTGAGACGAGCACAGGAGCTGCGCCATGGTGCACTATCTGTGAGGTTACAGGACAACACACGACTGATAATTTCCATTTACTACAGAAGTTTGTACAGACCCCTCATCAGTTGTTTTACAAGTTCTGTAAATATGTGGGACATGATGAATGCCATTGTATGAGTTATGAGTTTATGATGGATAGAACCCTTACCTACCGAATGCAGGCAAAAAATCGGCCTCAGGATCAAGGCACAGGAGCAACGCACGAAGTATTCCAAGGCTGAGGATGAGGAAGAGGCGGTGGAGCTGGTCAAGGACGTGGGTAGGTAATTTTCTATAACTATGGCGAAGCAAGACACTTCACACAAGATTGCACAAACCCATGCATCCATCATGTCAGTATTGAAAATAGTTTGACCATGTGATAGAGGAATGTCTGATCCTTATGGAAAAGATGCAAGAAAAGAAGGTGCAACCTATGAAAAACATCCAGATGATGAGGGCAGAGCCCCATGAAGAAGATCAGAGCATAAATATAGTCACAAGAAGTGGTTTGGCCACTAGTGCAAATAAAGGAAAGTAGCCTGAGGCTGATGGGTGGGTGTGCAAGGCTGCTAAGAAGGAAATATACATTGACCATAATCGTGCTAAAGAGACCTTAATGGAAGCAATTAAGAACTTCACTGAGACCTCCACCTCAAGAAGTCAGGAGAAAAAGCTAGAAACTAGTACGACACAACAGGTAGATCCAGTGGTATTAACTACTTTTCTAAAGACTTGTATGAAGTTACTACGAGATAAGAAAGAAGTAGAAGGCTTGAAAGACTTCATCGATAAGTGCACAAAGAAAGAAAATACCCCTACTGAATAGTGCACCATAAGAAAAATTGGTAAGCATATGAAGCGAACGAGATGCGAATGACGTTGACCGCCTAGATAGGCAAATATGAAATGGACCAGGTAATCTTGGATCTGGGATGAGATGCAAATATCCTACCTAAGGAGACATGTGAAAATATCGGGAGACATGCTCTGCAGTGGTCTCCTATTCAGCTGCGCATGGAAAATCAACAGAAGATTATTCTCATGGGGCGCTTATATGGTGTAATAGTGGACATTGAAGGTGCAAGCGCGCTGGCTGATTTTGAGGTGATTGAAATAGTGGATGATAGTAACCCATACTCCATGCTACTAGGAATTGGCTGGGCTTTTGATATGGAGGCAGTAATCAACTTGAAGAAACGAAAAATTACATTTGAAAGGAAATCGCTCAGGGTTATAGTACCTCTAGACCCTGCTGAAGGAGCACGTTATACTGAACCTATTCGCGACTTTGTGGAAAGTGATGATGACCTGGATCAGATATACAATATCACAACATGAAATGAATATTGGATCATTCCTACGGCCGATGGACGAATTGCATGGGACAGGGATAGCTCCTACACCTCAGACTCAAATGAATAGCTTGAACACTAGCATAATCAGTTGCATGAATTATCTACGCTCTGTCGCAATAGGATGACCAAATCACTGTGGTGTGTCTCAACTAAGGTAAGGAAAGTTCTGCATTATGATGGTTTGACTAATGTGGATATGTTGTTAGATGAATTTGAAATGGAAGTATCAGAAGAACATCGCTTCCAAGCACTGGAGTTGGCACTGTGCGCTACGTCTACCCATTGGTGGGGTACACACAAGGAGAGCTTCATTGGATGGAAGGAATACAAGAGAATGATGAAATTAAGATTTGGGTATGATAATACTCCGATGAAATAAAAGTAAAGTGGAAAGGATGATCCGCGCAATCATTTGGCATGATGGACTAAGGCTTGGGGAATAGAACCACAACCCGAATGGGTGCACATTTTTTTTCATACCTTAGATACGATCCCAATGAAATGGTATTTGGAAACAGAGCTTTGACATGGGACAAATGAATGGGATATCTTAAGAGATAGTTTCTTATTTACTTTTAGCTTTGAGGATGGGTTTGAATGCATTGATGAAGCACTAGAGGAGATAAAAGAAGCTATATTTAGAATGCTTAAGGAACCAGTAGAATGGGCTCAACCATATTGGAGTACAAAAATGCGCTATGCATTGGAGTGTTACCATGTGACTGCTAAAGAGGAAGAGGAAGACCCACGAAATATTAAAATTTCCAGAGATAGAAGGGTAATGTGAATTTGAAGGACCAAAAGCTGTGAACCTGGATATATCAGAACCTCTTAAAACTAGACAAGTAAACATTGGATCTGAAGAAGAGCCTAAGTTCATGAAGATAGGAGACTATTAGGACAAGGATACATTCAATAAGGTGGCCGAACTGATGCAAGAATACCAGAATCTATTCCCAACAAAGTTTTCAGATTTGAAATGGATTGTAGGATATTTAGGTGTAATGAAAATCACTTTGAATCCTGACGTGAAGCCCATCAAGAAAAGACCTTATCGGCTCAATCTGAAGTATAAAGAAAAGGTGTGGAAGGAGCTTGATAAGATGTTGGATGCTGGTATTATTGAAGTAGTATAGGAATCCAATTGGGTGAGCCCAATGGTTGTCCAAGAGAAGAAATAGAAAGGAAAAACCAGGATATGCGTAGATCTAAGAAATTTGAATGATGCATGTGTGCACAATCCATTTCCAACACCATTTACAAATGGAGTATTAGATAATGTTTGTGGATAGGAGGCTTATTTGTTTACTGATGTATTTTTGAGATACCATAAAATAAAGATCGTGCTAGAAGATCAAAGCAAAACCACCTTCATGATAGAGTGGGGTTGCTTTCAATATACAGTAATGCCATTCAGATTGAAGAACGTGCCTGCAATTTTCTCTCGAGTAGTAATCGCAGTGTTTAAGGAATTTATTCATAAATTTTTGGAGGTTTATTTTGACGATTGGACTGTGTTTTGATTGGTAAGTGCCATGTTGCAATTCTATGCCTTATCCTGGATACATGTCGAAGGTATCAAATCGCGCTGAATTTGAAGAAGTGCATATTCTGTGTGCCCTTTGGAATTTTTCTCGGCCATGTATTATGTAAGAAGAGATTGATGGTGGACCTTGCAAATATTGTTGTGATTGTGAATTTTGAAGCTCCTACGAATGTAAAATAGTTGTGCGCGACATTGGGGCACACTGGGTATAGAAATTTTATCAAGGCATATGCGTAGATAACCTTGTCGACGGAAAAATTATTGAAGAAAGATGTGATCTTTTGTTGGGATGAAGAATGTTCGCACAATTTGGATGTCTTGAAGGAAAGGATGGTAACTACGCCTATTTTAGTGTTTCCGTACTAGAAGAAAGAATTCCATGTGCATTTCGATGCCTTTTGCATTGCTCTAGGTGTGGTATTAACACAGGCAGGAGAAGGAGAAATTGATCATCTGATATCCTTCGTGAGCAAAAACTTATCAAAGGCTGAGAAGAATTATTCCACTAAAGAGTGCGAAGGGCTAACAATGGTCTACGTGCCACAAAAAAAATTAGGCATTATTTGTTGGGCGGAAAGTTTAAAATGTATACAGATCACTATGCGCTGAAGCACCTGCTCAATAAGCTTGTGTTGGAGCGGGGAATCTACCAATGGTTATTGTTGTTTCAGGAACATGACTTTGAAGTGATTGTGAATCCTAGAAGCTTGAATGTAGGACCAGACAATCTTTCAAGGTTGAAACGAAGGAAGAACCAAATAGCTTGGAGGAAGGTCTACCAGATGCGCAACTCTTTGTGGTGTGCATCACAGATGACCATTTTGTGGATATCATTTAGTTTTTAACAATGGGTACAAATCCAATAGGATATTCCACTTAGCAGAAGAAGGAATTAGTAGTTCGCTCTGCATATTTTTTATTAATTTTAGGTCACTTGTATAAGATGGGAACAGATGAAATGTTGCAAAGATATCTTCCATAATTTGAATGTACTAGTATCCTCGCTGAAGCACACGGAGGAGCAGTAGGAGGTCACTATGCAGGAAAATTGACTGCACAAAATATTTGGCAAACATTACATAAGGATTCTAAGGCGTGCGATGCTTGCCAAAGGATGGGAACGCCTTCGCAAAGAGTCGATTTGCCTTTTAATCCTCAGGTTTCACTACAGGTATTTGATAAATGGGCCACTGATTTCATAGGTCCAATACAACCACCAAGAAAGAAGATGATTGCATGGTATATCATTACTGCCAAAGAGTATTTAACCATATGGGCAGAAGCGGAGTGAGTGAAGGATTGTACAACTGCCACCATTGCGAAGTTTTTGTTTGAATGTCTTAACAGGATTTGGATGCCCTAAGATATTGATGAGTGATAGGGGTACATATTTATTGAATGAGACAATCAACTCGATGCTTGAAGAATTCCAGGTATACAAACAAAATAGAACGCCCTATCACCCATAGGCGGAACGGTGGAAGCATTTAACAAAATCTTTGAGAGTGCATTGACAAAGGTTTGCAGCACGCAAAGGAATGACTGGTTTATGCGCATACCAACAGTTCTATGGGAATATAGGATGACCTGCAAGAAGTGGACAGGCCAGACACTATTTAGGTTGGTCTATGGGATTGAAGCAGTGATGCCTATGGAGTACATCATGTCAAGTCTACGTATTGCATCTTTGACAGAGATGGCAGATCGTGAGAGTTTGGAGGAACGACTTGTGCAGTTGATGAAGTTAGAAGAGGACCTCTTTATTATAGTATTTCACCAGTAAGTTCAAAAGGAACGCGAGAAAGTATGGCATGATAGGCATAGTAAGCTATGCACTTTCAAGGTGGATGATTTAGTGCTACTATATGGCAACAAGTTCACAAAATTTCTAGGGAAATTTCAAATGCACTGGTTGGGGCCATATTTTGTTAAAGAGATCACGAATGGTGGCGTAATATAGCACGTGAAGCTGAATGGGGAGCCATTCCATAGGAAAGTGAATGGAAGTAGGTTGAAGTTGTATATAGGGGATCTTGCACCTGTGCAATGACTACATGGTAGCAGAATAGTCTCAGTAATCCAGGCAGATGTAAGGGCTTGCGAGACTCTAAACTATGCTACCCGATGTGGAGAAAAATATAGTAAGGAGGTTGCACAATGGAAGAAAAGAGTGTGATAGGGGAAGCTCGGGTGGATGTGTTATGCCATTGGGGGAGGTACCACACAGACGGGTCGAAAAGTAGTCATTGGAGTCACTATTCATGATTTGATGGAAAAAAATCCCATTAAGAGGAGCGGGTAAGCGCCATTTATGGCAAAAGTCTTTGGATATCTACCGCCAAAGATGCATTTATGATCAAAAAATAGAGGGAGCAGTCAGATTTGAATTTTAAAACCCCTATAAATATGGCATGTTGGTCCATTGTAGAACACTTTTCATTCTAACGATTGTGTATGAGCCCTCTTGTTTTAGCTATATGAATCGAAAAATTTGGGAAGACTTAATTTCTAGCCCAACATTCACAACACTGCATGAAATTAACCAGAGGATTATTCTTGAACAAATGTCTTCTCTAGTAAGTTCTGAAACTGTTGTTTCTCAAGCGAAAGGCCCTGAATTCGTATCTTTGGAAGTTGTGCCCCCTCTTCCTACAACACCGTGATCACCTAGACCAAAGAAATCAACTACTAAGGAGAAGCAAAACAAACATATACCAGTGAGGCATTCACTAAGGAAGACCCCGAAGGTTCCGTAGAATGAGAAGAAGGATAAAGCAAAACAACCGAAGAAAGTTGTGGACTTGGAGGAAGAAGAAGCTTGTGATGGAGTGGAGAAGTTAGATGATGAGGAGGGCGAGCCTATCACATGGTTCCCAGAGTATATCCTTTCATGGAAAGGAAAGACGAAAGTAACCAAAGACCTGGATTTGGGAAAATTTATGATCTCTACACCACTGTTATTAGAACAGGTCACTTTTGAAGGCGCGATATTAGCGTGCATTCCGGTGCTAAAGTTGGAGGATTGGGATCTCGCGGACCATGAGAAATTCCCTCACTTAGCTACTCATAAGTACATGACAAAGATCTATTATGAATAAATTGGGGTTACATAGTTGGAACCCATGAAATGGGTCAGAGGTGTTGAGTAGGCTGGATTGCTGCACATGCTTTGCGTACCACACTTCCACCAGTAAATTATCAACATTGTTTGTGTGCGCCAATTGCTCGCGCTGGTGCATGATGAGTGCTTATGGCTTGGTGAACCCATCCCTATCACCGATATGCTCATCCATCGAATTATGAAGCTTCTGTACAAAGAGGCAGACCCTGCCAAGGAGTTCGGAGGGAAAAGTGGAGAAAAAGATCTGACAGATAAGATGAAATTTGGATTAATTAAGAATTCGTGTGAATATTCTATCCACTCCATTCAAGACCAGGTGGTGCAATTTGTTGTCCAAATTCTAGTAGGAAAGATTATGAGGAAATGTCATGTGGATGAAGTTCCGGCACCAGTAGTATCGTCAGATACCTAGGTCGTGAAGGGAGTACAATACAACTGGGCCCAATATTTATGCAAGGAATTCCGCGCGAGCTGCTATGAAGCATAGGAGGACAATATTGCATTTCAATATGCCTGGCTCCTATTGTTAATTGTATTAGTAGCATGGCGACTTCTGGAGGATAGTCAGTTTCCTCTGCAGGTAGAAGATTTACCAGAGGCAGTGAAGTTCTCTTCACTGTGGGCGAAAAAGGATCCGAAGAGGAATAAGGAATCCAAGATTTTCTATATACTAGTTGAAATGGACCTCTGCACCATAATCAATCAGCAGCCAAGGTTGTCTCCAACCTTGTTCATGCAGTTGAGGGCCTTTGTGGAGTTTAAGGATGATTTCCATAATGTATCGATCAAAGCGAGGTGAGACCCTAAGCATATATGGCACAAGTTTCCATACTTAGTCTTAGAGACATATGTGCAGGAAATTGTGGGGAGTTGGTCAGCATAGTGGTGACAACCCACAAATGTTGAGGCAAGTACCAGTGAGGGTGGAGAAATCTCTATTGCACAGACAATAGTAGAGCATAAGCGAGAACAGGCAGCATAGAAAGCGGCGCGCGCATTGGCCGAGCAGAGAAAGAAAGGAGTTGTTGCTATGGATCTCAAAGCATCGTCTTCCCAGCTACCGAAGAGTAGGAACTTTCCAAGAAGGGCAGAGATGGAGGAGAGGAGCAGAGCACTCCCTTAACATTAAAGAAGCACAGTAAGGAGACGACTATCGAAACAAGGAAGAAGAACAAATTAGATAAACAGTCATGCATAGATCCGATGATCCTCAAAGAAGGGGATATATATGAAATTGAGGACAAAGTTAGAGACACCACAATAGAGTTGTGTCAAGCAATTTGAACAACAGTACATGCAGACGGTAGGGAGCATCCAGAAGGATATGCGCAAGCTACAGATCCAAACAGGGTAGATATAAGAAAGCTTATGGAAAGCGAGCGGCATGCAAGTGAGCCTGGCACAAGGGAGCGAGAGAGTATTGGAACTGGAATGGAATCTAGACCTTAGGGTCATCTTCTTACTAGAAGGATCAGTTCGTGCAGAATCAGAGGAAGACCGTGCTCTCCTAAGTACGATCAAAGACATCGGGGTTAACTTAGTCGCGCTTCCACTTTAGACTCTGCATGCATTGCATCAGGTGGTCTTGGATGAGCTTCGAATCAGAGAGCAGTGTGCATTGATAATAATCAGTGAATTTAAGGTAAACAATGAACAAATGTTTGCTAAGAATGCTTAAGATCTAAAAGAAAAGGAAGAGATGCAAGCATGAAGTCAAAACCTAGAAATAACAATCACACAGGCATGTGATTCAATCCCAGAGTTAAATATTTTGAAAGACGCCATAGCTACAACAAATATTAGGAAATTGGCTTCTGCAGTCCACAAATCAAAAGATTAGATAATAAAAGTCACGTTTGATTTCCAGATGAAGATAACAGAATTAAAGGTGAAGTTACAGCTGACTACTCCACCAGAGGTTAGGGAGCAGCTTGATGCAACCATTAAGGAGCATATGAATACTCTGGAGGTTGCATTTAAAGGATGTGACTTTATTTTTAACCATGCCATGGAATTTTGGGACACTTTACAGGAGGACCTAAACCTGCAGAGGTTGAGAACAGAGATCTGAGAGGTGCAGCAGAAGTATGATGAGATTAGGGCGACTGCGCACACATTGGCGCTAGTCCAGACCTTCACGCGCCTATAGGAAGGGAAGCTACTCCAAGGACAAGTACATGAATTCACCAAAAAGAATTAGCACTAAAGGCTCGATTTCAAGCTTGGATAAAAGAGGCTAGCCAGATTTCACAAACCATACAGGAGAAGCTGAAAGCTCTACAATAGACTCATAGGACCATGTAGCTTGCAGTAGAGGAACCAACTATAGTAAATTTGGTCAAAGAAGTGAAGAAATATGTAGTACAAAGTGTCGTGGAGTTAAACAAATTGAAGTAGTAGTTTAGTGAGCTTTGCCACAAAGTTGAGAAGCCAGCTGAGTGACTAGAGGGTGAGCCACCATATTTTTGTTGGGGGCTTGTCGGGGAAGGGTCCTTGGGGTCAATTTTGAGTTAGTTTAATCATTTTTTTCGTAGAATTTGGTAAAGAATGTAAAGTCTTCATGAAATGTGGAAGCGGAGTGCATAGCTAAGTAGGATTCAAAGGGGATTTAACCCCTTGTATGGGTAAGTGGTAGATTTATTTTGAGACTCACCCATAGGTCGTGGGCCATGGTATTGTAATAGAAAGGCTATAAATAATTGAGCCATATTGAGTCTAGGGATGATATCTAAGGAAGAAGAACAAGTGTAAGGGCAAGTGCTAAGGCAATAATGCTCTGTTTTCTATACTTAGGTGAAAGGGGAAGGCTCTTGCAGCTAAGGCGGGGAGACCTTGGCAAGTTCACAACTGAGTGCGCGGGCCCCTATAGCTGGGTGCGCGGGGTGGAAGAATCTATAATTTTAACACTGAATCTAATAAAGACTGATTTTGGACCGAATATCTTGCATTTGTGTCTTATTCTTAATTCTATTAAGTTTATGAATTATTGCTTAATAATCTGTTTCCTATGAAATAAATGTATCTTCTGCGTGAATCTGTTGACTCTTTAATGTCTATGCTTAAAATGAATAATGATCTATTTTATCGAAAAAATAGCTAAATTTGTTATGATAACTGTTCGAAGCAAGTAGATCTACGCAAAGGCAGATCTAGGGTTAGTATTTACTACATGAAAGTTGTCAATCTGCTTCTTTTAGGTCTGAAGAGTCTGATTGTAGACATTCACCAAGGTCTGAGAGCTGTTTTAGAGAGTTGTATTCATGAACCATAAGAAAATACAGATCTGCGAGAAGGAATATTTGAGCTACAAAGGCTTTAGATTACTTATCATAGGTTCTTTGGATGCAGAAACCTAGTTCTAACATCCCCCAATAGCTTCGAGTGAGACTGCAACCTGCGCTATGTAGGTTGTTGCAAAAAGGGCCAACAGTTAGGGTTTTATTGGTTGGCGCAATTAACTCTAAACCTGGGTCCAACTCCATTAAGCCAACAACCTAAGGTAGAGGTTCCTCAAATTTCAAAACCATTGAATACAAAGCAAGTGAAAGTTAGGTCAGAAGTGCAACTGAAGTTCGTGAATATAGGCGATTACTGGGATGAGGAATAGTTGACTAGGTCATGGAGTTATTGTGGGAACATCAAGACTTGTTCCCAACAAAGTTCTATGATCTAAAGGGGATAGTGGTGAGCCCCAGTATTGCAACAATAATGCTGCAACTCCAGGAACTCCCTTCTTTACTTTTATCAACGCGGTAGTTCGTAACAAACTTGGAAGCGACAGTGCTGTATGCACAAGTACTAGCTCTTGCCGCAGTTGTCACTTTGTCAGCTGGCACAAGTCCGCTAGGGGCTTAAGCCAACTTCTATGAGCTTTGAGAAGAAGCTTTTTAACTGATGGATGAAAGCTAACTCAAAGAAGGTTGATCTACTTGCAGAAAGAAACTGGAAAGCTGAAAGGAAACGTAACCCTAGCGAACTCTAATTTCACCAGCTATCCATATCGATGCAAGAAAGAGGAGGCAAGCTACTGAAAGAAATGCCATTAACTTCTAGGAAGGTAAATACATGTATCTAAGCTACTTCTACAGTAACATCTGAAAAAAAAAAACATCTTTTTTGTATTTTTGAATAAGTTGCCAGAATTATTATGCATGCGATTTGACTGTTTTGACTGTCTAGAGGTGGATTGGCGAGAGGAAATTCTTGGATGAGGTAGGGAAGGTTCAGCGAGGGCCTAAGGGGTCCCTAACACCCTTCCAGAGAGTTTCACAGAGTTTGGCTATCAAGAAACCTCATTCGTGAGCTTCTACAGGAAGTCTGTAGGGGTTCTACAGGATGTCTATGATTTTCTACAGGATGTTCAGAAATGGGATTTTGGAGGATGGATGGATGGAGAAAGATGAAGGAGTGGGTATGGAGGTAGGATAAGGGTTGGAGGTGGTCTAGGACTTGGTGGATGGAGTTGAGGACAGATGTAGATGGCTGGATTTGTTCAAGGAGGACTGAAACAATGATGCACAAAAAACTAGGGTTATGTGAGCAAATGGAAAACGTAAGGCTAGAAGCTGAGCTGAGGGATGGAGCAGATGGGTTTGATGGAGTATGGGTAGGTAGAGAAGTGGTACAGGTGCTCTACAAGTTGTTTTTCCAACTGAACCAACGAAAACTTGAAAAAATCAAAGACCTAGTTACGTTGACCTAATCTGATCTAGCTGTCAGTAAAGAGAATGAACAGAAGTTGAACTGCAATGAAACCATGTATACTAACTCATGCAACTAAGCAAGCAAAAGTCTGAACTTGTAACCAACTTCTACACATGAAAATCAAACACTAGTGATTGCATGGCAAAGAAAAATTAGTGTTTTTGTGGGCAGCAAGGTCACCCTGATCCCAGCTCCTGATCCCACTAAGGGAGAGGTGAAACCAGTGATGTTTGATGGCCCTTTTTTGAAGCTTTTCCCTGTTAACAACCTATCAACTAGATCTGAGCATCAAAATTCTTTCTAACTATTAACAGTGACCTTGTTAATCACCAAGATTTAATCTACTTAACAGAAATAATTTTGCAAATGCATGAAGAAAAAATATCAATACATAAAGGAGGCCTTAGCACTCGGGTTGGGCCCAACCCCAAGAGCTGTAGGCTCCTATAAAGAACTCAGATCTGATGCCAAGTAAAGCTGCTTCCCATTACTCGAAAATAATCATCACAAGAAAGTTTGTACAGCAGTAGCTAAGAAAAATGAGTTGAAAAAGGACAGCACTATAGTGCAAATACCAACAGTTCCAAAAGTAAACTACGAAGGCTAAGGCCTTCTTATTTATACAATACGAGGGGGCTAGCAGCCCTCCTAGATTCAAGGGACTCGGCTGTTCCAACTGATAGTAGACAATCACTCTTCCCAAAGTTGCTTGGCTGCCTTTAGAACTCGTTTTGGTGGCCTGTTGAGCTCGAAGTTGAGGGTGGAGATTTCGAGGAAGGGCCATTTAATGCCATAGACAACCTCCCTACGAATCCTCACCTCAAGCTTGGCTGTCACCTGGGCCATAATTGCTTGGTTTTGCTCCAAAATTTGTCAAAAAAACCTGAAATGACCATGTATTAGCCTCCTTGGTAGAGTGACCACCCTTATTCGTTCAAATAACATAAACATACTAGAAAAAACATGCATAATCTATGAAAAATGGAGGATTGAACAAGGACAATTAGGCAAAATGAGCCCAATAAGTTACCCAATTCGGGGCTCATCATCACCCCCTACTAAATGGGTTGCTCATCCTCTGAGAAACTAGTCCAGCTCATCATCCTTTATGGCTTTGATCGCCTCCCTCACGTCCCAAGCCTCTGCTGTGATATCCTCTTCCCGGTCGTGGAATCCTACCTTACTTTCCACTTCCTCCCATTGTCTACCTTCCTCCTCTTCCTTCACTCCTTCTAGTAATCCCAAAAGTAAATGAGGACTGAATTTGAAACCAATCCAATTGGCCTGCAAATTCTACATCAACTGTTTGTAGAGAGGTACCCTTGCCAAGGCTTCCCTCATCCTGATGGGAGAGTGGTATTCTTTTATCTTCAGGTTGTGAGGCAGTGTGTTCCACCGCCTTGTGCAGGCATGCATGCAGTTTTCTCCTAATAGTCTCTCCATGGCCTCAAAGTGGGAAATGGCTTGAGCCTGTTGCTCAATGTATTCTGGTAGATACTAAGGATTGTTGGCCTAGTGTTGGTGGGCGCTTATCACTGTTGATGGGTCATCTGGATCTGCTCTGATCATGAGAGGCTCATTGAGCTCTCTGCCTATGATACTGCGGACCTCTGGTGCTCTCTTCTCCGCATGGCTCATCCAAGAGGCCATGGCCATAAGCTGGACATCTCCTATCACAGTGTTGGGATCCCATGCGTTCATGTCTGGAAGGGCAAAGTTGTGCAAGTAGAACTCTGATAATTTCGCCCTATCCTCAGATGAACTACTGCCACATAGAGCTGCAAACTGATGATAATTTTGGAATGGGGTGATGCCCCTTTGAGCCAAGGTATTGCTCTGAAACTGTAACCACTGATCCTTGAGGTATAGGGCATAATACTTGGCAGGCTTCCTACACTGTAGAGCTTCCATTGTCCAGCTGGCCATGCAGGCCAGTTGGGCCTCCTTTTCTTGTATCTGCTATTTCAGAGATTGTGTCTCCAATTCCTTTTCCTGTAGCTGCCGATTTAGTATCTCAATTTCAGTCTGCATCCCTTCCTTTCTCTGCTGTTCATCCGGGGTATCTTTGGTTGTTTTGGGCTCCTCCTGTTGCCGTTGTTCTCCCAAGATATGAGGCATGTCTTCCTTCCTCTGTCCCTGTAATTGTAGCTGCTGTCTAAGCAGCTCATTTTCTTCCTGTAGCTTGACCCACTGGCCGCTCTCGACATGTCGTACTAGAGCCAATTCCCTTCTTGCCTCTTTGAGTTGTTCCTCCAGAGGACCTATATCCACCACACCCTTGGACTTAGCGATTTTCATCCAAGTGTGGGTCCTCACTCTCTCTTATTCTAGTGCAAGGAAAAGTGGCACTGTGAATTTTTGAGGAATGATCTTTCCGACCTCCAAGAAGTTATAGTAGGAGCCCAAGCTGGGCTGGGGGCTAGGTTCCACAATCTTCTCCACCTTTTCTTCCTCCTAGGGTGATTTAGTTGCCTCACCTTCCATTGCTTCGGTCTCCTTCAACCTAGCTAATGTTTCCTGTAGAATAGTCTCAGCATCCTGTAGAGAGGCCTTTGTGTCCAACATTTTCATTCTCTCCCTACAGGTGGGGCTTCCCCGTTCATAAGTGATGGATGCCTTGGAGGGGGACCTCTCCTTTTTTGTGGTAGGGGTGTCTACAATTGTGATTGGTTCTTTTGACGGAGGCTGGGGTCTGCCAGTCTTAATCCTCACAATCCTTCTTGCCTTAAAATATAGGGGAGGCTCCCTCTTTCGCTTTTCCTTCTACTTGGGAGATGTGCTTAGGGTGGCCAGCATAGCTACTGCCTCCCTAGCTAAAATTTCCAGTGATTTTTCCCTCTGTTGCTCTGTCTTCAGACTTCCTGTAGAAAGTCTTGTGCTGACTGTTTTTTGTCTTCCTGTAGAAGGAGTTTTCGGGCTTCCTGTAGAAATAGTTTTCACTGTTTTGGCCTGCTTGGCTGGGGGTGTCTTCTTCTTCAATTTTGTTGTTGTATCCTTGGATGTGCCCTCAGTTGCTTGGACCTTTTCAGTCCTTTCTGCCCTGATTTGCAACTGTTTCTCCCTTGGCATTTGTGCTTTTATTCCACCCACAGTTTTGGGCTCAGCAGCTTGGCCCTTCTCTTGTTTCTCTTTTTGCTTTTCCTGTAGTGGTCTGTCCTGGGTTTTCTTACCCTTAGTTTTCTTCTCTTCCTCAATATGCTCCCTTTCCTCACTGCTGGATGAAGTGAGTTCCTCAGCCAGAATTCGGATATCATCATCCTTGGACATATTGCGAAAAATCTCCCAGGAGAGAGGGACAGTATAAGTATGGAGGGTGTCTTCTACTAGAAGCTTGATAAGCCCATGATGTGCCAGCTGGTCTGGTGTCCCTTCCTTCAGTTTTGTGCCACACTCAATCAATGATTGTAGGAGGAAGTAGGGGATGCTTAGCTTTTGTTCTGTGGGTAAATCCATCTTATGCCTGAGCTCAGTTAACAACTGGAAGTGATAACCATATACAATACTGAATCGCCCCTCATAGGTAATTTATTTCATAATCTGAAGGCTGACGTCGCTCCAAAATGGATGTAGGCTAGCTCTCCGGACCCCATTTTTATCCTCTAAAAACTGTTCTTCTAGTAGGAAGAATTCCTTTTTGGCCTTCTAGCCCAATTTCCTTTCCTCTTTATCCCAGGGTATCCCCAATGGCAAGTCAGTGACCCGACTAATGAGTTGTGGGGTGAGTTTTAAGGTCAATCCTCGAAAATTTACAGTGGCCAGTATCTTGGATTTAGGCTGCAGGGACCTTAGGAACTCCTCTGTTATCTCATCATCGTGACCTTGAATTCTGTCACAGAAGGTCATCCAATTTGCACGGGTAAATAGGTCTACCACCTCAGGAGTTTCTCTCAACTTCTTGGAATCCGAGGGTTCCTTTCTGATAAACCCTCCTGGCATGGTGAAAAATACTCTGTTTTGGCTTGTGCTCTGATCAGAAAGGGAATTTTGTTTAAGGTTTCCTCCTTTGATTCTCAGGACAGGGTTTCTCAGATGTTTGTATCTCCCCTTTCACCAATTCCCTGGTTATAATGTTGCTGCTGCCCCAAAACTTGACTGTCAAAAGGAAATTAGGCTCTCACAGACAAAGTGCAGAGCTTAATTCTCACACCAACCATATACAAGTCACATTTTTTTATGCACGGATCAGTCCTTACAGAGGTTTATCATTTCTACAGGAGGAATTCGTTAACAGGAATCGTGGAGGAGAATGTGATGCAGCATCATTTGAAAGAAATTCCGTGTATCATACATGAAAACCACCATTCTTGACCCATAGGCAGACTTGTTTTAACTTGCCCTACTCCAAACAGTTTAATTTACCACCTTTTGAAATATCATGCATGGGTATGGCATTTTTCGAGCCTACCTCTCTTCCAATTCCGACGCAGAAGATCTGGGTTTCTCTGCTCCGGGAGGCTATGATGTGCTTCCTGTAGAGAACTTTGTCGGATTCTAGAAGACGTCACGGTGCTTCTGAGCAAGCTTGGGATGGGGGGGAGGTTGAAACGGGCCGAGAAGCTTGGGCTAACGAACTTCAGAGGAGGAGGATGCATACGTTGCTGAATACTGGTTGCAATAGTAAATGACAGTGGTTAATGTGAGTGTTATGGAAGAAGGATTTTAAATTACGACGCAATTCATGACGCAGGGGTGAGGTGTCCAGGCCGATCCATTGGCCAACGTCACGACCATCATTCTCCGGCGTGTCTCTGACTGCCATTTTTCTATCTTTGCCATTACCCGCCGTCATCACTGCCCATCCGCCGATTTCACTGCAAATCCGCCGATTTTCCTCGACTGGACACTTCCCACGTGTCGGCTTCACGTCCCTTTGGTGGATTCAAGCGTAACCGAGCTCGTTCGGATCCCACGAGGCCATTCGACTGACTGTGGGTGGCCAGTTGACTGGCCACCGAATTTGTTCAACCCGCACCATTCACAGACATGCAAGTTTCATAGTATAGTTTATGCAATTTGACGAAATAAGGTTAGGCACTTACCTGTGTGGCCGTGGACATGCTCTGCAGGTTTTTAGACGTTAAATGATGGCTCTACTCATTTCTTCTTTGTGCACAGGCACTGGAATTCCTTCGTTCATTGGCTGATGCTGCATGCAAGGCTTCGGGACCCGATCCACTGGTGGTGAACGTTGCATGCACTGCTCTGCCTTTTCTCAGCTGTCGAGGAGGTGATCACGTTCAAGCAGAGCTGGTTGCATGCCTCCTGCATTGATTTCAACTGCTATTGACTCCATAGTGTGTATTCCAGGCGGATCAGCTGCTACAGGATTCCTGTAGGACATCCTGTAGCTGCTTCTCCTCCTGGGTTGCATGCTGAAACGAGCAGGGTTGCATTCACGATTGAAGGGTCCTGATGAAGCTTTAACAGGTAGAGTGTGCGGGCCTTCATGTACTTGATTTGTCCCTTGAGAAAAAAAAATTGCAATCTGAGGAAAACAGGACTTTTTGCATGATTGTGCAGGAATACAGGACCAAATTGTGGTAATGGTGGTGGAAAGAGATGAAACAAGTGATGGATGGGAAAAAGGGGTGGCTGCATGCCTTATCAACGGATTTCAAGCTTTAAATCCCTCTTCAAAATCAATTTTTGCCTGCCCAAAGGCTCTACAGGATGTTTCCTGTAGAAATGCAGAACTTCCTGTAGAAAGCCCTGAAACTTCTTGTAGGAGGTTGAATCTTGACCCGAATGTGTCCAAATCCTAGAAAAAGTGAGTGGCCATGGAGGGAGTGTCTGTGAGGATGTCTGGTAACTTGGTACAGACCCCTGTCCTTGTTTTGCGTGACCTCCTTTATCTGCACTGCATTCCCTGCAACCTGCAATAATTCTTCAGAGATTAGACCTGTTTCTTTTCTTTTTTTCTCTCTTTCCTCTTTTTTCTTTTTCTCCCTTTTTTTTTGAAAGACAACAGGGGTGCCTTCATGAGGTTTTCACCCCCACTATCTGCCCTGGGCGCCTCAGAGGGGTTTTCACCCAAGGATCTTTTTATTCAAATTCTTTATTTTTCTGAGAGACAGCAGGGGTGCCTCCCTGAGGTTTTCACCCTCACTGCCTACCCTGGCCACCTCAGAGAGGTTTTCGTCTAGGGATCTTTTTATTCCTCTTTTTTTTTTTTGATGATCAAGGTGTGGCCAGAACAGAGGCAGAACCCTGCTCTATTACCAGCACTGATTTTTCCATAGTTTCAATGAACTCCTGCCTTGAAAGGGGTTTCTTGTAGATTTTCAATCGATGCCCATTGACAAGCATGGGGATGGCTTCTTCATCAATGGTCCTGATAAGGACTGAACCATTTTCATTGCATTTCTCCACCTTATATGGTCCTAACCATCTTGTCCTCATCTTTCCTTTGAAATCCTTGTATCTTGAGTCATACAACAGCGCCCAATCTCCCGACTGGAATTGCTTTTCATTAATGTGGCGGTCATGCCATATCTTTCTCTGGAGTTGAACTACTTCTGAGTGGAGGAGGGCCTGCATTCCTTGTTCATCTAATCCATTCAGCTGCAATAATCTTTCACGTTGAGCATGGCTTAGATCTAGGTCCAGCTGAGCTGCCACCCTTAATGTATTGTACTCGAACTCTATGGACAGCAAAGATTTCTTCCCGTAGACCAGCTCATAAGGTGTGAAACCGGTTGTAGTCTTCCAAGTGGTGTTGTAGGCCCAGGTGGCCTCAACTAGGTGATCTGCCCAATCCTTTCTGCTGCTGCTCACAACCTTAGTCAAAATCCCTTCCAATGCTCTATTAGTGACTTCCACTTGCCCATTTTCTTGAGGATGATAGGGGGTGGAAGTCTTGTGCTTGATCTTGTGATGCGCGAGCAAGTCTTCAATGAGGTTGGAGGTGAACTGGCTTCCTTGATCTATGACTAACTCTCTTGGGTAGCCATACTTGTAGAAGATATTTTCCCTCAGAAACTCAGCCACCTTTTCTTTTGTTGCTGCTTTGATTGCCTTCGTTTCTACCCACTTGGTCAGATAGTCGGTGCACACAATGATGTAAGACCATTGCTTTGAAGGAGGGTTGATAGGACCCGCAAAATCTATGCCCCACTTCTCAAATGGCTCAAAGGTCACTTGAGGTTGGAGAGGCATTTCATCCCTTGGAGTCGGTTTTCCAATCCTCTGACATCGGTCACACTGGCTGATGTATCTTCTGACATCTTGATGAAGAGTAGGCCAATAGTAGCCTGCCTGTAGAATTTTGAAGGCAGTCCTTTTGGCTGCAAAGTGGCCTCCACAAGGTCCATCATGACAGGTTAGGAGGATGTCAAATACTTCCTCCTCCCTAACGCAATGTCTCAAGATCTGATCTGGGCCAAGTTTAAACAGGTTGCCCCCGATCCAAGTGAGCGGGGCACTCTTCCTTACAATTTTGCTCTTCTCCTTTGAGGATAGATGCGAAGGGAACTGTGCTGAGACCAAGTAATTTGCTATATCAGCAAACCATGGTGAGAGCACTGAGATAGCAAACAGATGTTCATCTGGCATCTGGTCATCCACTGTTCCTTCTTCACCTGCAGGCAAGTCCAATCTAGACAAGAAGTCATCAACAACATTTTCCTTACCTGGCTTGTCAACAATCATCAAATCAAATTGCTGCAACAAAAGTAACCATCTAATGATACGAGCATTGACATCAGGCTTATTCATTAAATATCTAATCGCAGCATGATCAGTGTGTACAAATTTTTGATAGCCAGTGATGCAGTGTCTGAACTTGTTTAGGGAATGGACTACAACCAAGAACTCTTTCTTGGTTACAGTATAGTTCATTTCTGCCTTGGACAGGTTTTTGCTGACGAAGTATATGGCATATAGGAGTTTCTCCTCAACTTGTCCTAAGGTTGCCCCTATGGCTTTGTTCGAGGCATCAGTGTGGATGTGGAAAGGTAGGGCCCAGTTTGGACCTCTCAAGATCGAGGCGGAAACCAGCTTATCTTTCAACTCATCCAGTGCCCCTTGACAGTTGTCAGTCCATTTAAACTCAACATATTTCCCTAAGAGTCCAAACAAAGGTGAGGCTAGCTTACTGAAGTCTTTAATGAATCTTTGATAATATCCTGCTAAGCCTAGGAAACTCCGAACATCTCTTACCTTTTGAGGAGGTGGGACCTTTTGGATGATAGCAATCTTATTAGGGTCCACCTATAATCCTTGCCGAGAAATGGTATGACCTAGCACGATCCCTTCAGTCATCAGGAATTCACATTTTTCGGGACTGAGGGACAGGTTCATCTCAATGCACTTGGTCAGAACTTTTCCCAGATTAGTCAATGCTTCTTGAAAGTTGGACCCATAAGGAGTAAAGTCATCCATATAGATTTCTACCGAATCATGGACCAACTCAGAAAAGATGCTCAATACAGCTCTCTAGAAAGTGGCAAGAGCATTGCATAGCCCAAAGGGAAGGACTCGGTAGCCAAAGGTACCCCAAGGACAAGTGAAGGAGGTTTTATCTTGGTCTTCCGGGCTGATTTGGATCTGGTTATACCCGTTGAACCCATCGAGGAAAGAGAAGAACTTCTTCCCTGCCAGTCCATCCAACACCTGATCTATGAAAGGCAAAGGGAAATGGTCTTTCTTGGTGGCTTTGTTAAGTTCTCGGTAATCTACATAGATTCTCCACTTCCCGTTCTTTTTGGGCACCAGCACTAGAGGCGAGACCCACTCACTATCGGAGATAGGATAGATGAATCATGCATCCAATAATTTTTGCAACTCTTCTTTGACAATGTCCTTAAGGGCTGGATTCATTCTCCTCTGAGGTTGCCTGACCGGTTTACAATCTTCTTTAATGTAGATGTGATGGGTACAGACCAAAGGATGGACTCCTTTCATCTCCTTATAGCTCCAAGCAAAAGCATCTAAATGATTGTTCAGTAAGCTACACAGCTCCTTCTCCTGGGAAGGAGATAGGGAGGAGCTAATCTTTAAAGTTATTTCGGGACCAAACTCCACATTCTTAACTCTGGGAGAGGTTGGATCAGTCACACAGAGGTCCACTGAGGTGTTGGCTTGGGTATCCTCCACCAATTCCTCTAAGGACAGTGCACTGGGAGGTGGATTTTGAATCAAAGTCTCAATCAAATCATCCTCGGTTTGAGGACCTCCCCTAGTGGTTTCTACTGTGCACAATGGTGCAGAGTAGACCTCATCCTCATCTCCTTCTTCCAACCATAGTGGTAAGTCATGTTCTAGCAGAGGTTGGGCAGGAGGATATAAGACTAGTTGCTTGGACATAGGCCCATTCTTGATGGTCATGCTTCCAGCTCGGCAACTAATGTAAGCATCCGCAGTGGCTAACCAAGGCCTTCCCAAAATGAGGGGGTATCCAGTGATCTTTGCCTTTGGATGAAGGACAAAAAAGTCTACAGGGTACTCCCAAGAGTCAACAGAGACCAAGACATCTTCCACCATCCCTTCGGGAATCACGGTGGAGCGATCTGCCAACTGCAAGACTGTCGAGGTCTTCCTTAAGGAATTCTGAAGGTTGAGTTTAAGCATGGTGTCTCTGATTTCACGCTCTTTCTTCTCAAAAGAAAAATCACATTGCCCTGATGATGGACTCACTAAGTTAGTCCGAAACGTTGGTTTCTTAAACAGTTCACAAGTTTTTTCCAAAAAAAATTTAAAAATGGTGTCTCTGGTCATCACATTAATGGCAACCCCTAGATCAATTAAGGTATGGGGAATTATGGTGCCATTGATGTGGACATCAACTACAGGACTCCCAGGGTCCAAATACTTTGGACAGATTACTTACCCCAACATTAGATCGGACAGTTGTCCGATGACATTGATAGTCGAGGCATCTCTCTTTCTCCTGCCTGGGTGCCTGAAACACTTCTCCTTAATCAATTTGTTGTATATCGGTACATCTTTGATGGCCTGGAGAAGTGGTATTTTCACACACAACTGTTTCAGTTCTCCCAGAAGTTCAGTCTCCTCTGGGTTTGGTTGCATGGTTACTGTTAGTCGCTCAGGAAAGGGTGGAATGGCTTTGGGTTCACTTTCCTGTTTCTCTTCCTCGTCCTCTAGGGGAGGAGGTTGGCGATTTGTGTTGAGATTGCAACAAGATGATGGAGCTTAGTGAAAAGAGTCGCCTTCACTAAGTGGGCCTGCAGGCAAATTATGGCGCAAGTTCTATTTTTTATCACAGTGTGGGTGACCACAGTGTAAGTGATCACAGTGTGAGTGATCACAATGTGGGTGACCAAAGTGTGGGTGACCACAGTGTGGGTGATCAAATTCTATTTTTAGACTGGCTGTCAAAAATAGAAAAGTCAAATATTATTGTCTCATAATATATTTGGACTATAAACTTGATCTTATTCTCTTGGAGCACTTCAGTTTGAGCTACAGATGTGGCCCATGCAGCTGTCAGAAGGAAGTACGCTTTTCTTATGAGTCAGTTGAGTTGTTGCATGCATGATTTCAGTTAGAACTCAATCAGTTGAGTTTGGTGGAGTTGATTGTGGAGTTGATTGTGTTGTGTTCAGTTTGACTTGGTTAAACTAGTTGTAGTTAGTCTAACTGCAAATAGACTAATGATGAGTTGTTAAACTAATTATTAACTCATAATACAACTATAGAATACATCAGTTAACTCGGTTGCATGTCAGTGCATGTTCAGTTCAGCAGGGACAAGTGTTAGAGAATCAGATTGCTATCAGTTGTGACTATAGTTGTGCATCAGATCTTGCACAATCAAGGGATTGAGTATGCCAATGAGTTTGCTCATGTATTTTCCCAGTTTGTAGCTTCTGCTCACGTCTTACACATTGTGAGTGATTCTTTGGAGGTGAAATACGAGTTTGGTAGACCATTCTCATTCATTCTTGAGCAGGTATTGAGCAGTGGAGGCAGGCAAGCAGTGGAATAGATTTGGAGATCAGATCTTAGTTGTATTGTTTGTAACAGGTGGAGCTGGTACTGGATTGCTTGTGATAAGCATTGTACTTTGTAATGTTACATGGTCTCAATCATTAATATACAGATAGTGTGGGGTTTTTAGTGAGATGCTTTCCCCGGGTTACATACTGTGTTAATGTGTGAATGCTCTTGATGTTTTATTGTTATTGATGCTGCTATATTGATGATCAACGTAGAGGAGCTTATTATTGTGTATGTATTCCGCAATAGTACATGATCAGGATAATCTCTGTTGAATATGTGTTAAATTATTCAAAATTTCTACAATCTGGAAGGGTCTTCCCGGATCGCAGGTTGATCTCCTAGATCTCCACAGCATAGGTAGGACATGTTGTCTCCCCAGTGTATACCTGATGGGCCTGTCGATTGTTGGGGTTCGGGTTCAATTGAGCAGGCATCTAGGGTTGTCTTGGAGGAGTAAGAGGTAATGGTTGTGGCTGAGCCGGTGGTGGAGGCAGAATGGCGGGAGGAGAGTTGTATTGGGGCCTCCACCCCAGTTGAGGTGCATTCCACTGAGGTTCTGGCTGGACATGTGAGTGAAACAAATGAGCATTGGGTTGAGTATGGTATTGAGGTGGATAAGACCACTGAGGAGGTGCAGACCAGGAAGGATGAGCAGGGGGACCCCAAGAAGGCATGTGAGTAGATTGGTTGGGGCTATAATAAGCTTGGGATGTCCCTTGCATCCCCTACTGGTAAGGTCTGGGTCCATGCGGCCTCCTTTTGGTTGACGAAGTAGAGAGGTTCATTGGGTGCCTCAGTCCCTTGGTACATGGCTTTGCATCCGGGCAATGTTGGGCATTGGTTTGTGGGGTGGTTCTCCTCACAAACGAAACATACCTCTACTGAGTGAAATGGACACTCATTCTTAGGGTGCTTCCTCGTACATCTGGGACAGAAAGTGGCCAAAGCCCTCTCAGCTTCCTCTTTCTTTTGTTGGATTCGGAAAGTATCAAGTTGCATGGCAATGGTCTGTCTCATCTCACTTTTGAGGTCTTCCATCTGATTAGCAAACTCATGCTTGGAGAAGGTAGTACTAGCTGAAAGTGGATTCCCCCTACCTCTTTTCCGGGCTGCCCTAGAGTGGTTTCTAAACATAGTCTTTATGTCCTCATAAGGTATTTGGTAAATGTCTCCTCCAGCTAGCATGTGAAGGGTATCTAGAAGGTCTTCAGGGACTCCTCGAAGCAGAACCAGCTTTAGAGATTCAGGGTCAAGTGTGCACCTGGCCCGTTTATAGATAAGTTGGAACCTTTCCTCGTAGTCTTCTAAAGACTCATCATTTCCCATGGTCATCTGAAATATTTCTCCCTTGGTTTCCTTTGACCTACAGTAATCCTGGTATTTGTTGTTAAAGGCTTGCTGCATCTCAGCCCAAGTAGTGATACTGTTTCCAGGTAAACCCATGAACCAGCGTAATGTTGCATCCTTGAGGGTAGAGGGAAAGAGTTTCAACTTTTGCTCATCTTCTGTATAGTCATAAGTTCGACAAAGGACAGAAAACTCAAACAGGAAGGTATCACGGTCTTCAGTGGTCAATCCATGGAAATGAGGTAAGGCTGAGGGACTTATGTTCTTCATTTTCATGTCCCTGTTGGTCTCTCGGATGGGGAAGGTAACTTCTATTCTCTCGTCATCGTCTCTACCATTTCTATTGTCAGCCATGGTCTCAAAAGGAATGTTTTCTTGCTCTTCTTCTGTTATAGGATCTTCGTATATCTCAGGAGGTTCACCTATAGGTTCTTTTGGATCACTGCCACCAAAGAAGAGAGAAGGGTGACTCAGTGAAGTGGTGGGGGTGTTGGGTAGGAATTTTCCGGTATTATCTCTGTTCCTATGAGGCATGAAAGGATTTTTGGTTGTTTTTGCTTTTTCTCTGCTTGTACCTGCAAAACTGAAACAGATGGAATTGCAACTAACTAAAATCTATCTTGCAGAAATGAAAATGCGGAATTGAAATGAAAGCAGGAAAGGACTAATCTACTTTGCTGAAATCAAATTGCTAGAATGAAATGCTAGACTACGCTTGCAGAATTGAAATTATATTCTACGCTTGCAGAATTGAAATCACGGAATTGAAAGGCTAACATAGGAAAGCAGGAAATGTCTAATTTACTTTTGCAGAAATGAAATTGCAGAATGGAACTGAAATAAACTACTTAGCAGAAGGTTAGAGTAGGAAAATAGAAGAAAAGCAGCAATCACAAATACTCTGACGCTTCCCCGGCAATGGCGCCAAAAAGAGTGGTGAGCCCCAATACTGCAACAATAATGTTGCAACTCCTGGAACTCCCTTCTTTACTTTTATCAACCCGGTAGTTCGTAACAAACTTTGAAGCGACGGTGATGTATGCACAAGTACTAGCTCTTGCTGCAGCTATCACTTGGTTAGCTGGCACAAGTCCGCTAGGGGCTTAAGCCAACTTCTATGAGCTCTGAGAAGAAGCTTTTTAACTGATGGATGAAAGCTAACTCAAAGAAGGTTGATCTACTTGCAGAAAGAAACTGGAAAGCTGAAAGGAAACGTAACCCTAGCAAACCCTAATTTCACCAGCTATCCCTACCGATGCAAGAAAGAGGAGGCAAGCTACTGAAAGAAATGCCATTGACTTCTAGGAAGGTAAATACATGTATCTAAGCTACTTCTATAGTAACATCTGAAAAAAAACATCTTTTTTGTATTTTTGAATAAGTTGCCAGAATTATTATGCATGCGATTTGACTGTTTTGACTATGCAGAGGTGGATTGGCGAGAGGAAATGCTTGGATGAGGTCGGGAAGGTTCAGAGAGGGCCTAAGGGGTCCCTAACACCCTTCCAAAGAGTTTCACAGAGTTTGGCTATCAAGAAACCTCATTCGTGAGCTTCTACAGGAAGTCTACAGGGGTTCTACAGGATGTCTTTGATTTTCTACAGGATGTTCAGAAATGGGATTTTGGAGGATGGATGGATGGAGAAAGATGAAGGAGTGGGTATGGAGGTAGGATAAGGGTTGGAGGTGGTCCAGGACTTGGTGGATGGAGTTGAGGACAGATGTAGATGGCTGGATTTGTTCAAGGAGGACTAAAACAATGATGCACAAAAAACTAGGGTTATGTGAGCAAATGGAAAACGTAAGGCTAGAAGCTGAGCTGAGGGATGGAGCAGATGGGTTTGATGGAGTATGGGCAGGTAGAGAAGTGGTACAGGTGCTCTGCAAGTCGTTTTTCCAACTGAACCAACGAAAACTTGAAAAAATCAAAGACCTAGTTACGTTGACCTAATCTGATCTAGCTGTCAGTAAAGAGAATGAACAAAAGTTGAACTGCAATGAAACCATGTATACTAACTCATGCAACTAAGCAAGAAAAAGTCTGAACTTGTAACCAACTTCTACACATGAAAATCAAACACTAGTGATTGCATGGCAAAGCAAAATCAGTGTTTTTGTGGGCAACAAGGTCACCCTTATCCCAGCTCCTGATCCCACTAAGGGAGAGGTGAAACCAATGATGTTTGATGGCCCTTTTTTGAAGCTTTTCCCTGTTAACAACATATCAACTAAATCTGAGCATCAAAAGTCTTTCTAACCATTAACAATGACCTAGTTAATCAGCAAGATTTAATCTACTTAACAAATAATTTTGCAAATGCATGAAGAACAAATAACAATACATAAAGGAGGCCTTAGCACTCGGGTTGGGCCCAACCCCAAGAGCTGCAGGCTCCTATAAAGAACTCAGATCTGATGCCAAGTAAAGCTGCTTCCCATTTCTAAAAAATAATCATCACAAGAAAGTTTGTACAGCAGTAGCGAAGAAAAACGAGCTGAAAAAGGACAGCACTATAGTGCAAATACCAACAGTTCCAAAATTAAACTACGAAGGCTGAGGCCTTCTTATTTATACAATACGAGGGGGCTAGCAGCCCTCCTAGATTCAAGGGACTCGGCTGTTCCAACTGATAGTAGACAGTCACTCTTCCCAAAGTTGCTTGGCTGCCTTTAGAACTCGTTTTGGTGGCCTGTTGAGCTAGAAGTTGAGGGTGGAGATTTCGAGGAAGGGCCATTTAATGCCACAGACAACCTCCCTACGAATCCTCACCTCAAGCTTGGCTGTCACCTGGGCCATAATTGCTTGGTTTTGCTCCAAAATTTGTCCAAAAAACATAAAATGACCACGTATTAGCCTCCTTGGTAGAGTGACCACCCTTATTCATTCAAATAACATAAACATACTAGAAAAACATGCATAATCTATGAAAAATGGAGGATTGAACAAGGACAATTAGGCAAAATGAGCCCAATAAGTTACCCAATTCAGGGCTCATCAGATAGTACAAGGTGATTTGGGTGTTATGAAGATCAATCTAAAGCTAGATACGAAGCCAGTAAAGCAATTCTCGCAACAGGAATTATTCAGCCTGTAGAAGAATCAGACTAGGTTAGCCCTATGGTGGTTCAGGAGAAGAAGACGAAGGGTGAAATTAGGATCTGAGTATATCTAAAGAAGTTGAATGATGCTTGTGTACATGATCCATTCCCTACATCGTTCATAAATGAAGTCTTGGAAAACGTTGGTGGTCAAGAAGCGTATTCTTTTACAGATGGATTCTCAGGCTATCACTAGATCAAGATCATGCCAGAAAATCAAAGTAAGACTACCTTTTCCATAGAATGGGGTTCTTTTTAGTATACAGTTATGCCCTTTGGACTTAAGAATTCCCCTGCAATCTTTTCTAGGGTGGGATTGGCAACCTTTAAGGAATTTATTCATAAGTTTTTAGATGTCTACTTTGAAGATTAGATGGTGTTTGGGTTAGTTAAACAACATGTTGTAAGTCTTCACCTAATGTTGGATACTTGTAGGAAGTATCAGATCTCCCTAAATCTGAAAAAGTGTATACTTTGTGTACCATATGGGATACCTTTGGGCCAAGATTTTTTGTAAGAAAGGGTTGATGGTGGACCCTGCTAAAATTACGGTGATTATCGATTTGGAGCCTCCGAGGAATGTAAAATAGCTACACAATACATTGGGCCATACAAGATGCTATAGAAAGTTCATTAAGGCATATGCACAGATCATTGCACCCATGAAGAAATTATTGAAGAAAGATGCAACATTTTGTTGGGGTGATGATTTACAGAAGAGCTTAGATGTTTTGAATGAAAAGATAGTTATGACACCTATTCTAGTATTCCACGATTAGACGAAAGAATTACATGTACATGTGGATGCATCCTACATAACGTTAGGAGTAGTTTTAACCCAACTAGAAGCAGGGAATATCGACCATCCAATTGGATTTACGAGCAGAAAGTTGTCTAATGCAGAGAAGAATTATTCAACCACAAAGTGCGAAGTGTTGGTGATGGTATATGTGCTCCAAAATTTCAGGCACTATCTGTTGGGTGTGCACTTCAAAATGTATACAAACCATTCAACTTTGAAGTACATGGTCAATAAGCCTATGTTGGTGGGGTGGGATTTGTAGGTGGTTACTACTATTTCATGAGTATGACTTCGAAGTGATTGTGAAGCCAGGAAGATTAACTTCTGCACCCGATCACCTTTCGCAGATTGAGAATGGTGAAGAACCCACAAGTCTTGATGAACGATTGCCTGGCACAAAACTCTTTGCTATGTGCATTACAAATGAACATTTTGTGGATATAATTCAATTCATGTCTACAACTATAGATCCTGAAGGATATACAAAATAGCAGAAGAATGAATTAGTGGTTAAGGTTGTGGATTTTTCCGTAATTGTGGGGGACTTTTATAAAATGGGGTCGGATGAATTTCTACACAGGTATGTATCAATTTGTGAAAGACAAAATATCCTCATTGAAGCACATGGAGAAGTTTCTAGAGGAAATTATGCTAGGAGAGTGACTACGCTAAAGATCTTGCGAGCTGGGTTGTGGTGGCAAATTGTGCACAAAGATTCCAAGGAATATTGTAGGGCATGCGATGTTTGTGAGAGGACCAGGAAGACGTCTTGAAGGGATGAATTACCTCTGAATCCGCAAGTCTCGTTACAGGAATTCGACAAATGGGCAATAGATTTTGTGGGACCTATTCAGCCACCAGGAAGGAAGACAGGAGCATACTACATCATCATGGTGACAAAATACTTGACCAGGTGGGCTGAGGTGGAGCCCGTGAAGGATTTCATCGCAACTACAGTTGTGAATTTTATATTTGAGTACATCCTATCTATGTTTGGCTTTCCTAAGATTTCAATGAGAAACAGGGGTTCACATTTCCTTAATGAAGTGATTGTTGCTTTGCTTAAAGAATTCCAGATGTATCATCATAAAATCATGCCATACCATCCTCAAGCAAATGGAATAGTTGAAGCTTTTAATAAGATCTTGGAGAACGCTTTGACAAAGATTTACAATGCGAATAGGAATGATTAGTATGTGCGCATACGAATTATTCTTTCGGCATATAGAACAACTTATAAGAAGTTGATTGGACAGACACCATTTCGACTAGTTTATGGACAAGAAGCGGTGATGCCAATGGAGTACATAGTGCCAGATTGATGATTGTTACAGTCACAGAGATGGAAGATTATAATATAATGGAAGAACGCCTCACACAGATACTTGAGTTAGAAGAAGATCGCTTCTTGGAAGGCTTTCATCAGCAGGTGCAAAAGGCTTGAGAAAAGGCCTAGCATGATCGCCACATTAAGAAGTTCACCTTTATAAATGGGGATTTAGTGCTAATGTATGATAGAAAGTTTACTAAGTTCCTAGGAAAGTTTCAGATGCATTAGCTAGGACCATACATCATCAAGGAGATTATAGATGGGGGTGCATTTCAGCTTGTGAAGCTGAATGGGAGCTATTTCCAGGAAGAATCAATGGGAGTTGGTTGAAGTTGTACCAGGGAAATCTCGTCCCTATGCAATGATTATATGGAAGTAGGAGAATCTTACTACTTTGGGTAGTTTCAAGGAAGTGCACGACTATAAACTACACTTCAAGGAGAAAAGTTTGGCAAAGAAATTGGGCTACGCGACAGTCAAGATAAAGGTGCAAATGGGAACTACGATGAAGGAGTTGCAGTAGAAAGATGTGTCCCACACAGCTTGGCCAGAAATTTACCGTTGAAAGCACTATAGATGATTGGATGATTATTTTTCCATTAAAGGGAGTATGGGGACAACATTTAAGGACCATATCTTTGGAGATATGCCACTGAAAGAGCATTAATGAAGGAGATTTGGAGGGAATAGATGGATCCGAATTCAAAAAGGGCTATAAAAACAGCATCCCACTCCATATTCGAACAATTTTCTTTGAGAGAGATTGCATTGAGATTTTGTGTCTAAGTTTGAGTAGAGACAATTTCTACATGTTTGGACGAGATTGGCAAGAGGTAGAGAAGGAGTTTTCACAGAAGGGGCTTAGGTTTGAGGTAGATTTTTCTGAGTGGCAGAAGAAAATCTTATGAGAGAATTGACAAGATAACTGCAACATTGCCAGTCCCTACCATAGTGCGTAGGTCACCGAGGCCAAAACCTATTGCCTCTGTGGTAGGAGAGAAGAAGCAAACGAAGCCACAGTAAGTGCTGGTTCGGCAATTGCTACACAAAAACCCAATTGAGATTAGGCCGAAGGGTTGTATGGAAAGGAATAAGTAGTCGATGGAACCCCTGGACCTAGATGAAGAATAATTTACTATGGGGGTTGAATATGTCATCACAAAGGGTGCATAACCAATTACTCGACTACCACCTTATGTACCCCTTAGAAAATCCACTACCAAGGGTCACTAAGGACCCTGACTCATTGAAATATAGGGTATTCACATCATTGATGCAAGAGGAAGTACCTGTTGAGGGCGACTTGTTGGCCTAGGTACCATTTTTGAAGATGGAGGACTAGGATTTGTGTGATCATGCCAAGTTTCCGCAGCTAGAACCCAACAAATTCTTGAAATCAGTCTACTACAAGGAAGAGGGAGTCATAAGCCTTGAGGCAATGAAGTGGGTGGCCAAAATTGAGTGCGTAGGGTTTCTCAACATGCTATATGTTCCATATTTTAGTCGCAACATAATTATTACCATCTATGTGAGTCAATTGTTGGTGTTGGTTCATGATGAGTGCCTCTGGCTGGGAGGGCCCATTCCAATTGACAAGATGATGGTCTATAGAATCACCATGCTACCTTATCAAGGCGCGAACCCTGCAAATGCTTTTGTGGAGAAGTCATAGGCAAAGAAGCTTTCAGATCAGATGAAAAGCAAGTTTGGGTTGGTGAAGAAGTAGTGCGGCTACGCCATTAGCTCCATATCAGATGGAGCTATGTAGTTTTATACACATTTTGCAAGAAAAATAATGTGAAAGTGTCATGTCGATGAAGTACTGGCACCAGTGGTATCTTTAGCTACGCAGTGCAACCAAGGGGTCCAATTCAATTGGACTAAGTACCTCTGCCACGAATTCTTGGAGGATTTTCGTGAAGCCTAGGAGGATGGGAAAGAATTCCACTACGCATGGTTACTACTATTAATCATGTTGGTAGCCTAGAGGATGGTTGAGGATAGACAATTCCCAATGCTAGATCCAAAGTTGTGTGAGGCTGCGAAATTCACCTCATTATTAGAAACAAAGGAACCTGACTACATCATTGAAACCAAGATGTTCTAGGTCTTGTTTGAGTCATAATTGTGGATGGTGATCAACCAACAGTTGTGGTTGTCTCCTAGTCTACATGCAGAATACACAAATATTGCAGATTTCAAAGCATATTTTCACAATCTGTCCATATGCGCAAAGAAGGATTCTGCAGGAACATGGCACAAGTTTCCATATTTAGTCGTGGAGGATGACATTATGGGGGCTATGAGAAAATGGCTAAACAATTAGCTCACCCACTCTGGTGAAGCTGCAAGAAAGAGTAAGGTCATACAGGGAGAAATGAGGAAAACAATAGTTGCAATAGAGGCCATGAAAGACAAGAAGAAAGACGCACAGAAGGATTCTAAGAAAGAGAAAGAAGCCGAGAAGGAAAAGGCTTCTATGATAGAGAAGGTGGTGTAGAAGGAGAATGCTACCCAAGCAGCAACAACGCAGGTCACCATTGACCTCGAGGAACCTGAGACGAAGTGCACTAATGTAGAGGTCAAAACCATAGATGAAGAAGAACAGGGAATAGATACTTATCTTGAATTGGAGGACTTAGAGTCTTCCTTTAGGATTAGGAAGAGGAAGAAGCAAAATTCGACGGGACCTCACAGGAAGAAGAAGTCTGATAAGTTTGAAATTATGACACCATTGGTCCTGACAGAGGGTGATCTTTATGAGATAGGTGATGTTGTCTGCTCCATCATTGAAACTATATGGGGACACATTGAGGAATAGTACCACGAGGTATTAGACAAAGTATAACAGGGCTTGAAGGAATTATAGGTCCAGACAGGAGTAATCCAGGCGAGCATGGTGCAAGTGATCGCAAATAAAGTGAGCATGCCAAAATTTAGTTCCACTACTGAAATCACATCCAAGCTCCACACAGTGCAACTACTATGGGGCTCTTTCCATTTTGAGATGACCAAATACCAGGAGCACACCTAGTCCTAGAAAAATCTAAGTATCAACCTTATAGCACTGCCTATCTAGACCTTGCATGAGCTACACCGAGTTTCAGATGAACTCCACACCTGCGAGAAACGAGTGATGTTGATTATCGATGAGGTAAAAACTAATAATCAACAGATTTTCGCAGAGAAAGCATAGGCCTTGCAAGCCAATGACAAGGTGATGTTGCACAATCAATAGCTAGAGGAAGCCCTTACCCAAGTCTGTAGTGAGCTCCCTAAGATCCAAATTCCAGCAAAGGCAACCTCCACAAAGAAAATTCACAAGTTAGCTGTTGTTCTGAAGCAATCCAAGGAAGAAATTGGAAAGGTACGGTTTGTGCTGCAGTTGTAGATTTCAGAGCTTCAACTAAAGCTACAGCCAACCACTCCTCCAAAGGTCAGAGATCAGTGCGAGGCTGCTATTAAATAAAATATGACGACTCTGGCTGCTGTAGCCAAGGAATGCAGCCTATTATTTGAACAAAGAACGGAGATGTGGACCTCGCTGCAGGAGGACCCACACTTGCAAACGATCGAGGTTGACATCCACGAAAAGAAACTGCATTTTGGTGAGATCAGGGTGACAGTGCGGACCTTAGCCCTTGTGTAGAGGTTCACCATGCTTCAAGAAAGGAAATTAATACAGACCCATATTGATGAGTTGCATCGAAGGCCTCTATTATTTCCTCAAGGATGTAGCCATGGGCTGAAGAGGCGAGCCAATTTTCACACACTGTTTAGAGAAAGCTAAAATCTTTTCAGAAGACATAGAGAACCATTGACCTTGTGGTCGAATGTCTAATAATGGAGAAATTTGTTGAAGAAATTCATCAGGTCACCGCGTAGGGAAAAATAGATCTTCAAGCATTGAAGATAGAATTCAGTGGCCTACAGGGAAAGGTTGAGGAAACACCAGCAGAGTGACTCAAGACGAGTCACGACTTTGTGTTGGGGGCTTGTTGTGATGGGGTCCCTTGGGTCAATTTTTTTTATGTATTGTCAAGTCTCTGCGTTTTGAGGAGAGAAGCGCGAGTAGTGTAGGTTGATAGGAGTCAAAGGGGCTTTAGGAAGGTCAAAGCCCCTTATTTTGTTAGATTCAAGTTGTTTTGAGACCCGCCCATGGTTCACAGACGATGGTATTTTAATGAAGAAGAATATAAAAGGAAGTCATAGAAGATTCATAAGATAGCTAAGTAAGAATAGTCCATGATTTGGGTTTAATTTTATCTATTCTGTACTTGGGCGAAGGGGAAGGCTCCTGCAGCTATGTGCGCGGAGACCTTGGTAAGTTTGGAGGTAAGTGCGTAGGCCCCTACAATTGTGTGCGCAGGGTTAGGAAGAGATGTAATTGAAGATATAAAGCATAATAAAGGCTTTTTTTGAAGAACTATATTCGTATTTGTGTATCACTGTTTTATCTCTGGATTTACTGTATTTTTTATCTGTTGAATGCATCTAATCAGGAAAAGTACTTAGTAGATTCGCGATGACATAGATCTGTATATTTAGATGATGTTATGCATGTTTAGTGCAATCGGTGAAGGACATAAGTATATTTACTATCATTTACTATAAGTTCTAGATTTCAAGGGTTAGGGTTTGTGAAGGTCAAGAAAATCCCTAAGTTTGGCAGAAACACATCACATAGTCCCCTAGATGCAGAAACCTGGTTCTAGCATCCCCCAATACTACCTCGGGCGAGACTGCAGCCTGCGCTACGCGGGTTGTTGCCGAAAGGGCCGGTAGTGTAGGGTTTTGTTGGTTAGTGCAGCTAACTCAAAACTTGGTTCCAAGCCCCCTCAAGCCAACACTTTCACCCTCTTGTTTACTACACCCCCGAGAAAACCATTAATGCATTGATTTGAATCTTATAATGCAGGTAGGTCAATGGTTCCGATTGATTAATGGAATTGATTAATCAAAATTCTCTAGAGTTGGAGCTTGGATTCCTCTAAATCTTAGGTGATATATTTATAAAATAGCTTTACAGATTTTAGGCTAAGTAAGAATAAGACTGAAGTGAACAAGACCGAGGTAAAAAGGAGACTTATAGGTGTGAAATGAGGTTATAGGTGAAAGTAAAAGGAGGGTAAAAAAAAATGAAATTTGAGGCTAAGTAAGAATAAGACTGAATGGGTGATATATCTGTAAAATAACTTTATGGATGTTAAGGTAAGAAAGAATAAGGCTGAAGTGAACAAGACCGAGGTAAAAAGGATACTTATAGGTGTGAAATGAGGTTTCACCTAAAAGCAAAAAGAGGCTCAACAAAAATGAAATTTGACAAAAGGCGAAAAATCACTTATGTTCATTAATTTTCAAATCAAAACCATGGAAGAAAACCAACAATAGTTTTACAAAGATGAGGAAGGAAAATGAATTATGAATGAAAAATGTACGGGAACATAAGATTTGGATAAATATTTATCCAAATATTTTACAGGGGTAAAAGGAAAATTAAAAGCAAAAACACATGGATAAACAACACATGGTTTTGGAAATCAATGGGAAGGCAAAACAACACATAATTTCAAAACCAAACATAATTTCAAATAATGGATGGATTTACGGGATGCAATATTTTGAGGAGATATTTTGAGGATTTCATTTAGTAAATTCATGAAAATAAAGAAATATGAAATTCATTTATGAAATATTTGGAAAACATTTATAACATATTTCCTTCCAAAATATTTTATGACATTGTTTCAAAGAGTGACATAAAATCATAAGTAAATTCAAGCAATTCACGGATTTTTAGAGACATATTCACAAACCCCAAATTTTAAGGCACAAAATTATCAGTTGAAAGAAAAATGGAAGAAAATCAACAGCTCTAGATTTCAAGGGCATGATGATATCAACAAAAAAGCAACATCTTTTTTAGTCCAAGTCATCACCAGAATCCTTGAAATCAGAGAGCTTCAACAATTTAATTCTCGTGTATTCTTGTACTATTTTTATAAACAATTTTTAGGATATTTTGTAGAAACATCCTGATATTTAAAATCAATATATTTTGATGAAATTTTTTATAAATACTTCATATATCAAACTAAAAAGTGTTGGACTTGTGTGAAAAAAGAGATCTTGGATGTAAAGTTGTGCATGTAATGAAGTGATCATTCCATTAATAGAGAAAGTTTGTTCCAAGATTCTTGTGTCAGGAAATTGGTGAAGTTTCCTCTCATGTGAAGTTTTCCCATTTTTTCATATGTTTTTCTGTCTCTATTATTTAATGAAGATTAAGGGTTGAATTTGTTTAAATACACTCTGGTCTGGCTTATAAACAATATCTATGTTTTCACTATGATATTAAATATAAAATTCATCCTAGTATGCTCTATGTTTAATTGAATCTAAATCTTTTCATCCCATTCACTCCACAAATGCTACAAAGATCCAAAATCTTGCCTACCTTGCCCTGTTACATCTGTTCTATCATTTTTGTATTTGATCACCCCAAGACTTATGACTCCATTTCCCAATGGAATGTCCTTGCGGTTTCAACCAAATCTTTGAAAAAACCAAAATCAGAACTCAATAACTAGCCTAATATCTTAAATCAACAAATCTAAATCATATAGAGAGATCCCTCTCTAAAGCTGGAAGGGCTAGATACTAGCTTCCAAAGTGGTTTTGTGGTTACCTCTAAGTTTCTTTCATAGCCTTGGGAAATTATGGAGTGATAACAGGCCCAATCCTCTCAACAATATTGAAGGGTCCGCAAAACCGTGGTGCTAGCTTGGAACATGATCCAATCCATAAGGAGCTCTTCTTTGGTTTGATGTGCAAGTACACTTGTTCCCCAACCTAGAACTCAAACAACCTGTTCCAATGTGCATAATTCTTCTACCTATCCTATGCTACCTTTAGATTCTTCTTTATAGCCTGTGTTTCCTGTTCCATGTCTGCCAACATGTCCAGTCCAATCAACAACTTGTTAAGTGGATCGCTCCAACTGATGGGAGTATTGGAACTTTTCCAATACAATACCTCAAATGGACTCGTCCTCAAATATTCCTAACACCCATTGTTGTTAGCAAACTCTACCAATGGAAGATACTCTTCCCACTACCACTGCTAATGAATCAAATACATCCTCAACATGTCCTCCAATATCCTGTTGACCCTCTCTGTCTGTCCATCGGTCTGCAGATGATAATTTGTAATAAAGGCCAACTTTGTGCCCAAACTTACAAACAACTCCTTCCAAAACGTGGAAGTTAACTTTGCATCCCTATCTGAATCAATATTCTTTGGCACCCCATGCAACCTAACCAAATCTCTAATGAATACATGTGCTACATCGCTAGCTAAGAACATAGACTTCTATGGAATGAAGTGTGTAACCTTTGTCAACTTGTCCATAACAACCATGATGGAATCTTGTTGTCTCACTATCTTCGACAACCCTGTGATAAAGTCCATGGAAATGACCTCCCATTTCCACTCTGGAATTGAAATTGTTTATAGCATTCCACCTGGATGCTTACACTTTCCCTTCACACGCTGAAAATCAAAACACCTAGCTACAAACTCTGCTACATCCTTCTTTAGATTCGACCAATGATAAAATTTCTTTACTTCGGTCAACATATTCTGATAGCCTAGGTGAATTGAATAAGGTTTTGCATGAAACTTATTTAAGATCACCTTATTGAGCTCACTACTATCTGGAACATATATCATGTCTCTCAATCTAACCAATCCATCTGTTGTAAGACAATAAACGACATCCTGTGCACCTGTACCTTACATGTACCTTTACCCTGTTGTAACCTGTGCATAACCTCTGTATACCTAGCGTCCTACTGACCTTCCTGCAAGAACCTATCCTGTAAGTCTCTCTCATAGGAGTACATAGTTGCTAAGTGATTTACCTGTACCTCCCTGCTAAGAGCATCTGCCACCCTATTCTCCTTTCCTTTGATGTAACTGATCTCTTAATCAAACTCAATTATCGTGGCCAACCATCTAGCTTGCTTGGAGTTCATATTCGATTGGTCAAACAAATACCTCAACCCAATGTGATCAGTCATTAGCACAAACCTCCTGCCAAGAAGATAGTGCCTCCACATCTTCAATGCATGTATGGTCGTTGCTAACTCAAGATCATGTGTCGGGTAGTTATACTCATGCTCATTTAGTTTTTGTGACTCATAGCATACCACCTGTCCATCCTGCATAAGGACTCCACCAGGTCCTATCTTGCAAGCACCTTTACATACTACAAACTCCTTGTATGGATCTGCAATCTTTAACACTAGAGCACATGTCAACAACTGCTTAAGCTGCTCAAAACTACCTTCACACTCCTCTGTCCACTCAAAATCCTTACCCTTTTCTCTACAATGATGTAATAGGATAAGAAATATGTGAAAATTTCTTGATGAGCCTCCTGTAATAGCCTATCAATCCCATGAAATATCTCACCTCATCCACATTCCTAAAAGGTACCCACTCCATGATTGCCCTTATATTTTCTAGATCTATTGCAATGCCCTCCTTGGGGACAACATATCCCAAGTAATGTACCTCAGTCTAAAATAAACTGCACTTGTTGAGCTTAGCATACAACTGATTCTCTCTCAACAACCTCAATACAGTTGCTAAATGCTCGGCACACTCTTCCTCATTTTTAGAATATACCAATATGTCATCAATGAACACAATAACAAACTTATCCAAATACAAATGAAACACATTATTCATCAAGCACATAAAATTAGTTGAAGCATTAGGCAAACCGAATGGAACTACAATAAACTCATAATTCCCATACCTAGTCTGGAAAGTTGTCTTGCAAATTTTCTCTTGTTTGATGCGTACGTGATGGCATCCGCATCTCAAGTCAATCTTAGAGAACATTGCTGCTCCCTTCAACTGATCTAACAAGTCATCAATCCTAAGTAATGGGTACCTCTGAAGACTGGATGCTATGAATTTAAAAATAGCATAGTTGGACAGTTCTTAGAAAGAGCTTTCCAACGGTGCATGGAAGTCCGAGAAAGGCCTTCTAGATCAAAATTTATCACCAGTCAAAGGTTGCAGACCTAAGGGTCCAACATTTAGGCCAAATATAGGATTGGCGTTGGTGGTCTCTAAAATTGGTAGCATGTTTGGTGGTTCGGCAGAAGTGGCAGACACATCACCTCAAGAGATCGACCCATATGTGACAAAGAAGAGTGCAATATAAAGTATTGGGATGATTAGGCTCTAGGAGGACATTGTGGAGCTGGAACACAAGTGGTGGAGAATGAATCATAAGCTTGGGAGAGATTTGCAAGGGGATGCCCGCATCGACATCACCCTCAGAAGAATTTCCCGAAAGCACCCAATATGTGCACAAATGTGAACCTTCGGGATAACGTAATCCCCAAAGGAAGCATTGTGGACAGAGGCGATCATTGGCAGAAGCACTACAATGGGAGACCCCATGGGGCAACAAATATCAAAGGTCCTTCTCTAGAAGATCCAAGTGCAACAAAACTTGGAAGAGCCAAGAATGATGTAGGTTCAAGAAATGTTGCATAACAAGAAGCAAAGGGACATGGCCCAAGACCCCATTCTCTCTCCATACTGTCGAATTTTTAATTGGCTTTTGATGACATCATCATGATGTCAGCATAGGGGACACATGGAATGTGTTTTCGGCACTTACATGTGGCCTAGTGGGACACAAGTAAACGGTTAGGATTACGGAGCAGTGGGACATAGAGGAATGTCAGTTGGCATTGACAGGTAATCTTGGTTTCTATTTGAGAGGCCTTTATTCACAATGAAGGACCCACCATGACACATATTCTTGGAAGGCTTCGGATTGGCACATTATTAAAAGAGGGACCCACAATGGACACGTAATCCCAAAAGGAAGGTCGATGGCTAAGGTAAAGCACCTGGACTTCCTTTGTTGTGCATTATATGACCACAAGAAAAGAACAATAATGCATGGTGATTTATCCCTAGGGGTTTTCGTATAAATGGGCACCCAGGGCAAGTTATGCGATGGTCTTGAGTGTTAAGCAACCAAGGTCTTTCAGGTTGAGTTCAATGAATAAAATTGCTATGAACATATGTTATAAAAGGTCCTTTGGGCTATATACAAAGAACCACAAGCATATGTTTAAACGACATGAACGGGTCAGCAGCAGGGTCTCTCCATATTTGGCAGCTAAACCAAAATTGGTTATACGCCACAATGGGATTATGCAGGAAATGAATGGGTTGGCAGCCAAATTTCACAATTGGTGGCAATGGAAAAATTAGCACTAAGGAATAGTGTCTAGGCCAGGAGACTGAAACTACAAGGATGATGATCTGCAGATAAAATTAGTGGAATGCTAGGATCAATCTGAGCAAGTCAAACCTAAGTGCTTCTTACTCCATGAAAATACAAATGAGAGAATGGCTCTGAGAGTACTATGATCATATCACATCATAGAGATACATGTTGATGTTCTCCTCAAGCCTTGTGAACCTTAAGGAGCAGCAGGGGAGTGCAATTCTGATGCTTAGAGATTTTATAAAACATAACTCAATTCAGTTTGCAATTATTATTATAGGCACCGCCACATTTTACAAAACTACATTTTAAATTATTATTTGAAACTGCCATAAATCATATTTGAAACATATAATTCATTATATTTTTTAAAGTTGTGGGAGCATTATTCCACGTACACAGTGCCCCCCAAAAATTCATAGTGTCAATATCATGTTTTGAAGATATTTTTGGGGTGGTCTTCAACTTTAAACCTATGTTGTTGATACGAATACCACAAGAAATCTTAGAAACTACTATATCCTTCTTCTTCTTTTTTTATTGGAAACGTCATCAATCTAAGGAATCCAGCATGTATGTGTATCCTTGAGAGTATAATCTCCTTATTCATATATTAATAATCATTGCAAAATCCAAAGACATCATCTTTCATTTTGCCAAATATCACTAGTTTTCTCTATGGAGACACACCAAGCATGACCATCCTCAACGAAAGAATATCCTTTAATTGTATGCTTAATCCATTATGCTTAGGAGTGTTCATTCATTCATTAAGTCAATGTTTTTCATCGAATGGAATTCAAGTAACAAAAGGGGAAATCAATATTTCAAACCACAAAACATACTATGTTGTTCCACGGAAGGGTTATTGTTTAGTTCAATCGAATAAATCCTACAACATTTCTGCAAACACTTGTTCACATTCGTTTATAGGATAAACACACGGAAACCTTTCATTTAATTCAACAAATATCAATTGATTATTCTAAACCATTAACGTTACCATTTTTCACTATGTGACACTCAAAAGAAGCCTATGGGTTTCCAACCAATCCATGCCCATTATCAAGTCATAAGTTTTGACAACTTTTCTATATAAACTCATATGAGTTGGAACCCTTATGTCTACTAGAAAATTCTCGACAAGAGGACCTACAAACTTCTTTATTGGATATGTCATTACAAATAGATTAAAAACATCATGCTTATGGGATACTATACCACATGAGTAAAACCTAAGGGGAAATGAATCTATTTATAGCCTTACGGTCAATCAAAATAAAGATGGAAAGCATTAGCCATATGCTTTATTTTTCTGATGTCATTGTTAAGTTCTCTTTTGAGGCAGTCAAGAGGTTATTTTAGGAATTGACCATAAAGCATAGGAATTCTCCTTCCAAAAATCTTGAGATAACTATGAAAAGGGAAAGTAAAATGTGAAGAGGGAACTATATCTCTCCCCTTTTGAATACAAGTATGATTTCTATAACCAATAAAATGATGTAGTGTAGAGTGACAAATTATATGAAATTGAGCGAAAGAACATGCAAAACCATGCAGTACTTCTTCCTTAACTCGTCCAATGTTGTTATTGACAATACATATAATCATAACAACATTGAAGATTCTTGGAAATCCTTTTCATCTTGTGCTTGAGGTCGCCCAAAATTATCATTATAGTTCATTTTGAATATGCTCCACATTAGCTACAGGATTCCTTCGCACTCTAACTAACTCCTCTAATTATTAAAAACAAGAAATAAAAAGGAAGTAGTATAGCTCCTTTCTTTTCACTCAGTTTGGTATAATCACAAACACCTCATATTCATAGATTCTCTGTACCTTCCCATGTCCATTCTACAATAGCTTACATAATATTACCATTGGATTTTTCTATCAGCTTGCAATGCAAGCATAGTTACAAAAATAATCAAGCACTTAGACATTTGTTACACATCCAAACATATAATATGTTGTGTAAAATAACACCAAAAGTCGAAGCATAAAGTTCTAGAAGTTTTCAGTGCAAAGGATTTCCTAAAAAAAATGAAAATAAAATATTGACATTCTTCACCTCTGCATACCTTTCCACACTAGGTGAAACCATTATCTTTCTAAACTACATTTAGATTTATAAAGACTGAGAGGTAACACCACAAGTAGAGGAAAGAGAACCAAGTTGAAGAATAAAATCAATGCGTGAGAAGAGTATTGTGCATTTCTTGTGTTTAAAATGACATGGCAGAGAAATGGACATGTGATTCGAGGAGTCATCAAATGTCAGTGCATCCTAATCATGCAAAAAAGAGAACTTATAAGCATGCAAGTGAATATTTTGTCAGAGCTGCGACAAAACTAGGAAAAGGAGTAATCAGGTGCATTAGGTCTACAATAAGGAAAACATAAAGGTAGAACGCTCAATTGTAGTTCAAACAGGAAGAACTGACATGGAGATAAAAGGTGCAATATCGGTGAGGGTGCCATATTGAGGCAAAAAAACTTGTGGCTTTCACGAAATTAAGTAGGATAAGAAGTAACTTGCTCTAATACCATGTTAAACACACACAAAGTAGATATGAATAATTTAGATAACTCATGTGATTGCATTCTATTCCCAAGGTTTACATATTAGTACATGGTATGTTAACCCTTGGTTTTCATCTTCCAAGAGGTTTCTTAGACTTCTATGACTATTTGAATTCATGCACACCAACCCTATCAGATTAGGTGTCCAAAAAACCCCAACCTATTACCGGTAGGGAAGGTATCAACCCTAATGTGGGCGCTAACAATGGAAGTAATTCTGGTGCTAATGGCATAAATAACGTGGGTCCCACCAATGGAAACAATATAAGAATGACCACCACAATGTATGCAACTTAGCCTATTCTTTTCTTTATGGCTAGTTTGAACCTCCTTGATTTGAGCCAACCAATAATTGATCCTCTCTTGCATGATTTTGCATGGCCTACATGCCAACCAAACTTCTCTAAAATATCCCCAAGTTTGAGGGTAATCCAAGAGAAGACCCCGCTAACCACATTTGACCCTTCCACATGTGTTGCTCTTCCAACACCATAACCAAGGATTTGTTCTTCCTTCATCTCTTTCAATGCACACTGACAGGTGCTCCTATGAAATAGTATGTTGACTAGCCTCATGGCACCTACCAAGTGTTCACCATTATTGTGAATGATTTCTTATCTTACTTCTAGATACATAATCCCCATCATATAGGCATTAAGATTTTGACCTTATGTCACCAAATCACTACCGATCACATAACTGATCACATTCGGGAGTGGCATAGACAATGGAGGCTGTGCAAATCTCTAGAAATCAATGATCCTTCCTTCACGGATTGTTTCCTAAATAATTTCCTTTCTCCCATCACTAAATATGTCACTTCAACATCCCCCCAAACCAAGGAAGTGCTCATAAAAAGGTCATGCAATACAATATAATATATTTATTGTTGAGTTACCTTTTCTATCATCCTTGATGCCCGACACTCGCACCCCGGTGACACTTCAACACCAAGGGAATCCCATGCTATTTATGGCATGACTATATCTATTTCAGGTCATTAACCTTCCCCTGGTCCATCAGAACAAATGGGAAATGGCCAACTCCTCTTATAAATTTTCCCCTTCTTAACCCTCCCACGTTGCATCATGAGGGGGCACTAGTATATCCTATGCATATAACCATCCATATCAACATGTTCCTAGGCATGCTTGTGCTACTCCCACCTAGTATAATGTAATGGAAAGTCCCTATTATCTTTTTCCATATCCAAGTACTCCAACTCCTCCAATAGTAGCACCATAGGCTCCCATGCATCAACATAGATCACCCCAACAAGGGAAATTATATTCCCAACAAAAAAATTAATAATATCCTTAACTTAAAGAAAAAGAAGAAGGAGAAGGGAAAATAGAGTGTTAGAATCAGGGAAACCAAGGTAGCTAATGAAAATAGCCTAATGTCAATAATCGAGGAAACTTGACTACTACAACCCAGAAATAAGGTAATGTACCCAAGAAAAATAAGCTTATTCAAACAAATAAAGCATGCTCATATTGTGGTACTTATGGCCATTATACCCATGAGTGTCGTTTTCTCCCTGAAATGCATCAACCATTGGAAGCAAAAGAAAATGCTAAGAGGGGTAACCAAACACCTTCTTCCTCAAAACCCCCTGCTTGGTATTCAATCATGCTTAGGAACCTTTCTAGTAGTTAAAGATATGTGGCCACCAATGATGGTCAAACAACTCCTCCTATACCAACTCCTAATTAGCCTAGGAATGGAACCTACCATATCCTAACAATGGATTCTACCAATATCAACCTCTCCACTTGGTAACATCAATATGATCCTCCATGTTTTGTACCTTATATCCATGGTTAAGATGGATCTAAGCTAGTTTCAGTCATGCTCGACCACAAAAAATATGTGGAACATCTAATTTTTATAATCATTTTAAATATGTTAAATTTGTCTAAAATTAATCTAGTCATTTTAATTTTAAATTTGCCTAAATACCTAAGTTTTTATAGATTCTCAATAACTTAAATAATGAAGAGTGATGAAATAAAATTTTTGAATACAAAGTGATAATGTGACAATGTTGATTGATGGAAAATGATAAAAATAAGAATAAACAATGTAAACTTTGAAACGAGAACTATAAACTCAAAACAGGAACTCTCGCCAAAAAACCCTCTAAAAACATTAAAAACAGTGCTAAAAATGAATAGTGTTGATGCTAGAATAAGACATTTTTTTTTCTAGGGTAAATTTTCAACATGTTTTAAAAATGGCGGTGAAAACCAATTTTTTGTGCAAAAGTTGTCCAAAAAACACCCTGATAAATGTGTTGACGCTTGAATAACACCATTTTTTTCAAGGGTAAAATTTCAACATTTAGAAATAATGTCGTAAAAGATTTTATTATGGCTTCGAAAAAACATTAAAATTTCAAAAGAATAATGAAAACATAAAATAAAATAAAAAATTAAAACAATGAAAAAACACAAAATATATATATATATGTATACTAAAAGCAAAACATTAAAAAAAAACAAAACAAAACAAAACAAAACAAAACAAAAAACAAAAACAAAAACAAAAAACACAAAAAACAAAAACAAAAACAAAAAACAAAAACACAAACACAAACACAAACAAAATCAAACATAAAAAAAAAAAAAACAAACAAACAAACAAATAAAACACAAAAAAAAAAAAAAAAAAATCAAACATAAAAAAAAACAAATAAAAATTATAAGAAAATAAATAGTAAGAAAAACATATTATAAAAAAATAATGAAAATATATATATTTTAAACCATAAAAAAAAATTGGGAAAAGAAAAAAACAAAACAAAAATATCGTAAAGGAAAAAAAATTAATAATCTATAAAATTAAGTAAAAATAAAGAAAATTAAAAAATATATTAACAATAAACTAAAAAAATATGAAGTTTAAAAATAAACTACATTTGCAGGAAATAGAAAAATTAAAAACTACTAAAATTAAGATTATTTTTTAAGAAAACCTAAAAAACAAATATATACTCAAATTAAAATTTAAAAAAAAAAAAGAGGTAAAAAATATATATGTATTTTCAAATTAAAAATAAGAAATAAAAAAAATAAAAATAAAAATTTAGGTTTAAAACAAAATATATATTTTTTTGATTAAAAAAAACCATTAAATTTTTTATTTAATAAAAAAACAATTTCAAAATAATTTTTAAAACAAATAATTTTTATTTAAAATAAAACAAATAAATTATTAATTCTATTTTTTTAAATATATATATATAGATATATATATATATATATATATATATATATATATATATATATATATATATATATATATATATATATATATATATATATATATATATTATTTTTCTTTTAACAATCTTTTTTATTAAAAAAAAAAAAAAAAAAACGTCGACCTCTTCTGCCACCTGACCGCCTGTGGTGTCGCCGCCCGACGGCCCATGGTGGCGTGGCTCTGGACGCAAGGGCTGCATGCAGCCCCCTCTGCCCAGGGCCGCGCTAACACGGGTGGCCAGGCCTGTGGTGGCGCGGCCCCTAGGTGGAGGGTGTGGAATCAATTATCTATATATTTTTTTAATAACTTTTTTTTATTTAATTCTTTTTTTAAAGTTAATTTTAAAAAAAATAAAAAATGTGTATATATTAACTATAGTTTAATTTTTTTTTGTTTCAAGTTTTAAGTGTTTAAATTAAAAAGAAATTATTTAAAAAAACAAAAATTAAATGTTTGTTATTTATATATCTATATAGATATGCACGCGCAATTTCTTTTGTTTTTTGTTTTAAATAAAAAACATTTATTTATTAAAAAAAAAGTTAAATGTTTATTTTTTTCTTTTTTAAATCAAACATATATATGTTCTTTTTAGCTTAATAAAAAATAAAAAATGTTTTTTTTTTAATCAAAAATATATATTTGTTTTTAAACTTTAAATGTTCTTTTTTTCTTTTTTATTTTTTTTTGTTTTTTAAATTTATTTTAAATGTTTTTAATCTTAATTATTTTTTTTTAATGTTTTTTTTTTAATTTTTCTATTTTTACTTACTTAATTTTATATTTTTTTTAACATTTTTAATGTTTGTTTTTTGTCTTTTTAATATATATTTTTATATTTGTTTTTTTAAGTAATGAACATTTAAGAAAAGAAAAATAAAACAATTTGAAAATTCATTAAGTAATCATGATTTAAAAAAAAATTGGATATAATAAATTTTAAAGTGTGAAAAATAAGTCCTCTAAAAAAAATATGCTGCATCAACACGTTTCAAAATCTTGATACATAAGAAAATTTAAAGTGTCAAAAATATGCTCCGAAAAATGAAGAAGTGTATTCTGCATCACCACTTTTCAAAATCAAGTCACTTTTTTGCTACCTCTACTAAATGGATAATCTTATTGGTTATTTAAAGTGCCATAAAATATGCTCTAAAAAAATATGTGTGTTGTGCATCGCCACTTTTCAAAATCGGGTCACTTTTTTACTATCTCTACGAAACTGGTAACAATATCAGTTCTCATTTCAAAGTTTACGTTGTTAATATTGTCAATCACAAATAGTTTACAGTTTCAAGAAGCAAACATTTCAATTAAGTGAACATTTTATTTGAGATGAAAATTCAAGTATTTTATTTATGGTTGAATTATTGTAACATAGAAATCAATGTACATTGTCAATAATAAAAAATTGTGTTTACATTGAAATTAATGCACAATGTCAATCTAATTACCTTGAAATTAATGTACACCATACATCAAATTACATCAAATTAGAAATCAACATCTTCACTGAAATCAAAAATACGATGATCAATCAACATCTACACTGAAATCAATGCATCTAGTGTAAGCAATCAAATATAATTAGGAATCAACATCTACACATAAATCAATGCGTCTGGTGAAAGCAATCAAATAGGATTAGAAATCAACATCTACATAGAAATCAATGCATCTAGTTCAAGCAATCAAATAGGATTAGAAATAGGATGAAATTAAAAGGAAAAGTAGTTAGAGATATTTTATTAAAAACATTAAAATATTCCCTCCTAGGTTTAGATTAGGGGTTCTTGATGTCAGGTAAGATTTCGAGTTGGTTTCTTGTTGGATTCGGACATAGAATTTTTGTGAGTTGCATGTGAGGAGTGAGGCCTCCATATTTTGTAAATGTTGTTTATGTTAATGAAGGAGTTCAAACTTCAGAGTTATGCGTTTTTTTTTTAGTAGTTATGTTTATTTTCAACAACTTATTGTTTAGTATATTTTCCATTTGTTGTTAGCAGCTCTTCATTTTAAACAACATTATATGTTTAATTAATGTCTAGTGGTTTTACTTGTAGCAACTTGTGTTTATTTCCAGTTGTTGTGTAATGTTATTCACTAGTTTTAGTTTGTTGCATAATGGTGTATTTCTGTAGTTGTATGTCCATGTATTGTGTGTGTTTATTACTGCAAGTAGTTTTCAATTTCATTTATTTTCTCTTGTTGGCCCTCTTGGCTATAGTGTGCCAACAAATACACCAACTGGGAAATTCCTGGCTTTTATCTTTAGTTGGGTGGAAATGGTGATGAAGAGAAGCCTAGGTGGGATTGGTCAACCTACAACTTCAAGAAAAAGACAAAAGCAATTTTTTTTCTTGCGAGAATTTTTTTGGGTTCTTTTAGTTGGGTGGGTGATCTGTGTTTCTTGAGGCTCTCTTTATTTGTGGGACTCTTGTGGTGAAAATAATGACTTTCAAAATTACCGCCCCCCCTCCCCGACTTTGGAATTCCACTTGAGTCTAGGGGTTTTCTTGTCTTAGTTTGTGTTGATTTCTACCATATTGGTTCTCATTGCACCTAGAATGGTATAATGAAAGTCATTATTATTCATTGAATCCATTAACCCCATAAACATTCAACTTCAACAATGTTTCACATTCGAGTGAGAATGACCTTATGATAGTTTTATTTTTTGTGTTGATCAAAGGCCCATGACCTTGGTTAGCATACATCCATCGATATTTCATACATTTTCTAATAATGTGTAGCCCATGGGATTGTTTACACCCTAAATATCTTCCCTCACTACCAGTGCCCTAAAGGGCAATGCAATTATCTCCTTCATCATCGAGGATTATTTTCCTAACATCTTTGAGAAGATCTCTCTTATACAACAATGTAACCACTATTACTAATGTTCATGACCTTGAGCATGGGACATGCACACCTTGTTTGTATATTTTATATATTTTTTTCAGTACTATCATTGCTTAGCAGGTGGAACCCTTATCACTCTTTAAGACCTACTACTCTCCCAAATCAGGATCTCCTCACATGTAATATCAGTTAACAAGTATCACAGCTAAAAAAAACAACATATTCTAACTATATTTGTGCTCCTACCCTGATATATCATGGCACAACTTTTTCACCTAAAATTAGTTCACAAAACTATATGGTAATGTTGATAAAAGAACCAATTATCAAGCAAAACAGAGGTTCCATAAAGCTATTAATCAACTATCCAAAAATACTTGCTTACGCATCACAAATTAGTTTTTAATTAATCCCGCAAAACTACCGCTCGAGTTTTGTGTAGATCTATTTGTATATTCCTTAAAACAATTGCACGGAGTTGTAGAAAGCAACAATTCATGAGACAATTTCACCGGAAACCACAAATATTTGTTTTACGTTATAAGTATGATGTTTGAATGACCTATCCCTACAAATATGCATACTTAAGAAGGGTATTTGAACCTCAAATGACTGCTCATGCTCCCTTTAAGCATGATAAGCCCACAAAAGAATCGAAGTTGATTAAATGGTCCAATAACATGAGATAATTTATTATTTTTACAGATACCAAGGAATTTGGAGCCATTTGAAAAGAAGAGAAGTAAGATTGCGCTAAGATATGACATCTTTCAACTCACATATTATGTTCTCCCTTTGAGTACTTGAATATAAACGGTTCATTCCCAGTTGAAATCACCATAGATGCCTCACATCCTGATGATGTGTTTCTTCCACCATATCCTTCTCAATGAAACATTTCACATGGTTGGTCATTTCCCTACCCACATGGATCCCCTTATCATTTTAATACCATTTACATTCTAGGGCATTCATGCTACACCATCCTCTTCCTAGGGAACTATTTGTCCACTCTTTTTTTGAATGAACCTATATCTTCATTCTCATCATATTTCTAACTTACACTTATGCTCTTAGCTACCACATGTATTGATCATTATCAATGTGCCATTTGGAATCTCATTTCCTCACCATCAGTAGACCATGTGCATGATCACTTTCCACCCATCTCCCCACATTGAAACTAGCCATTGGGACCCCCACATTGTGTCGTTTCACTTTTACACCATTACATAAGCTTCATTTCATTGGGGCACCTGTATCTATTTTTTTACATCCCCACCTAAATATACTAGATTGGTTTGGAAAGTGTACAAAAACTTTTTAAAAGAAGTGATTCTCTAATCACCATCCCATTCCTTCATTCATAAATAGCAATCCTAGTTTCCCTTGGTTGGAGAATCTATATTTCCCACTTCCACTATCAACTTACTACCCCATTACTGGCCCTTAAGTGCGTATTTCAGTTTTCACCATTGCATATACCTTGCATCTCAATCATATTTTTGAGCTTAAATAATGACTTTCAAACCACCCCCCCCACTTACTTTGGATGTCCTCTTGAGTCTAGGGGATGTCTTATCTTAGTTTGTGTTGATTGCTACCATCAACAACCATGCTCCAACCAAGGTTTATCCACAATGTGCATTCCATTTCTACTAACCAAGTTCATCATGACCTCACTTCAATTATCAATAGTTTGGTATCTCAATCAACTACAAGTGGTTTTACCAAGGCTCGTTTCCAGATATTTTCATGTCTTCACTCCTATCATAATTAACCCTCATAGTTCCAAGAATTCAATGGTATCTTGGTTCTCATTGTTAGGTGCAATGATGAACCTAGAATGGAAGAGTTAAAGTCATTATTATTCATTGATTCCATTGACCCCTTAGACATTCAACTTCAATAATGTTTCACATTCGAGTGAGAATGACCTTATGATAGTTTTAGTTTTTGTGTTCATTGAAGACCCATGACCTTGGTTAGCATACATCCATCGATATTTCACGCATTTTCTAATGATGTGTAGCCCATGGGATTGTTTGCACCCTAAATATCTTCTCTCACTACTAGTGCCCCCAAGGGAAATGCAATTATCTACTTCATCATCAAGGATTATTTACTAACATATTTGACAAGATCTCTCTTATACAAAAATGTAACCACTATTACTAATGTTCATGACCTTGAGCATGCGACATGCACACCACATTTGTACAGTGTATATATTTCTTTAGTATGATGATTTCATAGTAGGAGGACGCCCTATCACTCTTTTAAGACCTCCTACTCTCTCAGATCAAGATCTCCTCACATGTAGTATCAGTTAACAAGTATCACATCTAAAAAACAACAACATATTTAACAACATTTTTGCTCCTACCTCATATATCATGGCACAACGTTTTCACCTAAAATTAGTTCACGAAACTATATAGGTAATTTCGATAAAAAATCAATTATCAAGCAAAACAAAGGTTCCATAAAGCTATTAATCGACTATCCAATATAGTTGGTTAAGGATCACAAATCAATTTCTAATTAATCCCCGCAAAACTACCACTCGCGTTTTGTGTATATCTATTTGAATGTTCCTTAAAGCAACTACATGGAGTTGTAGAAAGCGATAATTCATGAGACGATGGCATTGGAAACCGTAAATATTTGTGTTAGGTTATAATTATGATGTTTAAACGACCTATCCCTAAAAATATTCATACTTAAGAAGAGTACTTGAGCCCCAAATGATTGCTCATGCTCCCTTTAAGCATGATAAGCCCACAGAAGAATTGAATTTGATTAAATGGTCCAATACCATGAGATAATTCATTCTTTTTTACATCCATTTGAAAATAAGGGAAGAAGCAAGGTTTTGCTAAGGTATGACATATTTCAACTCGCATATTAGGTTCTCCCATTGAGTACTTGAATATAACCAGTTCATTCCCCAGTTGAAATCACCATAGATCCCTGACATCCTGACCATGTGTTTCTTCCAACATATCCTTCTCAATCAAATGGTTTCACATGGTTAGTAGTTTCCCCACCCACATAGATCACCTTATCATTTTAATACCATTTTAATTCTATGACGTTCATGCTACACCGTGGTCTTCCTAGGGAACTATTTGTCCACTCTTCTTGTGAATGAACCACTTTCTTCTTTCTCATCATATTTCTAGCTTACCCTAATGCTCATAGGTACCACATGTATTGCTCAATATCAATGTGCCATATGGAATCTCATTTCCTCACCATCAGTAGACCATGTGCATGATAACTTGCCACCCACCACCCCACATCAATACTAGCCAATGGGACCCCTACACTTTGCAGATTCACTTTTACACCATTACACAAGCTTAATTTCATTGTGGCACATATATCTATGTTTTAACATCCCCACCTAAATTTACTAAATTATTTTGGAAATTGTACAAATACCTTTTGAAAGAAGAGATTCTCTCATCATCATCGCATTCCTTCATTCATCAACACTAATCATAGTTTCCCTTGGTTGGAGAATCTATATTTCCCACTACCACTATCTACTTGCTACCCCATTACTGGCCTTTAAGTGTGTATTTCAGTTTTCACCATTGTATATACCTTGCATCTCAATTCATCTTTTTTAATCTAAAATAATGACTTTCAACCCCCCCACTTTGTTTGTCCTCATGAGCCTAGGGGATTTCTTTTCCTAGTTTGTGTTGATTGCTACCATAAACAACCATGCTCTAACCAAGGGCTATCCACGGTGTGTTTTCCATTTCTACTAACCCTATTCATCATGGCCTCACATCAATTCTCAATAGTTTGGTATCTCAATAAACTACAAGTGGTTTTACCAATGTTCTTTTCCATATGTTTTCATGTCTTCATTCCTATCAATATTAACTCTCATACTTCCAAGAATTCAATGGTATATTGATTCTCACTATTAGATGCAATGATGAACCTAGAATGGAATAATGAAAGTCATTATTATTCATTGATTTCATTGACCCCTTAGATATTCGACTTCAACAATGTTTCAAATTCGAGTGAGAATGACCTTATGATAGTTTTAGTTTCTGTGTTCATCAAAGATCCATGGCCTTGGTTAACATACATCCATTGATAGTTCACACATTTTCTAATCATGTGTAGCCCATGGGATTGTTTGCACCATAAATATCTTCTCTCACTACTAGTTTCTCCAAGGGAAATGTAATTATCTACTTCACCATCAAGGATTATTTTCCTAAATTTCTTTGACAAGATCTCTCTTATACAACAATATAACCACTATTACTAATGTTCATGATCTTGAGCATGATTTCATAGTAGGTGGACCCCCTATCACTCTTTTAAGACCTCCTACTCTCTGAGACCAAGATCTCCTCACATGTAGCATAAGTTAGCAAGTATCACAACTAAAAAACAACAACATATTTTAACTATATGTCGGCTCCTACCCTCATATATCATGGCACAAATTTTTCTCCTAAATTAGTTCATGGAACTATATAGGTAATTTTGATTAAAAAATCAATTATCAAGCAAAATAGAGGTGCCATAAAGCTATTAATCGATTGTCCAAAAATAGTTGATTAAGCATCACAAATCAATTTTTAATTAATTCCCGCAAAACTACCACTCGAGTTTTGTGTAGATCTATTTGAATGTTCCTTAAAACAATTGCATGGAGTTGTAGAAAGCAACAATTCATGAGACAATTGCATTGGAAACCACAAATATTTGTGTTAGGTTATAAGTATGATGTTTGAATGGCCTATCCCTAAAAATATGCATACTTAAGAAGGGTACTTGAGCCCCAAATGACTGCTCATGCTCCCTTTAAGCATAAGAAGCCCACACAAGAATCAAATTTGATTAAATGGCCCAAGACCATGAGATACTTGATTCTTTTTACAAATACCAAGGAATTTGGAGCCATTTGAAAAGAAGAGAACTAACAAGGTTATGCTATCAAAAATTGTTTGGAGCAATTCTTCTACAATTGTAGCTTTCTTTGTGACTTGTGGACTTCCACCATTAGAGTTGTTCACAACTTCTTGGGAGAGATTAAGAACCTACAAGAGGGGAAAGAAAGGAACTTCCTTTTGGAGATAGTTTACACATTTTCTACCATGCCTAGCCCATGGGATTATGTGCACCATAAACCTCTTCTATCACTAACAGTGCCCTTGAGGGAAATGGAATTATCTACTTCAACATCAAGGATTATGTTCCTAGCATCTTTGACAAGATCTCTCATGTATACCAATGTAACCACTATTACTAATAGTCATGATCGTGAGCATGGGACATGCCCACCTCATTTGTATATTGTATATAATTTTTCAGTAGGATGATTGTTTAATAGGTGGGCCCCCAATCTCTCCTTTAAGACCTCCTAATCTTTCAAATCAAGATCTCTTTCCTATGTAGTATCAATCAACAAGCATGCCAACTAGAAAACAACAAAATATTTCAATTATATGTCTATACATAACCTCATATATCGTGGTGCAATTGTTCTCACCTAAAATTTGTTCATACAATTATATCTGATTGCCAAAAAAATATTAATTCTCAAGAAAAACAAAAAATCCATATAGCTATTAATTAATTGTCCAAAAACAATTCGTTAAGCATCACAAATCAGGTTTTAATTAATCCCCAAAATAGGTAACTTCTCAATATAAGTAACTTCATACTGCACAAAACACTTACACAAAACACTCACTCAATATAAGTAACTTCATAGTCAACATTGGTTGGTCTTTATTTAGCCCCAATTGATTTATATACTCTCACGCATCAAAAGCCAAAAAAAGTTCATTTAACATTTTGAGAATGAATAGTGTGATCTATTATTAGCTTCGTTATTAAGGTCAAGCTGAAAAAAAGGGGATAAATTGCAAAATTAGAAAAATTGATAATTAATCAACAAATAGCTAACCTAAGCAGTGCTAGAAAAAATAAATTGCAGAATTAGAAGTAAAAAGCAAGGGGGGAATTAGAAGTAAATAACACTAGAAAATTAATCTAGATTTTTCAAGCAGCAGCAGTGCAAAATGAGAAGTAAAAAAAAAAATGTGGGAAATTAATCTGTAGGTAATATCTAAAATTCTAATTACGGTGCATGATCGTCGTTATGCATGTACATGATCTAAATATAGCAGTGCAAAATTACAAAAGCACCACTGCAAAATTTATTTATCTTTATAAGGACCACATTGAACGCACTTTGAAGATGATACGTGCTTAAGAGTGTGGAAGAACAGATATTAAGTGATTAAGAAGAGAAGAGATGATGATGAGGAATAGCCTGATGATGAGATTGCTGTTGGCGTTGGTGATGCTCCTTCATGTGGGAGCAGCAGCAGCAGACACAGACGACACAGCCTCAGGGCGATCTTGTTTTGCAGCAATTTACAGTTTCGGAGATTCATTCGCTGATACTGGAAACGCGGACATGGCTTCACCTCCTTACAACCTTCATTTTCGCTCTCTTCCATATGGAGAAACCTTCTTTGGCCTCCCCGCCGGTCGTGCTTCAGATGGACGTCTCGTCATTGACTTTTTGGGTAATAATTAGCACCCATCATCCAATTCCATATACATGCCTCTTGGGTGTAAAATATTGCATAGTACTCATGATCACTTGTATATTGTGTATTTTTCAGCCAGTGCACTAGGATTTAATTTCCTCTCCTCTTCTTGTTGTGTATTTTTCAGCCAGTGCACTAGGATTTAATTTCCTGTCCTCTTGTTGTGTATTTTTCAGCCAGTGCACTAGGATTCAATTTCCTGTCCTCTTGTTGTGTATTTTTCAGCCAGTTCGCTAGGATTTAATTTCCTCAGGCCTTCTATTGGACTGATCGACATGGAGCTGGCGGAGAGAAAAAACGGAGTTAACTTTGCCGTTGCGGGTGCCACTGCATTGGACAATTCCTTCTTAAATGACAGACTCATCTTCCCGCAGACACCATTATCTCTAGATACGCAAATCAGATGGTTCCACCAGTTGAAAAATTTCACCTGCAGAGCTAATTTGGGTATAATATTAGTATCATTTCAATTATGTAAAATTTTACTTAGGGTTATGCTTCCAGATGCTTCTAAAATATATATTTGGTCCAACAGATTGCCAAGTTCATTTCTCAAGAGCGTTATATGTGATGGGTGGATTCGGTCTCAACGACTATCTAGACTCCACCTTTACGTCCCCGCCATCGGATGAGATAAGGGGCTTTACTCCTCTTATCATAGCCAAGATTCAGAAAGCTATACAGGTAATTGATTTTAATTAAACCCCACTTGATATGTCTTATTTCTTTCTGCATATCAATAACCCTCTCATAACATAATTACGGTTTTCTTTTATTTAGACGATGACATCATCTTTCATTTTGTCAACAATTACTAGTTTTCTCTATTGAGATACACCAAGCATGGTCATTCTCAAATAAAGCATATCCTTTAATTGGATGCTTAATTCATTATATTCATTATAATTGATTAGTATGGTAAAAGGTGAGTTATATATTTCATTTTAATTTCCTATGTAGTAACTATTATTATACCATGTACTATAAGGAATATTTATTTAGTTAAATGTATTAAAGTGTATATGGGTACTTTAACTATTTTGTTATGAAAAATATTATTTCCAAATGAAAAATTACATTTACCTATAAATCTAATGCGATGATCTAGATTGTAACTTAATTAGACAACTGGATATGTTACAATATGTTATCAAAATGATTTGGATAATATTGGTATGCTAGACATTGGGTATAGTATACCTCATGATTGTAAATTCAATTATTGATATCACAGTGGTCATCCATGGCCTTTCCCTGTCTTTGTTCCACTTGAATTTAACTTAGGGAAATCCCTAATACAATTGGCTTACAAGGATCATGCTTTCTAGATGGAAAAACTAGAGGAATTGGCTTACAAGGATCATTTTACAAGTAGCTAGCAGTAAACCTCTAGGGGTTTGTAGCCTATCCTCCTCTCCATAAACATGGTCACAACCGAGGGGATTTGAACTTTGGAACTCTCAGTTTTCATAGATTTCACATTATTTTTTATATTTTTAATCTAAGTTATATTGTTTTGAGAAAACTTCTCAATACTTTTTCTTTAGATTGAAGAATTAATAATAGAGTTTCAAGTTACCATTAAAAATCAAATACGTAGCTTATTGAAATTAAATTTGAGTGAGAAGAATAACAACCATTCCACCTAAATAAGTTAATTAACATAAATCAATAAAAAGATTAATATAGTAGTTTATTTCTTGGAAATAAAAACTTAGATCGAAACTAAACTTAAATTATTGTTTGAAATTGTCATCAACAATATTTGGAACATGTTATTCATTACGCTTATTCATTAGATTTACAAATAATTTTGATTATTATTCGACTTACATGGTACCTAATATGTAGTCATTGCGGGAAGCAATTGCACCTTGAACATAAGTTTGTGGGACTATGAGATTTCACCACCTAACAACCATAAGGGTAACTTTCTCTAATACCTTCACTCAATATTACCAAATATGATTACCAACACCTAGGATTTTTTAAATGCCACTTTAAAAATAGTCTATGGCTTATTTAAGGAGTAGTGGATCTACCAGGCTAGAGTAATTTTCTTTTATAGGGCAAGCTTGCTTGAATTGAATTAGCACTTCATCGCATGAAAACCACTTTGCACCAACTATGCACATAGTTTCTTCTTTTTGTTTGTTAATTTGATTCACTTCCTTATCCCTTTAGCCTCCTAGAATCATAGGCCCTCACCCTTAATTTCCTATCAAATGATTATTTGCACCTGCTCAATAAGTCAAGTTCCCTCCTCCCCTATACTACCTTTAGGTTATAACTCTTCTTATTCATTTAGTAGTTTGTCTTATTCTACTTCCACTCAACCTTATTAAACACACACCAAATTAGATGGTTAGAATTTAGATAACTCATGTGATTGAATTATATTCACAAGATTTACATATTAATACATATTGTTCTTAACCTTGGTTTTCATCTTCCAAGAGCTCGCTTGGACTTCAATTATTGTTGGAATTCCTCCAAACCAACCCTGATGGATTAGGTGTCCAAAATGCCCTCCTTTATTATGAACGGGTGTATATGAGTCCAAAAAGAGAGATGAAATACAAAATTGTGGACAAATCAATGGTTAGATGTGCTCTTTGTTGGATAGTTAGTATTGCTATGTTGGCCGGTAGCATCAAGTGTGTTGACATTGATGGAAACTAGGCTAACATTGATGTCAACTAGGCTAGCATTCATGTGCATGGTGTACCAAGATCAGTGGGAGACCCATGGTCTTTGCAGCCTTTATTAGAGAACCATCATAATAGAAGGTCTATCATAGGAGTTATTAATCCTATAGCTATGATGGTTTTACAGTTCTGGGATTTGAAGGAATTTATACCTCAGAAGACAAGATCATATGAATTTAAAAATAGCATAGTTGGACAGTTCTTAGAAAGAGCTTTCCAACGATGCGTTGAAGTCCGAGAAAGGCCATCTCGATCAAAATTTATCACCAATCAAAGGTTGCAGACCCAAGGGTGAAACATTTAGGCCAAATCTAGGATTGGCGTTGGCAGTCTCTAAAATTGGTAGCATGTTTGGTGGTTCGGTAGAAGTGGCAGACACATCACCTCAAGAGATTGACCCATATGTGACAAAGGAGAGTGCAATATAAAGTCTTGGGATGATTAGGGTCTAGGAGAGAATTGTGGAGCTGGAACACAAGTGGAAAAGGATGAATCATAAGCTCGGGAGAGATGTGCAAGGGGATGCCCACATCCACATCACCCTCAGAAGAATTTCCCGAAAGCACCCAATATGTGTACAAATGTGAACCTTCGGGATGACGAAATCCCCAAAGGAAGCATTGCAGACAGAGGCAATGATTGGCGAAAGCACTACAATGGGAGACCCCATGGGACAACAAATATCAAAGGCCCTTCTCTAGAAGATCCAAGTGCATTAAAACTTGGAAGAGCCCAAAATGATGTAGGTTCAGGAAATGTTGCATAACCAGCAGCAAAGGGACATGGCCCGAGACCCCTTTCTCTCTCCATACTATCGAATTTTTAATTGGCTTTTGATGACATCATCATGACGTCAGCACAGGGGACACATGGCATGTGTTTTCAACGCTTACAGGTGGCCTACTGGGACATAAGTAAATGGATAGGATTACAAAGCAGTGGGACATAGAGGAATGTCAGTTGGCACTGACAGGTAATCCTAGTTTCTATTTGAGAGGCCTTTATTCACAATGAAGGACCCACCATGACACGTATTCATGGAAGGCTTCGGATTGGCACATTATTAAAAGAGGTACCCCCAATGGACACATAATCCCAAAAGGAAGTTCAAGGGCTAAGGTAAAGCACCTAGACTTCCTTTTCTGTGCATTATATGACCACAAGCACAGAAGAATAATGCATGGTGATTTATCCCTAGGGGTTATTGTATAAATGGGCACCCAGGACCAATTTTGCGATGGTCTTGAGATTTAAGCAACCAAGGGATTTCAGGTTGAGTTCAATGAAGAAAATTGCTACAAACATATGTTTTAAAAGGTCCTTTGGGCTATATAGAAAGCACCACAAGCATATGTTTAAATGACACGAACAGGTTAGCAGCAAGGTCTCTCCATATTTGGAAGCTAAACCAAAATTTGTTATACTCCGCAATTGGATTATGCAGGAAATGAATGGGTTGGCAACCAAATTTCACAATTGGTAGCAATGGAAAAATTAGCACTAAGGAATAGTTCCCAGGCTAGGAGGCTGAAACTGCAAGGATGATGATCTGAAGATAAAATTAGTGGAATGTTAGGATCAATCTGAGCAAGTCAAACCTAAGTGCTTCTCACTCCATGAAAAGAAAAATGAGAGAATGGCTCTGAGAGTACTATGATCATATCACATCATAGATATCCATGTTGATGTTCTCCTCAAGCCTTGTGAACCTTAAGGAGCAGTAGCGGAGTGTTATTCTGATGTTTAGAGATTTTATCAAACATAACTCAATTCAGTCTACAATTATTATTATCGGCACCACCACATTTTACAAAACTACATTTTAAATTATTAATTGAAACTGCCATCAATCATATTTGAAACATATCATTCATTATATTTTTTAAAGTTGTGGGAGCATTAGTCCATGTACATGGTTCCCCCCAAAAATTCATAGTGTTAATATCATGTTTTGAAGAGAGTTTTGGGGTGGTCTTCCACTTTAAACCTGTGTTGTTGATACGAATACCACAAGCAATCTTAGAAACTACTATATCCTTTTTTTTATTTTATTGAAAAGGTCATCAATCCAAGGAATCAAGCACGTATGCATATCCTTGAGAGTATAATCTCCTTGTTCATATATTAATAATCATTGCAAAATCAAAAGATATCAGCTTTCATTTTGTCAAAGATCACTAGTTTTCTCTATGGAGACGCACCATGCATGACCATCCTCAAATAAAGCATATCCTTTAATTGTATTCTTAATTCATTATGCTTAGGAGTGTTCATTCATTCATTAAGTCAATGTTTTTCATCAAATGGAATTCAAGTAACAAAAGGGGAAATCAATATCTCAAACCACACAACATACTATGTTGTTCCAAGGAAGGGTTATTGTTTAGTTCAATCGAATAAATCCTACAACGTTTCTGCAGACACTTGTTCACTTTCATTTATAGGATAAACACACGGAAACCTTTCATTTATTTCCACAAATATCAATTGATTATTCTAAACCATTAACATTACCATCCTTCACTATGTGACACTCAAAAGAAGCCTATGGGTTTCCAACCACTCCATGCCCATTATCAAGTCATAAGTTTTGACCACTTTTCTATATAAATTCATATCAGTTGGACCCCTAATGTCTACTAGAAAATTTTGACAAGCGGACCTACTAACTTCTTTATTGCATATGTCATTTCAAATAGATTAAAAGCATCATGCTCATGGGATACTATACCACATGAGTAAAACCAAAGGGAAAATTAATCTAGTTATAGCCTTATAGTCAATCAAAATAAAATGGAAAGCATTAGTCGTATGCTTTATTTTTCTGATGTCATTGTTAAGTTCTCTTTTGAGGCATTCAAGAGGTTATTTTAGGAATTGACCATAAAGCATAGAAATTCTCCTTCCGAAAATCTAAGGATAACTATGAAAATGGAAAATAAAATGTGAAGAGGGAACTATATCTCTCCCCTTTTGAATACAAGTATGATTTCTATAACCAATAAAATGATGTAGTGTAGACTGACAAATTATATGAAATTGAGGGAAAGAACACGCAAAACCATGCAGTACTACTTCCTTAACTCGTCCGACGTTGTTATTGCCAATACTTATAATCATAACAACATTGAAGATTCTTGGAAATCCCTTTCATCTTGCACGTGAGGTCGCCCAACATTATGACTATAGTTCATTTTAAATATGCTCCACATTAGCTACAGGATTCCTTCACACTCTAACTAACTCCTCTAATTATTTCAAACAAGAAATAAAAAGGAAGTACTACAGCTCCTTTCTTTTCACTCAATTTGGTATAATCACAAACACCTCATATTCATTGTTTCCACGGACCTTCCCATGTCCATTCTACAATAGCTTAAATAATCTTACCATTGGATTTTTCTATCAGCTTACAATGCAAGCATAGTTACAAAAATAATCAATCACTTAGACATTTGTTACACATCCAAACATATAATATTTTGTGTAAAATAAGACCAAAATTCGAATCATAAAGTCCTAGAAGTTTGCAGTGCAAAGGATTTCCTTTAAAAAAATGAAAATAAAATATTGACATTCTTCACCTCTGCATACTTTTCCACACTAGGTGAAACCATTATCTTTTTAAACTACATTTAGATTTATAAATACTGAGAGGTAACACAACAGGTAGAGGAAAGGGAACCAAGTTGAGGAATAAGCTCAATGCGTGAGAAGAGTAGTGTGCATTGCTTGTGTTTAAAATGACATGGGAGAGAAATGCTCATGTATTTCGAGGAGGCATCCAATGCCAGTGCGTCCTAATCATGCAAAAAAGATAACTTACAAGCATGCAAGTGAATATTTTGTCAGATCTGTGACAAAACTAGGAAGAGGAGTAATCAGGTGCATTAGGTCTACAAGAAGGAAAACATAATAGGTAGAATTCTCAAGTTTAGTTCAAACGGGAAGAACTGACATCGAGATAAAAGGTGAAATATTGGTGAGGGTCCCCATATTGAGGCAAAAAAGCTTGTGGCTTTCACACAATTCAGCAGGTTAGGAAGGAACGTGCTCTAATACCATGTTAAACACACACAAAGTAGATATGAATAATTTAGATAACTCATGTGATTGCATCCTATTCCCAAGGTTTACATATTAATACATGGTTTTTTAACCCTTAGTTTTCATCTTCCAAGAGGTCGCTTAGACTTCTATGACTGTTTGAATTCATGCACACCAACCCTATCAGATTAGGTGTCCAATAAACCCCAACCTATTACCAGTATGGAAGGTATAAACCCTAACGTGGGTGCTAACAATGGAAGTAATTCTGGTGTTAATGGCATAAATAACGTGGGTCCCACCAATGGAAACAATATAGGAATGACCACCACAATGTACACAACTCGGCCTTTTCTTTTTTTATGGCTATTTTGAACGTCCTTGATTTGAGCCAACCAATAATTGATCCTCTCTTGCATGATTTTGCATGGCATACATGCCAACCAAACTTCTCTAAAATATCCCCAAGTTTGAGGGTGATTTTGCATCTTTGTATTTATGGTTATATCTGTAATTTGTGGTGTTCCTGTTTAAATCCAGATCAGTGGATGAGATGCCACATGTCATGTTTTACCACTTCATTAGACTTATTACCATGATGTTGACTGGCACAAACGTTTTCTACTTGGTGTTTCTTTTTGGTTTATTAGCACAATTTTGATTTGAGGATATAGAATAGAGTCCTGCATTAACTATATTATTGCACAATTTCAGCAAAGTATATACTTCAAGAAAATCACAACAATTTATCATGTCATTTTCACAGTAATCTAATCATGATTGCAAACACATAACAAAAGTTATGAAGTTTGCACTCATGAATTAAAGCTATAATGTGAATCATCCATTTACATGTTATTAAGTGGAAATGGTATCATGTAACTTTTTTACCAAGACCATTACATACAATCGCCCCCTAACTAACTAACACCTTTTATTAAGCATGTAATTTGAATAACAACCTAATTGTGAGAACCTTATATCTATGAAAAATAGGCACAAACTCGAAATAAATTAAGCTCCTTAAATTTGATCCTTGGTCATTTCCCTCTCTTTAGCCATGGATTTTATAAACCTATTAAACCCCTTTTCAAATTTGGTCTTTAGCCCTTAATCTTGTCCATTGTTTATAAAAAAAAGAGAAATCTTCATTCACGGTATATTTGTATTCAAACATATATAGACGGATCTGACTAAATTTGCATTCTTGCACCAAAGCTAGAATACAAATCATGCATTTGTATATCCTTATGCAAATCCTTAATAATAAATGGAAAATTTACCATGTAACATGTTTACCAAGACCATTAGATGCCAAGTAAAATTTCATTGAGTTTATGTTGAGTATGATATTTAAGTTTACCATTTCCCATATATCATGACATGAAAAACATGCTAAGATATAAATGAATAAATTGTTTGCAAAACATGGTCTTGGAAACTCTTACAAGAAAAAATATGTGTAGCTCATAAGAAATTTTGGAAGTACTTTTCCAAGACCATAGAGACATGATCATGTCTATTTTTCAAGTGCAATAGATACAAGCACTAATTTATTAAATACGGATAATTACTTCCTATAATGTAGATCTTCTTTTAACAATTCAATTTTATCATTAAGAAGTTATACTTCGGAAATTCAACCATCAATTCACAAGGACAATAGATATCACAATGCACAAAGAGAACAAAATATTTACCCTGGGAAAACCCAGCAAAATTTTCCTTAGATAAATTATTCAATTCAACAAGAGATATTCCTAATATTGCTAGTCAACTATGAGGTCAAACTGACCAACAATGCTATGGTCAAACATAGTCAAACAACCCTTTTATCAAGTCAATATGTTTCCCTTCAACTTCAGCCCTCTCGAATCTTCCTAGGCTGAATTTCATCCTTCTAGAATATGCCTAGAAACTCGACCCTGCTACCCAAAATGTTATGCCCAGAATTTTGGACCTACATCCTAGATGTTCGACCTATTACCCAAAAAATTCCTAGAAAATCACATGGTCAATGTATATAAATCGATAAATATTCTTGATGTGAATTTGTCCTTATTGTCCTTCTTCATTGTTGTTCTTCTTTGCTTGGATGCCCAAAATATTTCTTCTTGTGTGGGAAATCGAATCGTGCCTTGTGGAGGAGGTTAAGTTCTCTATATATAATGTTTTGTCTCTATGAATGGGTGTCTCTTCACTAGGGCTGACTTGGCCTTAAGGAGGACTGAATTGAAAAATTTGGAGCCAAAAATTCAGAATTCAAATTTTGAAAATTTCTTTCTTGATATCGACATGAACAACGTGTCTTATATCAATTCTTTCAAGGGAAAAAATGACATGAAGAACAGATCATAGAACTACATTATATACTTCAAGGGATAAAATATAAATTATAAAGGCCAACCATAGCTACAAGATTCAGCACTCCCTCTTAACTAGGCAGGTATTCGTAATAACTAGGCAGATGTTATTTTGTTGACAAATTTCTCTAACAAAAGGCTATAAAAAATCATCATCATTATTCTATTACCATGAATAGGTGAGAAATTTTGACACATGGTAAACCAATAGCATCCACTAATTACCATAGTCTGGTCAAACATCTTTCACATGTGGTAAATCAACAACATCAACCAATTACCATAATTCTAGTCAATACCTCTGGCCTATGGTATATCCTCACCATAATCCTGGTTGATACTCCTAACACATGGTACATCATTTAGCATCAACTAGTAACCATAATTCCAGTCTTTTTGGCACATGGTATATAGACTAATCTTGGTTCACCATCATTTGGTTCAATGTATTTTATGCATGGTAAATCTCCAAAGGCCATATTTTATCTGAGTAATTTAGGGACTTATTTTAACTGACCCTCATGCTCCAGGAACATTCTTCCTAATTTGTGTCAACGTACTTTACAAAAGAAGAACGATTATCCTCTGTTGGACGATTCTCCCCAATTAGGGTCAATATACTTGACATAGGAAGAATGTCAGTGCATGATGTTATCTCATGAGCACTCCCTCTCACTGAGACAAACATTCTCAATAAGCCCAAGATTGTCCCTGAAGTATACAAAATACTATCTGAACAAATGCTTTGTAAGTATATCAGTGATATGCTCATTAGTAGAGACATATTAGAGATTCATTTCTCCCTTCTGCACTATGTCATGAATGAAGTGGTACTTGATCTTGATGTACTTCTAATTGTCATGGAAAATTGGATTATCTATGAGCTTCACACAACTTTGATTGTCACAATATATCACAGTCGGTTCTAGCACCTGATCAAATAGTCTTGTGAGTAACTTCCAAAGCCACACTACTTCACAACTTGCTAGAATGGATGCAATATACTCTGCCTCAATAGTGTTAAGTGAAATATATTTCTACTTCCTACTCATCCACGAATCGTAGAGTAGCCCAAGCTAAAGAAACCTTCGGAAGCACTATTTTTGTCTTCAATGCTTCCTGCCCAATCTGCATCTGTATATCCCTACAATTGTATATCACCGTTTGAGACATATGTCAAACCATAATAAATTGTACCATGAAAATTGATGAGGCTCATAAATAGGTGCATCATAAGGGTCATAATGTCATCCTCCATCTTTGGAACTATGTCTTTCTCATATCTATTTATAATTTTTGTTATCTTATGCTTAGTGAGAAGGGTAAAACATGTTTTTCTATGTGATGTAACCTAATATGGTTTAATTGGAGGAAACAGAGGATTTTTTGGGAAATTTACATGTATGGGTTGGGGGTAGACAACGGGGAGATATTCTAGGAGGTTTTCCACCTCCTTAACTCCTTCAATGAGCCCAAGATCACCACACACTCTCTCATCATCTCGAGGTCATTTGACATGGATGCAATGATAATGATAATCTTATTATTGGTTAATCGCTAAGTTATCTCTAGAGGGTTGAGGCTCTTGGGTTTGGGCCAAAACCCACTGGCTTAGGCCCCTCTTGTGTATTGGTGTTTCTTTTTAGTTCAGAGTTTTTATTAGTTTTCTGCATTTCATTAGAAGATAACCCTTAAATATCTTGTGATTGTAACCTCTATCTCATCTCTCCCATGGGAGCACGAATGGAAGGATCTACAATCACAGTCCAAAAATACTATGTTTATGATTTCTTGGAAGAAGGTCTATGTTAGTCATATTGTTTTTCATGAGCTTAATATAGCTTAGGAGTTGATTCATTGACTGGATCGGAGTTTTTGGCACAGATTAGATGAAATTTAAATTCAACTCATCCTTTCCACTATTAGCTATTTCATTTTTCAATGATAAAAGGGTATATGCATGTGATGTTGCAGGGATATTTGGATCTTCGGGAAAGGGGCCTTTCACCACATCCATCTTGGACTTACTCGGCATCTTTTATGAAGCTCAAATTCTATCTTCAAAGTTATGTTATTGAGATCAGCCTCTTAGATCACTGTGATAAGATCTCTTAGTGCAAAATAGGCCTTCGAAAGGATTTGAACTTGGATAGGGGTGTTGGTCAAATTTAATACATTTACCTCAACCTCCATCCACATTTCCATCCCTGGAACCCATCATTCCTACCTCCTAAATCTTCTCGGCAACTTTCCTATAGAATTACAGGCCTTCAAGTAGCAATGTAGGGTACCTGTCGCAGCCTTCTATAGCATACATGTAGCGTCCTCTTTCTCCACTTATTTTGATCTTTTATGCAATTTGGACTTAGTTTAGAAGTAGGTTGGCCCCAACGATGAATCAATGATCAAGGAATCACCTAAGCCACTCCAACCATCATTTTCCTTTACTGCAAAATAGGATAGCATGAGTTTCTTTATCACAGATTTGGCACAAATAAAACATTGGTATATATGCAAGTGTGAGCTAGATAGATGATACATGGAATCTTGAGTTATGATTTGGTGGGTTAGCTTCTTGTCTGCAAGTATATTTGGTAGCTAAATGGTTGATTGCAAGATAATGCAGTTCCTTTTCTACAAGTAGTGTAGCTCTTATATTTTCATGAATTGATTCATTAACATTTACAAGTTGAAGTTCAAGAAGAATTTTCCTTTTGATCATTAAAGGTAGCTTCTAAGTTGCACCTTCATTAGTTAGTTTTCCTTCTAATTCAGTAGGAAGAATGATCTTGGAGAACTATTGATCAAATTTCCTAGTTGAGGGTGGCATGAGTAGAATCCCATCTACTGTGTATATAGCATTCTCACCTCGAAGTTTGTACGAACCTTCGGTTGATAAATAGAGTTGAGGAGCCCTTGGGAGTTGCAAAACTCTGGGTGCAATACTAGGTCTCACCACTTTCTTGCGTCGTTGTTGGGGAGGTGTCTAGGTAGATGTTATATATGCTTCAACATTGTTTTCTATTTTACATACAGTTTTGAAAAAGCAACATAAAAACAAAAGAGAAAAATTCCTTTCATACCTCGTAGGAATAGAGATACTCAAGTAAAATTCTTACTGAACACACCCACCCCTTAAAGTAGTCAACCTTCACTTTTCTCCGGTGACTGCCAACTTCCCTCTCTGACTCTAGGGGTGTTAGAAGACCCTCTAGGTGAGAAACCTGAGATATTTGAAGAACCTATTTGAGAAGGAGAAGTGCCCACTTCACCTACCCAAACCATGGCTGGAAATAGGAACAATGATTTTTTTCCCTACCATAGAGACTAGTGGAGAGGCTAGAATGGAGAATATCAGCCCTAATTCCCTTCCACACTTCCATGGATTAGCCTCTAAGGATCTTGATACCTTTATGTTTAAATTTGTCGTTACCTATAGGACCTATGACTATGCCTCTGATGACCAGAAGTTGAAGTTATTCCCATCTACCCTTAAGGATGCAGCCTTGCGCTGGTTTATGGGTCTGCCTGGGGATAACGTCACTACCTAGGCTCAAATTCAACAAGCTTTTAATGACAAGTGCAGGGACTACTGTCGGTCCAAATAAACCAAGGAATAAATCTTTAGAATGACTCCTAGACATGATGAATCCTTGGAAGACTATGAGGAGAGATTTCAACTTAGTTATAGGAGGGCCAGATGCACCCTTGATCCTGAATCACTCAAGCTAGTTCTTCTTTGTGGGATTAGGGAGGACATGCTGGAAAACATCAGCATGTTGTCTCGGGGAGATATCTATCATTTATCCTATGATGGCATCAAAGCATTGTTGAAAATTCACTCTAGGGCCGGTAGAAAGAAGGGTAGGGCTAGTCAAGGCTTGATCAATTCCTCCCCTTCCACAACATCCATCGAGAATGAGATTAGGAACATGTTGGAAGACTTTAAAAGTGAAATTTTGCGTGCCTTTTCTTTGCAAATGGATACCATGCAAATCAAGAGGAAACCAGAGGAAGCAGAGAGAGCCCTAGTTATTTTATGCCCTAAATGAACTAAAAGGAAACCCAAAAATGAATTCCCATTAAATGTCGTACAGGTTTGCTCAATCTGTGAGGAAAACCATGCCACCGATAAATGCCCTTCTTTTATTTGTTTAAAAGTTGTATACGAAGGGGCGGAAGGTGGGGCTGAGCAACTCTGCTTTATAAATCAAAGGAGGCCTCAAGGACCTCGTCCATACCAGCAGGGCATGCAAGGTACATCTTACTCTTAATACCATCCCTACCAGAATGCACCCTTTCCACCATAGTACTATTCCCCTCATCCATCACGTTCCACACCTCCTCCTTGTCTTTATGCCCCTCAATATCCTTCCCAGTATGTCAATTAACCATTTCAGCCATATGTTTCCCAACCTCCTAAATGGAATAACCCATCACATGGGTGGAAGCCTCAACTTAACCAACCTCCTACTTTGCTGCTCCACCTCCACCTCAACCATAAATCACTCATCCTGCTCCAACCAAGCAACCTCAGATGCGTGCTCAACCCGATATGAACCCGAATAACGAGCAAGCACAACAAGTCTACATTGGAGAGACATCTTAACCTTCCTATGCTATGGAGATCTAAGAAATCAACCTTAGGTCCAGAAGGGCACTTGAAGATAACCAACCTCCATTTCCACCTTAAGAACTTGAAGAGGAAAAGGAAGAGAGTACCCCTCAAGTAAATCCACCTCCCTTTCCATAGAGATTGATCCATCCCAGCCAGCACACCCTAGAAGGGACTGAACTTATGGGAGGACACAAGAAATGGAAGATCCCAACCAATGCATAAGAAATGGCTCAGATCTAATAGAGATCAACAACTAACGAAAATAAATAAATAAATAAAATAAAATAATATATATATATATATATATATATATATATATATATATATATATATATATATATATATATATGTCCAATAGATCAGCAAAAACAAGAATATCAATGCCCAATACAAGTCAAAAACCCTCTCCCAATGAAGGACAGAAAATCTAAAGAAATCAAGCAAAATAAAATGAATTTGTACCAGTTCTAGCTATTAAATAGAGAGCTCAGACAGATCGAGGATAGAAACAAAAACTTTTGAGGACAAAAATTGGTCTTTCGAGGCTAGAAGCTCGGTCGCACGCAGAAGATAGGATAAATTTGGTTGGTCACTAGGGTTCAATTATTGTATAATTTTCCTAACTTCTCAAGCCCTAGGTGCCTAGATACACAAGTGGGTCAAGTTGATCTCCTTGGGAATGGAAAAGTCTAGAAACCTTTCTCACAATTACTTTAGTACGTTTTCATTATTGAAATGACTTTAGTACCTTCCTAATGTATTTTTCATTGCAAGGACAACATGTTCCTTTACTTGAGAGGAGGGGGAGGGGGAACATGGGGTAATTCTCCTGACTATTACATTGCTAATCTTCTAATCACTTCACCCTCATAATTAACTATATCTTCCATAATCTCTAGCACACTAAGGTCCATTATGACACAACACTCTAGAAGTCACTAAATTTTATTTTTGGCATTGATACCTTATTTTGAAATTACTAACCCTCATCTTCCTCATTACATGAATGTTGTCAATGTTTCCATTATTACTATTATTGTTTGATATTGCTATTGGTGTTCATAGCATATTTTTGCCACTATTTAATTTGATTCATCAATCTTTTGCACAATGGGAAGTTCAACTATCCAACATGAACCTATCACCTTCAAACAACTTTGAAGCAACCCTGAAGTGTTTCAAATTTTTCAAGATGGAGGGTGGATAATCTATAGGGTTTCTTTCACCTATAAGTTTTTCCTATTTACAACTATATCGTGGGGACTCAAAATTAGAGTAATAGAGGAAATCCTTGCCCACGTTATAGGGATAACTTGAATCAATGAGCTTTAGAATCAATTGCTTATTACTGGGAGAAATTGCCAAAGATGATGGTAGGGGAGTTGAAAGAGTTATTATGTTTACTTTCTGTATAATTAATTATTTCCACAAGTTTTGAGCACTACGCTAATAACTTTAGATTTAAAATAATAAACTACATAAAAAAAGATTTTGAAATAGTTTAGGAGGATATCCTAATTAAATATCTATGATTGGGAGGTGAAACTTAACGGACAGATCAAACTTGCTCACTTCCATTTATACAACATAAAATTGTAAAATCGTTAAATGTAATGCACCATATAAAAATATTTAAGAAAGAGAGTTGTTAAAATAGGTAATTTCATTGTCAACATTTCTTCGTCTTTATTTGCATCGCATCAATTTATATACTCTAAGACATCCTTTGATAGTTGTTAAAAAGCTTATGTCAATGAAGTCATTCAATGAAAATTTCCTTCGACATTTCCAGAATGCATAGAATTTGATCTATAAATATAAGTTCAATATCATCACTCATTCTATGATATTTTCCAAAATCTATTAATTCCAAACATTTTATAAGATTGCTAAATGTATATTGTTAAGAAGGCATAATTAGTAATATGTTTTCATGCCAAGAAATATTTAACTTAAGACAACAAAAAAGTTAACTACTAGTCACGAGTAATATTATAATTATGTATCTGGAAAGTAAATATAAACACTTGTAAATACTATATGTTTTATTTTGAACTCTAAAAATAGCTCAAGGTTAGAATTAAAAGAAAAGGAAAAAGCAAGATTTAGCAAAGTTAGAAGTAAAAAGCTGTGGAAAATAAATGTAGATATTTAGTAAAATGCTGTGGAAAATTAATCTTGATCTATGCACGTTATATCTAAAAATAACCCACAGAGGCAGTGTAAAATTGGAAAAGTGAGTAAAAATGGAAAAATAAATAGCCCATAGAGGCAATGTAAAATTAGAAATAAGAGTAAAAATGGAAAAACGACAATGTAAAATCAGAAGAGTGAGTAAAAAAGGAAAAATAAATAGCCCATTGAGGTAGTGTAAAATTAGAAGAGTGAGTAAAAGTGGGAAAATAAATAGCCCATTAGGTGCATGCACGTTGGAAGCAACCGTGTAAAATTAGAAGTAAGAGTAACACTGGATCTGTAATGTCCTGAGCTTCTACCCGGACGTGCGACGCGTTTGGGCGCTGGGCGAGCTAGGCGTGCGCACGGGTAGGAGGGTGAGCTGCAGTTGGGCGGTAATCATGCGACAATATGCGATGATTCTCATGTGACGATATGAAAAAGCGTTGGTATATATAATGCATGGAGCATGGAGCAATTGGTATGAAGGCCAACCAACAACGTTAGCAAGCCGACGAGTTAAAGTGAAGAATTGTGATGGCGTTTGGGGCGTTGGGTGAGTCGGCTGGGCAGCCAGACTTCACCCACGCTTGGATATATATTAGTGGAGCATTCACTCTCATTTATCATCGAACAACTTTGCTCATCTTATGAGGAGAAGGGCGCAGAAAATAGTGCGTAGTGCAGATTGAAAAGGAGAAGGAGCAGACTTGGAGATGCACCCATTCTTGGGCAAGGCACATGGCACAAGTTCGGTTATCAGTTGAGAAGGGTGTGCACGAGAGTGTGGCGCCCGCATTGTGCGACAACTTGGCGTGGGTGTCTTGGCGACTCGGGTGAGGGCCCGCCCATTGTGCAAGTGTGCACGAAGACTTGTTGGTGTGTTGGGTTGTGAACATAAGTGTGTCTCGGGTAGAGGCGCCCGTGTGTGGCGACTTGGAGGCGCGCCCAAGTTGGGAAAACAACACGACTGTGAGACGAAGCTTGGTACCAGAGGTTGTAGAGTTGGGCAGGCGGTACTATGTGTTGTTCACACGATTTGGGCATTTGTCAAGAGTTGGCAAGTGGGACTGCGTGTGGGTAGGTGTACACAGTTTGGGCGTTTGCAACCAAACGAAGAGTGAACCGGCAAAGACGTGCGACGAGGTGAACGACGGGTTGGAGAGCCGTGTGGCGACTGTGCGGAGGTGCCGATGAGCTAGGCAACCAAGTTTGTCGAAGTTGGAAATTTGGTTAAGTATAATTTGGGGTTTCACAAGGACTTAGTCTGTACATTGTAAAAGTAAAGATTATATAATATATTGATATTCGGGCAGACTCATATTGCAGGGAGTTGCCCCTCCCTTTATACTATTGTGCATTTCTCTTGGTTAATGTTGTCGATAATGAATGTGTATGGGTGTTCATTGGTATAAAGGCACATTAATAATACTTGGTAACAAAAATAAACTAAGTTTGGAAGTAGTTAGGCGTAGTCCATGAACATTAGTATTGGTGAAAAGAAAGTGTTCGGTGGTGCCGCACTTCGCTATAAGCGGTTGGAAGACTACCGTATGTGTAGGGGCGTGACAGGTGGTATCAGAGCAGGCTGATGACCGGGTTGATGAAGTACTAATCTCATCACATTGCGAGTTGGTATCAGGGATTTGGTTTGAAGCTAGTGAGCAGGGTTGCTTGTGACAGTGGAAGCAGGTACTTGCAGGTGAAGGAAGCTGGTTTCACATACAAGTGGAACAGGGGCTGGTTCATGGTTGCAGGGAACTTGGTGAAGCTGGTGAATAGGTTTCGCAAGGGTGAAGCTTAGTGCTTGGACCAAGCTAAACAACAAGGCATGGCAACTTTGGAAGAAGGTGAAGGGAAGCTCTTGCTTACCTTATACAAGTTGAAGAGGTTGAAAGAAGAGAATCCCCAGATTCGAGATAAGCTTGAAGTCTTGGAAAAGAATGTTGAACAAGGGCTTCTTCAACTTGGTTGGACAATGGAGCAAGGTGAAGTTACATGTTGTGCTATCAAGGAAGAGGAAGTGATTATGATTGAAGATGTTGCAGACATGACCATGATGGAGGATGAGCTTGAGATTGATCAAGTTGGACCAGGATCGTGCAGTTTGTCAACATGGATGGATGAGGATACTTATATGGAGGAGCCTCATGATGATGATACTTGTGTTTCATTTGGGCATTTTGGGGATGGACCGTATGCAAGGAAGGGAAAAGTCAATTTTCCAAGGCAAGGGAGCATCTTACCATGGATGTCTATGATGAGACCTTGTATGGAGAAGCAAGAATTGTTGATTGTTGCAGGACTTGTTGGGGTTGTTTGTGACCTTATGATGAAAGGTGCAAGGGCCCGCGACAAGGGAGGAACATGATGATCATTGTGGACGATTGGGTCATGCTTTAGCCACTTTGGCTAAGTGCCTGGCATGACTCATGGACAAATTGGAGGGCACAATCTTGAGGTACAATGATGCTTGGGTGGACTTCTCATGGCCAAGGCTAAGAGCAAGTCTTGGTGGAACCTTCAGTGGGGGGAGCTATGATGAAAGGGACTCGTGATGATGATGATATGGTTGGGTGACTGAGTTCACTAGACTGAAGATTGCAGACTTAGAGAGGATGACCGATTGTGTGATGGGTCTACTCGGTTAGGCTACATGGGCGGATTTGTCATGGACATCAGGTTGAAGACATGGAGCATGGTAGTCTTATGCAGGAACATTATGTGGGAGCACTTGTAGAGGTGTCACTTATGGACACCCAATGAAGGTGTCAAGGTAGGGATGTTGTGGAGATGGATTTGCTAGTATGACATGGAGACTTATTACGTATGAACCAATGGAGAGGTTGTGCACTCTTGTACAACAAGACCATGGACTTTGATGGGTTTGTGAGCAGACTATGGAGCATTCCTACTACATGGAGAACTGAGGCATCTTGCAGAGACCTTTGGGCCGAGACTTGTATGCTTGCTGAGATGTTGGTTGGGGATGGTTTATGGAGCTCATGATGACATGAGATTGTTGTGACTTTTGGGGACTTCATATATGGTGGACTTAGAGGATCTAATGCATTGAGGAGCTGAGGTCAGAGACCTTGATACAGGATGGGATGCATACTTTCAAGTACATGTATGGGCATGGCTTAGAAGAGTAACTTGATGTGGAGGATCGATATGAGACACTTTGGAGTGATGGAGTTACGATGATGATGATGCCTTGGTGGCAACACTTGGGCATGGGTTGAGCCGAGACTCAACCACTTTTGACACATGGGAGCTAATTGATCTATGATCATGGGCAGCACATGGATAGATGAGACAAGTGCATACTTGTTTCTATGGCAGAATTAAGGGATGACACATTGTAGATATGATGGAGATTGCTTCATGACCTAGATGTGGCACACCGAGAGTTGGATATTAATGAGATGATCTCTTCATATGGAAGAGGTACACATATGGATGATGTTGGGATAGATGTGGCTGATTTCATGTAGCACATTAACACCAAACATCATGGACGGCATGTTGCAGATGGGATGAGGACTACTTCATGGACCTGAGCATGGCTTACACTTATATGGAGATGGATTCTTGATCGAGTTGAAGATGTGGCAAGATGTTTTAAGAAACAACTGATGGCGGCATGAGGATGTGCATTCTCATGATTTGAGCATGACAGTTGGATTAGCTACCCAACTAGTTCAGACATGTGGTCCAGCATGTACATAGGTGTGTTAGCATTTTTTGGAGTATCATGGCAGAAGTTCACATGATGACACACGATAGAGTTGACACGATATGTTGCAGCGGGCATGTAGCTTGATAGAAGGGCCAGCCTTCCTTGATGGAGAGCAGCATGTGGAGATTATGACAGGGTGATCGATGATCATGGATTGAGATGATCTCTGATGTATGACATACCGATAGGTGTACACCTTGGTATGGTTATCTTGGTGACGGACGGTTGCCAAGGTGAGACATGGTGGAGATGATGGTGCTACATATGTTGCAGTGATGGTTGCAATATGTGGAGGAGTTGACATCATGGATGATCTTGGTGGATGGTTACCAGGATGGTATGTTGTCGAGGACGACAACAACTTCTGGTGGAGGAGGATGTAACGTCCTGAGCTTCTACCCGGACGTGCGATGCGTTTGGGCGCCGGGCGAGCTAGGCGTGCGCACGGGCAGGAGGGCGAGCTGCGGTTGGGCGACAATCATGCGACAATATGTAACGATACTCATGCGACGATATGAAAAAGCGTTGGTATATATAATGCATGGAGCGTGGAGCGATTGGTATGAAGGTTGACCAACAACGTTAGCAAGCCGACGAGTTAAAGTGAAGAATTGTGATGGCGTTTGGGGCGTTGGGTGAGTCGGCTGGGTAGCCAGACTTCACCCACGCTTGGATATATATTAGTGGAGCGTTCGCTCTCATTCATCATCGAACAACTTCGCTCATCTTATGAGGAGAAGGGCGCAGAAAAGAGTGCGTGGTGCAGATTGAAAAGGAGAAGGCGCAGACTTGGAGATGCGCCCATTCTTGGGCAAGGCACACGGCACAAGTTCGGTTATCGGTTGAGAAGGGCGTGCACGGGTGTGTGGCGCCCGCATTGTGCGACGACTTGGCGTGGGTGTCTTGGCGACTCGGGTGAGCGCCCGCCCATCGTGCAAGTGTGCACGGAGACTTGTTGGTGTGTTGGGTTGTGAACGGAAGTGTGTCTCGGGTAGAGGCGCCCGTGTGTGGCGACTTGGAGGCACGCCCAAGTTGGGAAAACGACACGATCGTGAGACGAAAGTTGGAACCGGAGGTCGTAGAGTTGGGCAGGCGGTACTACGTGCTGTTCACACGATTTTGGCATTTGTCAAGAGTTTGCAAGTGGGACTGCGTGTGGGCAGGTGTACACAGTTTGAGCGTTTGCGACCAAACGAAGAGCGAACCGGCGAAGACGTGCGACGAGGTGAACGACGGGTTGGAGAGTCGTGCGGCGACTGTGCGGGGGTGCTGATGAGCTGGGCAACCGAGTTTGCCGAAGTTGGAAATTTGGCTAAGTATAATTTGGCGTTTCCTAAGGACTTAGTCTGTACATTGTAAAAGTAAAGACTATATAATATATTGATATTCAGGCAGACTCATATTGCAGTGAGTTGCCCCTCCCTTTATACTGTTCTGCATTTCTCTTGGTTAATGTTGTTGATAATGAATGTGTATGGGTGTTCATTGGTATAAAGGCACATTAATAATACTTGGTAACAAAAATAAACTAAGTATGGAATTAGTTAGGCGTAGTCCATGAACATTAGTGTTGGTGAAAAGAAAGTGCTCGGTGGTGTCGCACCTTGCTATAAACGGTTGGAAGACTACCGCAGGTGTAGGGGCGTGACAGAATCCATGCACGTCGGATCTAAAGAAATAAATAGTCGACGGAAGTATGGTAAATTTAGAAGTAAAAACAGCACTGGAAACTACAAGTGAATGAATGAATCTTTAGAGAAGTGAAAACAACATAGCGTCGAGTGCAGTTTGAGGATTAATTGGAAAATATTGTAATAACAACACAACGTTGAGTGCAGTTTGAGAAGGATCAATTGGAAAATATTGTAGTAAAAAAATTCTAATTACGGTCCATGATAGTCGTTATGCATGTACCTGATCTAAATAGAGCAGTGCAAAATTACACATAAATTACAAAATTAAAAATTACACATAAATTAAAAATTCTAATTACACGTAAATTAAAAATTCTAATTACGTTCCATGATCGTCGCCGTTATGCATGTACATGATCTAAATATAGCAGTGCAAAATTACAAAAGCACCACTGCAAAACTTATTTATCTTTATAAGGACCACATTGAACGCACTTTGAAGATGATACGTGGTTAAGAGTGTGGAAGAACAGATATTAAGTGATTAAGAAGAGAAGAGATGATGAGGAATAGCCTGATGATGAGATTATTGTTGGCGTTGGTGATGCTCCTTCATGTGGGAGCAGCAGCAGCAGACACAGACGACACAGCCTCAGGGCGATCTTGTTTTGCAGCAATTTACAGTTTCGGAGATTCATTCGCTGATACTGGAAACGCGGACATTGCTTCACCTCCTTACAACCTTCATTTTCGCTCTCTTCCATATGGAAAAACCTTCTTTGGCCTCCCCGCCGGTCGTGCTTCAGATGGACGTCTCGTCATTGACTTTTTGGGTAATAATTAGCACCCATCATCCAATTCCATATACATGCCTCTTGGGTGTAAAATATTGCATAGTACTCATGATCACTTGTATATTGTGTATTTTTCAGCCAGTGCACTAGGATTTAATTTCCTCTCCTCTTCTTGTTGTGTATTTTTCAGCCAGTGCACTGGGATTTAATTTCCTCTCCTCTTCTTGTTGTGTATTTTTCAGCCAGTGCACTGGGATTTAATTTCCTCTCCTCTTGTTGTTGTGTATTTTTCAGCCAGTGCACTAGGATTTAATTTCCTGTCCTCTTGTTGTGTATTTTTCAGCCAGTTCGCTAGGATTTAATTTCCTCAGGCCTTCTATTCGACTGATCGACATGGAGCTGGCGGAGAGAAAAAACGGAGTTAACTTTGCCGTTGCGGGTGCCACTGCATTGGACAATTCCTTCTTAAATGACAGACTCATCTTCCCGCAGACACCATTATCTCTAGATACGCAAATCAGATGGTTCCACCAGTTGAAAAAATTCACCTGCAGAGCTAATTTGGGTATAATCATAGTATCATTTCAATTATGTAAAATTTTACTTAGGGTTATGATTCCAGATGGCTCTAAAATATATATTTGGTCAACAGATTGCCAAGTTCATTTCTCAAGAGCGTTATATGTGATGGGTGGATTCGGTCTCAACGACTATCCAGACTCCACCTTTACGTCCTCGCCATCGGATGAGATAAGGGGCTTTACTCCTCTTATCATAGCCAAGATTCAGAAAGCTATACAGGTAATTGATTTTAATTAAACCCCACTTATTTCTTTCTGCATATCAATAACCCTCTCATAACATAATTACGGTTTTCTTTTATTTAGACGATGACATGCGTTGTCGGTTTTCTTTTATTTAGACGATGACATGCGTTGCGGTGAATGAGTTTTTCTTTTTTTGGGAAAGTTTTTTATATTAAAATGGAATTGGAATTGAGTGCAGGCATTGATAGAAGAAGGAGCCCAGTACATATTTGTCCAAGGAATGCCACCTCTGGGATGTTTGCCCGCCATACTTACTCTAGACCGTTATCCGAGGAACTCCGATTATGATGAAAATGGATGCCTAGCATCATATAATCAACTCTCCCAGGATCATAACACAGCGTTGCAGGAGACACTAGAGCAGCTAAGGAGTCAATATCCACACGCCATATTGGTGTATGCGGACTACTATTATATGTTTATGGAAATAATCAAGAACCATGCAGCATACGGTACATACGGAAATTTTGAATTCGGTTAATAAACTCAAATACATTTTGGATTGGATTAGTGTAGTGTAATGACAATGTTGAAATGATGCAGGTTTTACCGCTAATACATTTCAGTCTTGCTGTGGAACTGGAGAACTTTTTAATTTTGATATCATGCATACGTGTGGGACACCAGGAGTGTTAGCATGATCAAATCCAGAAAGAGCCATCAGTTGGGATGGAATACATTTCACTGAAGCCGCATACAAAATTATTTCACAGTTCATCATCAACAAAGCCCAATATACTCAGCCACCTTTCAGTGACATGATGAAAATCTCTGATAATGGCCTTTGTGATGCAGCCGGCCTTTGTGATGCAGCCAGCCACCAGTGAACCACCTTATGAGAATGTTTTGTAATGGCGGTTTATATGTATTCTGGAGTGAAATATGTCAAATCTCTGGTAATGGTCTTTGTGATGCAGCCACTAGTTAATATTTTGTATTCGCTATTAATATGTATTCTGAATTGAATGTCAAATCTCAATAGGACTTTTAAATTTAAGTCCCTATTTCTTTCATTTGTATTTCAATGGGGCATTTTTTATAATAATAATATTTTTAATTGTATATTGGTATTCTGAAATAAAAAATTATTATAATGCTTTTAAATTTGAGTTATATTTTTTATTTATATTAGGTTATTTTTTGGGATAAAATAAATTGGTTCTTTGTTAATTTTGAGAATAAAAAAATAATTATTTCAAATTATTATAATGTTATATTACATTAAGAATTGAATGTAGTATTTATTGGATTTGGATATCCGTAGATCTAACTGTAATAATTATTCTTTCTAGTTAATCAAGTATAAATCAATAAAATTTTGAATACAATGGTTTATATCTTAGAAATAAAAATTTATATGAAATAGAATCAAAATAAATGTGGTTTACTTATCATATTATTAGCAAATATTATATTTCATTTTTGTTGGAAAACATTTTTTTATGCACCAACACATTTTAAGAATTATATTTTAAATTATTATTTGAAATTGCCATCAAATATATTTGATGCATTTTATTCATTAAATCTATGAAAATTATGGTTTGAAGCATTTTATTCATTAGATTTATGAAAGTTGTGGGGTATTAGTCAACCTTCTTGGTACTCAAAAATCTCATGGTGTAGATATCTCATTTTGAACATAATTTTGGGATTGTTTTTCACTTTAAACTTATGTTATTGATACTTTAACCGCAATCAAGCTAAACGCTGCTAAATCCTCTTTTAAATTAATCCAAAAGAAAGTCCTCAATCCAAGGAATTGGACATGTAGACATATCCTCAAGAGTATGCTATCCTTGTTCATATATTAATCATCATTGCAAAGTCAAATGACATCATCTTTCATTTTGTCAACAATTACTAGTTTTCTCTATGGAGATACACCAAGCATGGTCATTCTCAAATAAAGCATATCCTTTAATTGGATGCTTAATTCATTATATTCATTATAATTGATTTGTATGGTAAAAGGCCAGTTATATATTTCATTTTAATTTCCCATGTAGTAGCTATTATTATACCCAGTATTATAAGGAATATTTATTTAGTTAAATGTATTAAAGTGTATGTGGGTACTCTAACTATTTTGTTATGAAAAATATTATTTCCAAATGAAAAATTATATTTACCTATAAATCTAATGCGATGATCTAGATTGTAGCTTAATTAGGCAACTGGACATGTTACAATATGTTATCAAAATGATTTGGATAATATTGGTATGCTAGAGATTGGGTATAGTATACCTCATGATTGTAAATTCAATTATTGATATCACAGTGGTCATCCATGGCCTTTCCCTGTCTTTGTTCCACTTGAATTTAACTTAGGGAAAACCCTAATACAATTGGCTTACAAGGATCATGCTTTCTAGATGGAAAAACTAGAGGAATTGGCTTACAAGGATCATTTTACAAGTAGCTACTAGTAAACCTCTAGGGATTTGTAGCCTATCCTCCTCTCCATAAACATGGTCACAACCCAGGGGATTTGAATTTTGGAACTCTCAGTTTTCATAGATTTCACATTATTTTTTATTTTTTGAATTGACCGGAGAATCCACAGTATAAACATTTTTGAACCAACGTTTCGAATCCCAAGTGGGATCCATCATCAGGGTTGAAGAATGATGATAAAAGAAGAGCAAGCAGGGAGAATAAATACTAACGAGGCCAAAACTATCTAAGGAGGAACAAACAGTCGGCTAGAATCCTAATTTTATATTATTATTATTTTTAATATTTTTATTTCATTTTGATTATTATTAATAATTATCATTTAAATAAATTAATATAATAATAACTTCTACATTAATTAATATAATATTAATATTAATATGATAATAAATAATTATTATATAATAAATAATTAACTATTACTAAATAATAATAATTAAATTTTTTATAATACCAATTATAAATTAATAACTAAATTAATAAGATCAAAACCTATTATGAATGATTAATATTTACAGGTAACCTAAAAAATATTTTTAAATTATATTCATTGATTAATATATTAATTTAAATTATATTAGAAAATATAAATAATTAATAATTAAAATAGATGAATATAGTAATTCATATATTAATTAATAAAATAGCTGATAAATAAATTAGTATAGACTTTTTATATAAAAAAAATTTATATAATTAAAATAATAATGATCAACTATTTGATTTCCAAATAAATTAAATTAATAAATATTTGATCTTATTAATAATTAATTATTTATACTAGATTAATATAATAATTCATAAATTCATAAAATAACTAATGTATAAATCAAAATTAATAATAATCAATTATTTTATAATAAATAATTAATTTCTGAATGGGTGTATATGGGTCCAAAAAGAGAGATGAAATACAAAATTGTGGACAAATCAATGGTTAGATGTGCTCTTTGTTGGACAGTTAGTATTGCTAGGTTGGCTAGTAGCATCAAGTGTGTTGACATTGATGGAAACTAGGCTAACATTGATGTCAACTAGGCTAGCATTCATGTGCATGGTGTACCAAGCTCAGTGGGAGACCCATCGTCTTTGTAGCCTTTATTAGAGAACCATCATAATAGAAGGTCTATCATAGGAGTTATTAATCCTAGAGCTATGATGGTTTTACAGTTCTGGGATTTGAAGGAATTTATACGTCAGAAGACAAGATCATATGAATTTAAAAATAGCATAGTTGGATAGTTCTTAGAAAGAGCTTTCCAACGGTGCGTTGAAGTCCGAGAAAGGCCATCTAGATCAAAATTTATCACCAGTCAAAGGTTGCAGACCCAAGGGTCAAACATTTAGGCCAAATCTAGGATTGGCGTTGGCAGTCTCTAAAATTGGTAGCATGTTTGGTGGTTCGACAGAAGTGGCAAACACATCACCTCAAGAGATTGACCCATATGTGACAAAGGAGAGTGCAATATAAAGTCTTGGGATGATTAGGCTCTAGGAGAAAATTGTGGAGCTGGAACACAAGTGGCAGAGGATGAATCATAAGCTTAGGAGAGATGTGCAAGAGGGTGCCCACATCCACATCACCCTCAGAAGAATTTCGCAAAAGCACCCAATATGTGCACAAATGTGAACCTTCGGGATGACGTAATCCCCAAAGGAAGCATTACGAATAGAGGCAATGATTGGCGAAAGCACTACAATGGGAGACCCCATGGGACAACAAATATCAAAGGTCCTTCTCTAGAAGAGCCAAGTGCATTAAAACTTGGAAGAGCCCAAAATGATGTAGGTTCAGGAAATGTTGCATAACGAGCAGCAAAGGGACATGGCCTGAGACCCCTTTCTCGCTCCATACCGTCGAATTTTTAATTGGCTTTTGATGACATCATCATGATGTCAACACAGGGGACACATGGCATGTTTTTTCGGCACCTATAGGTGGCTTAGTGGGACACAAGTAAATGGATAGGATTATGGAGCAGTGGGACATAGAGGAATGTCAGTTGTCATTGACAGGTAATCCTAGTTTCTATTTGAGACGCCTTTATTCACAATGAAGGACCCACCACGACACGTATTCCTGGAAGGCTTCGGATTGGCACATTATTAAAAGAGGTACCCCCAATGGACACATAATCCCAAAAGGAAGTTCGAGGGCTAAGGTAAAGCACCTAGACTTCCTTTTCTCTGCATTCTATGACCACAAGCACAGAAGAATAATGCATGGTGATTTATCCCTAGGGGTTATTGTATAAGTGGGCACCCAGGACCAATTTTGCAATGGTCTTGAGTGTTAAAAACCAAGGGATTTTAGGTTGAGTTCAATGAAGAAAATTTCTACGAACATATGTTTTAAAAGGTCCTTTGGGCTATATAGAAAGCACCACAAGTATATGTTTAAACGACACGAACATGTTAGCAGCAGGGTCTCTCCATATTTGGAAGCTAAACCAAAATTTGTTATCCTCCGCAATTGGATTATGCAGGAAATGAATGGGTTGGCAACCAAATTTCACAATTGGTGGCAATGGAAAAATTAGCACTAAGGAATAGTACCCAGGCCAGGAGGCTGAAACTGCAAGGATGATGATCTGCAGATAAAATTAGTCGAATGTTAGGATCAATCTGAGCAAGTCAAACCTAAGTGCTTCTCACTCCTTGGAAAGAAAAATGAGAGAATGGCTCTGAGAGTACTATGATCATATCACATCATAGATATCCATGTTGATGTTCTCCTCAAGCCTTGTGAGCCTTAAGGAGCAGCAGTGGAGTGATATTCTGATGTTTAGAGATTTTATCAAACATAACTCAATTCAGTCTACAATTATTATTATTGGCACCACCACATTTTACAAAACTACATTTTAAATTATTAATTGAAACTGCCATCAATCATATTTGAAACATATCATTCATTATATTTTTTAAAGTTGTGGGAGGATTAGTCCACGTACATGGTGCCCCCAAAAAATTCATAACTTGTTAATATCATGTTTTGAAGAGAGTTTTGGGGTGGTATTCCACTTTAAACCCCTGTTGTTGATACGAATACCACAAGTAATCTTAGAAACTACTATATCCTTTTATTTTATTTTATTGAAAAGGTCATCAATCCAAGGAACCAAGCATGTACGCATATCCTTTAGAGTATAATCTCCTTGTTCATATATTAATAATCATTGCAAAATCAAAAGATATCAGCTTTCATTTTGTCAAAGATCACTAGTTTTCTCTATGGAGACACACCATGCATGACCATCCTCAAATAAAGCATATCCTTTAATTGTATGTTTAATTCATTATGCTTAGGAGTTTTCATTCATTCATTAAGTCAATGCTTTTCATCAAATGGAATTCAAGTAACAAAAGGGGAAGTCAATATTTCAAACCACACAACACACTATGATGTTCCAAGGAAGGGTTATTGTTTAGTTCAATCGAATAAATCCTACAACATTTCTGCAAACACTTGTTCACTTTCATTTATAGGATAAACACACAGAAACCTTTCGTTTATTTCTACAAATATCAATTGATTATTCTAAACCATTAACGTTACCATCTTTCACTATGTGACACTCAAAAGAAGCCTATGGGTTTCCAACCACTCCATGCCCATTATCAAGTCATAAATTTTGACCACTTTTCTATATAAACTCATATCAGTTGGACCCCTAATGTCTACTAGAAAATTCTCGACAAGAGGACCTACTAACTTCTTTATTAGATATGTCATTTCAAATAGATTAAAAGCATCATGCTCATGGGATACTCTACCACATGAGTAAAACCAAAGGGAAAATGAAGCTATTTATAGCCTTATGGTCAATCAAAATAAAGATGGAAAACATTAGCCATATGCTTTATTTTTCTGATGTCATTGTTAAGTTCTCTTTTGAGGCAGTCAAGAGGTTATTTTAGGAATTGACCATAAAGCATAGGAATTCTCCTTCCAAAAATCTTGGGATAACTATGATAAGGGAAAGTAAAATGTGAAGAGGGAACTATATCTCTCCCCTTTTGAATACAAGTATGATTTCTATATATAATAAAATGATGTAGTGTAGACTGACAAATTATATGAAATTGAGGGAAAGAACACGCAAAACCATGCAGTACTACTTCCTTCACTCGTCCAACGTTGTTATTGCCAATACTTATAATCATAACAACATTGAAGATTCTTGGAAATCCCTTTCATCTTGCACCTGACGTTGCCCAACATTATCACTATAGTTCATTTTAAATATGCTCCACATTAGCTACAGGATTCCTTCGCACTCTAACTAACTCCTCTAATTATTCAAAACAAGAAATAAAAAGGAAGTTGTATAGTTCCCTTCTTTTCACTCAATTTGGTATAATCACAAACAACTCATATTCATTGTTTCTGTGGACCTTCCCATGTCCATTCTACAATAGCTTACATAATATTACCATTGGATTTTTCTATCAACTTACAATGCAAGCATAGTTACAAAAATAATCAATCACTTAGACATTTGTTACACATCCAAACATATAATATGTTGTGTAAAATAACACCAAAATTCGAATCATAAAGTCCTAGAAGTTTTCAATGCAAAGGATTTCCTTAAAAAAAATTAAAATAAAATATTGACATTCTTCACCTCTGCATACTTTTCCACACTAGGTGAAACCATTATCCTTTTAAACTACATTTAGATTTATAAATACTGAGAGGTAACACAACAGGTAGAGGAAAGGGAACCAAGTTGAGGAATAAGCTCAATGTGTGAGAAGAGTAGTGTGCATTGCTTGTGTTTAAAATGACATGGGAGAGAAATGTGCATGTATTTCAAGGAGGCATCCAATGCCAGTGCGTCCTAATCATGCAAAAAAGATAACTTACAAGCATGCAAGTGAATATTTTGTCAGATCTGTGACAAGACTAGGCAGAGCAGTAATCAGGTGCATTAGGTCTACAATAAGGAAAACATAATAGGTAGAATGCTCAAGTTTAGTTCAAACGGGAAGAATTGACATCGAGATAAAAGGTGAAATATCGGTGACGGTGCCCATATTGAGGAAAAAAAACTTGTGGCTTTCACACAATTCAGCAGGTTAGGAAGGAACTTGCTCTAATACCATGTTAAACACACACAAAGTAGATATGAATAATATAGATAACTCATGTGATTGCATTCTATTCCCAAGGTTTACATATTAATACATGGTTTTTTAACCCTTAGTTTTCATCTTCCAAGAGGTCGCTTAGACTTCTATGAATGTATGAATTCATGCACACCAATCCTATCAGATTAGGCATCCAAAAAACCCCAACCTATTTCCAGTATGGAAGGTATCAACCCTAATGTGGGTGCTAACAATGGAAGTAATTCTGGTGTTAATGGCATAAATAATGTGGGTCCCACCAATGGAAACAATATAGTAATGACCACCACAATGTACACAACTCGGACTTTTCTTTTGTTTATGGCTAGTTTGAACCTCCTTGATTTGAGCCAACCAATAATTGATCCTCTCTTGCATGATTTTGCATGGCATACATGCCAACCAAACTTCTTTAAAATATCCCCAATTTTGAGGGTGATTTTGCATCTTTGTATCTATGGTTATATCTGTAATTTGTGGTGTTCCTGTTTAAATCCAAATCAGTGGATTAATTGGAAAATATTGTAGTAAAAAAATTCTAATTACGGTCCATGATCATCGTTATGCATGTACCTGATCTAAATATAGCAGTGCAAGATTACACATAAATTACAAAATTAAAAATTACACATAAATTAAAAATTCTAATTACACGTAAATTAAAAATTCTAATTACGTTCCATGATCGTCGTCGTTATGCATGTGCATGATCTAAATATAGCAGTGCAAAATTACAAAAGCACCACTGCAAAATTTATTTATCTTTATAAGGACCACATTGAACGCACTTTGAAGATGATACGTGCTTAAGAGTGTGGAAGAACAGATATTAAGTGATTAAGAAGAGAAGAGATGATGATGAGGAATAGCCTGATGATGAGATTGTTGTTGGCGTTGGTGATGCTCCTTCATGTGGGAGCAGCAGCAGGAGACACAGACGACACAGCCTCGGGCGATCTTGTTTTGCAACAATTTACAGTTTCAGAGATTCATTCACTGATACTGGAAACGCGGACATTGCTTCACCTCCTTACAACCTTCATTTTCGCTCTCTTCCATATGGAAAAACGTTCTTTGGCCTCCCCGCCTGTCATGCCCCTACACCTGCGGTAGTCTTCCAACTGCTTATAGCGAGGTGCGACACCACTGAACACTTTCTTTTCACCAATACTAATGTTCATGGACTACACCTAATTCACTTTTCCTTACTTATTTTGTGTTTCGCAACCAGGTAATATTATGTTTATCCTTTATACTAATGAACACCCATACTCATTCATTATCATCAGCAATTATAAAAGAGAACAACAATTGCACAGTATAAAGGGAGGGGCAGCTCCCTGAACAATGAGTCTGCCCAACAATATATAATAATCAATCTTTCTTCAATAATACAAGTATCCTTTGCAAAATCCAAGTCTATACTTAGTCACTTTTACAACATAGGAAAATCAGCCTTTTACAATGTTTGTGCATACCTTGCATGGTGGGAGGGTGCTCACCGAGACACCAAGACCCCCTTCTGAGGCCTTACACAAATCTCCACCTCAATCGTTCACCCGGGCACACCTTGCCCACGTCTTCACCCACTTGCCAAGTGTCTTTCCAAAAGTGCGACTCTACCAAGAGAGTGCATGAGCTATGCGCTTGCCTCTCTTATTTTTGCGCACCAACACTCCTTAACCTTGAGCAAAGAGATGTCGAATGAATTGGTTTTTTGAATGCTCCAAATGCTACACATATATATATGCATGTTTGAGTGTGGGTGGGCTACCCAGCCGACCGCCCCACACTTGTCATACACACCGCTTTGAATGCTTATGTTAAGTTAGCCTCGCCCTCCATCGTAGGTCGACCAAACTCCATCACAAAGCGCCCTGCCGTGGGTATAAACCAACACCCAACACTTGTCGTTCACCATTGTTGTCACAAGTGTTCGTCGCATAACCGGGTCTCCCGTCGTGTAGGCCAGCTCGTCCGCGCCCTCGCCCTACCCGCGTGTAGTCCAGCTCGTGCGCTCGCCCACGCCTTCACCCGCGCGCTCACCCATCGTGTGGCCAGACTCACCGTCGTGCCCGCCCGTGCACGCCAACACACCCGCGCGTCCTTCATCTCGCCCGCACGCCCATGTTCGTCCCCGGTCCGCCCGGTGCCCAACCGAGTCATTAACCAAGGACCTTACATCCTCCTCCACTTGAAATCGTTATCGTTCTCAACAACATACCATCCCGGTAACCATCTACCAAGAACATCATTATCCATGATGTCAACTCCACATACGGCGAACATCCCTGCAACATATGTAGAACTCCATCTCCATCATGTCTCACCTTAGTGACCAATTGTCACCAAGTATTCCATACCAAGGTATGCACCTCAACGGTATGTCTCATCGGATATCATCTCGATCCATGATCATCGACCCCTTTGTCACAGTATCTATTGCAACATCTTGTGTCAACCTCATCATGTGTCACCATGTGAACCGTTGTCTTGATACTCCAACAAGAGCTAACACATGTCCATCATATGCCAACATCTCGTCCTAATAGCAACATCATCTTGTACAATGGATCCCCTCATGACTCAAGCTAGTTGGGTAGCTAATCCAACCATGCACCCAAACCACAAGAATGCACATTCTTTCATCACTATCAGTCATTTCTCAAAACAAATTGCCACATTCTTGACTCATCAAGAATCTATCTTCATGCTCAGGTCCATGGAAACTCCATCCATCTCATCTACAACATGCCATGATGCTTGATGCCAAGCCATCCCTGCACCATCAGTCACGTCTTCTCAACATGTTTAGGGACTCACTGCCATGAGCAGCTAACAATGAGCCCCATCTTCTCATCCATCTAAGAAGATGTAGAGGGAGTAGAGCTTGAAGGATCTCCCTCACTAATCAACTCGATCTATCTGTCAGGATCCTCAACCTCCATCCTTTGTAGATAAGCAACCCGGTCTTCCTTCTAGAGATCCGGCCTCACATATACCTCCTCCTCATCATCATCATCTTCAACCAACTCTAGCCTTCTTGACAAATCCAAGATACTATCTGAAAGTGACCTGATGACCAAAGACTGTTCGGTAAGCTTTGCCTCAACAGTAGACAATCGCTTACTCATGTCTCCCATTCTTTTCTCGTCCTCCACTTGCATCACTCCCAACTTACAATCAGGTCTTGTTACTCTAATGGTTGGCACACCAATGGGTACATCTGCCCTTCCATCATAAATGTAGAGCTTCCTCAAATGTGGAACGATCATGGCATCAAATTGTTTCATGAATTCTATCCCCAATACAGCTTCATAATCATCAATTCGCACTATAGTGAAGTCAACCTTCCCTGCCCATTCACCAAGTGTAGTGTCCACCCTTTCAGCTATATCAAGAACTTCAATAGGAGGAGAATTCACTGTCTTCATTTGTGCCCTTGCCAGTACAAATTTCAGCCCAATCCTTCTCACAGTATCCTCACCCATAAAGTTGTGAGAGGCCCCACTATCCACCATAGTGAGTATATCAGCACCTCCAACCTTCATTCAGACATATTCCAACCTTTCTCTCAGGATCCCTCCTGGAGATCTCCTCTGTAGTAGCAGAAGCACCAAGTATCTGCATCATCCCCATAGAAGCACCTTCATTCTTCGCATCAGACTGTGCAATAGCAGCCACCTTTGGTTTAGAAGGACAATTCTTCACCGTGTGTGGTCCAACACATATCCAACACTTCAAGGCTTTCTTCGTCTTAGAAGCATCATCCTTCTTCTTCTCCTTTGGTTTATCGGACTTCTTCTTCTTATCATCAGAATTCTCATCATAATGCTCCACCAACCTCTCAATAGCAGCAAAAGCCTCCTCAAGTGTCCTAATTTTCTGCCTCTTCACTTCATTGCGTGCCCAAGGTTTCAATCCAATAATGAAGTTGAACACCTTGTCCCTTTCCGCCATGTCGGGAAGTTCCAGAGCTGCACTTGAAAACTCTCGTTGATATGCTTGTAGGCTCCCGGTCTGCTTTATGTACTTAATCTTTGTCCTTGCTTCCCATGTCTCATCCTGAGGACTAAAATGGGTCTGCAGAGCCTTCTTCATCTCATCCCACGAAGTAATGTCATCAGCATTGCCATTGCCAATCTGGTCCATCCTCCTTCGCCACCACATCTTAGCATCCTTTGTTAAGAACTGAGCAGCTACCTTGACCTTTGTCTCATCATCAGATAAACCCAACCGTTCCAAGTATTGCTCCATGTCCCATAGAAAGTTGCCAAGAGTTTTTGCATTCCTTGTACCATCATAAGATTCTGGTTCCTTGACTTTCACATGAGGCACTCCTCCACCTGAGTTATGCCTCACGACCTTCTTTAGCACCACGATCTTGTCCTTGGCTTCGTCAAGAGTCTTCTTCAAGTTCACGATCTCGGCAAGACCTTGATCCCTTGCTCCTTCAACCTCCTTGACCCTTACTTCAAGTTGTGTACACATAAGATCAGTGTACTCATGCTATGTTCGGAGCTCATCAAACTCTTCCTTCATATTTGCATTGGCCTCTTGTTCTTGAGTGAACAAGTCCATCTTCTTATCCCAGGAAGTTTCCATAGCTTCCATCTTCAACAACATCTTTTCCATGAGTACCAAAGTAGTATCTTGTCCATGGCTAGACCCAATATGAGATTCAGCCGCCATCTCTAACAGCTTCTTCTTCTTTTGCAATCTAGTTTCGACCATTCAACAGCTTCACCAAATAGCCTGCAACCCGAACCAACCTTTGTTCCACTTGTGTGAAATGGCTTACTTCACCTGCAAGTACCCTTTCCACTGTCACAAGCAACCTTGCTTACCAGCTTCAAACCGAACCCCTGATACCAACTCACAATGTGATGAGATTAGTACTTCATCAACCTGGTCATCAGCCTGCTCTGATACCAACTGTCACGCCCCTACACCTGCGGTAGTCTTCCAACCGCTTATAGTGAGGTGTCCTCGGGCCTTCTATTGGACTGATCAACATGGAGCTGGCGGAGAGAAAAAATGGAGTTAACTTTGCCATTGCGGGTGCCACTGCATTGGACAATTCCTTCTTAAATGACAAACTCATCTTCCCGCAGACACCATTATCTCTAGATACGCAAATCAGATGGTTCCACCAATTGAAAAATTTCACCTACAGAGCTAATTTGGGTATAATCATAATATCATTTCAATTATGTAAAATTTTACTTAGGGTTATGCTTCCAGATGGTTCTAAAATATATATTTGGTCAACAAATTGACAAGTTCATTTCTCAAGAGCGTTATATGTCATGGGTGGATTCGGTCTCAACGACCATCTAGACTCCACCTTTACGTCCTCGCCATCAGATGAGATAAGGGGCTTTACTCCTCTTATCATAGCCAAGATTCAGAAAGCTATACAGGTAATTGATTTTAATTAAACCCCACTTGATATGTCTTATTTCTTTCTGCATACCAATAACCCTCTCATAACATAATTACGGTTTTCTTTTATTTAGACGATGACATGCGTTATCGGTTTTCTTTTATTTAGACGATGACATGCATTGCGGTGAATGAGTATTTCTTTTTTTGGAAATTTTTTTATATTAAAATGGAATTGGAATTGAGTGCAGGCATTGATAGAAGAAGGAGCCCAGTACATATTTGTCTAAGGAATGCCACCTCTGGGATGTTTGCCCGCCATACTTACTCTAGACCCTTATCGGAGGAACTCCGATTATGATGAAAATGGATGCCTAGCATCATATAATCAACTCTCCCAGGATCATAACACAGCCTTGCAGGAGACACTAGAGCAGCTAAGGATTCAATATCCACACGCCATATTGGTGTATGCGGACTACTATAATATGTTTATGGAAATAATCAAGAACCATGCAGCATACGGTACGTACGGAAATTTTGGACTCGGTTAATAAACTCAAATACATTTTGGATTAGATTAGTGTAGTGTAATGACAATGTTGAAATGACGCAGGTTTTACCGCTAATACATTTCAGTCTTGTTGTGGAACTGGAGAACTTTTTAATTTTGATATCATGCATATGTGTGGGACACCAGGAGTGTTAGCATGCTCAAATCCAGAAAGAGCCATCAGTTGGGATGGAATACATTTCACTGAAGCCGCATACAAAATTATTTCACAATTCATCATCAACAAAGCACAATATACTCAGCCACCTTTCAGTGACATGATGAAAATTTCTGATAATGGCCTTTGTGATGCAGCCAGCCACCAGTGAACCACCTTATGAGAATGTTTTGTAATGGCCGTTTATATGTATTCTGGAGTGAAATATGTCAAATCTCTGGTAATGGCCTTTGTGATGCAGCCACCAGTTAATACTTTGTATTCGCTATTAATATGTATTCTGGAGTGAAATATGTCAAATCTCTGGTAATGGCCTTTGTGATGCAGCCACCAATTAATATTTTGTATTCGCTATTAATATGTATTCTGAATTGAATGTCAAATCTCAATAGGACTTTTAAATTTGAGTCCCTATTTCTTTCATTTGTATTTCAATGGGGGACTTTTTATAATAATAATATTTTTAATTGTATATTGGTATTCTGAAATAAAAATTTATTATAATGCTTTTAAATTTGAGTTATACTTTTATTTAAATTATATTGTTGTTTAAATTTTTTTTTTTTTTTTGAGAAAAAAAAAATAATTATTTCAAATCATTACAATGTTATATTACATTAAGAATTGAATATGGTATTTATTGGATTTGCATATCCATAGATCGAACTATAATAATTATTCATTTTAGTTAATCTAGTATAAATCAATAAAATTTTGAATACAGTGGTTTATATCTTAGAAATAAAAATTTATATGAAATAGAATCAAAATAAATGTGGTTTAGTTATCATATCATTAGCAAATATTATATTTCATTTTTGTTGAAAAACATTTTTTTTTAATGCACCAACACATTTTAAGAATTATATTTTAAATTATTATTTGAAATTGTCATCAAATATATTTGAAACATTTTATTTATTAGATCTATTAAAGTTATGGTTTGAAACATTTTATTCATTAGATTTATGAAAGTTGTGGGGTATTAGTCAACCTTCTTGGTACTCAAAAATATCATGGTGTAGATATCTCATTTTGAACATAATTTTGGGATTGTTTTCCACTTTAAACTTATGTTATTGATACTTTATACATAATCAACCTTAAAGGCTGCTAAATCCTCTTTTAAATTAATCCAAAAGAAAGTCATCAATCCAAGGAATTGGACATGTAGACATATCCTCAAGAGTATGCTATCCTTGTTCATATATTAATCATCATTGCAAAGTCAAATGACATCATCTTTCATTTTTTCAACAATTACTAGTTTTCTCTATGGAGATACACCAAGCATGGTCATTCTCAAATAAAGCATATCCTTTAATTGGATGCTTAATTCATTATATTCATTATAATTGATTCGTATGGTAAAAGGCCAGTTATATATTTCATTTTAATTTCCCATGTATTAACTATTATTATACCCTGTATTTTAAGGAAAATTTATTTAGTTAAATGTATTAAAGTGTATATGCGTACTCTAACTATTTTGTTATGAAAAATATTATTTCCAAATGAAAATTTATATTTACATATAAATCTAATGTGATGATCTAGATTGTAGCTTAATTAGACAACTGGATATGTTACAATATGTTATCAAAATGATTTGGATAATATTGGTATGCCACAGATTGGGTATAGTATACCTCATGATTGTAAATTCAATTATTGATATCATAGTGGTCATCCATGGCTTTTCCCTCTCTTTGTTCCACTTAAATTTAACTTAGGGAAATCCCTAATACAATTGGCTTACAAGGATCGTGCTTTCTAGATGGAAAAACTAGAGGAATTGGCTTACAAGGATCATTTTACAAGTAGCTACCAGTAAACCTCTAGGGATTTGTAGCCTATCATTTTCCTTTACTGCATAATAGGATAGCATGAGTTTCTTTATCATAGATTTGGCACAAATAGAACATTGGTATATATGCAAGTGTGAGCTAGATAGATGATACATGGAATCTTGAGTTATGATTTGGTGGGTTAGCTTCTTGTCTGCAAGTATATTTGGTAGCTAGATGGTTGATTGCAAGATAATGTAGTTCCTTTTCTGCAAGTAGTGTGGCTCTTATATTTTCATGAATTGATTCAATAACGTTTACAAGTTGATGTTCAAAAAGAATTTTACTTTTGATAATTAAAGGTAGCTTCTAAGTTGCACCTTCATTAGTTAGTTTTCCTTATAATTAAGTAGGAAGAATGGTCTTGGAGAACTATTGATCAAATTTCCTAGTTGAGGGTGGCATGAGTAGAATGCCATCTACTGTGTATATAGCATTCTCACCTCGAAGTGTGTATGAACTTTCTGTTGAAAAATAGAGTTGAGGAGCCCTTGGGAGTTGCAGAACTCTTGGTGCAATACTAGGTCTCACCACTTTTTTGTGTCGTTGTCGGGGACGTGTCTAGGTAGATGTTATATATGCTTCAACATTATTTTCTATTTTGCATATAGTTTTGAAAAAGCAACATAAAAACAAAAGACAAAAATTCCTTTCATGCCTCGTAGGAATAGAGATACTCAAGGAAAATTCTTACCGAACACCCCCGCCCCCTCAAGTAGTAAACCTTCACTCTTCTCTGGTGACTGCGAGCTTCCCTCTCTGACCATAGGGGAGTTATAAGACCCTCTAGGTGAGAAACATGAGATATTTGAAGAACCTGTCTGGAAAGGAGAAGTACCCACTTCACCTACCCAAACCATGTGTAGAAATAGGAACAATGATTTTTTCCCTATCATAGAGACTAGTGGAGAGGCTAGAATGGAGAATATCAGCCCTAATTCCCTTCCACACTTCCATGGATTAGCCTCTAAGGATCTTGATACCTTTATGCTTAAATTTGTCGTTACCTGTAGGACCTATGATTATGACTCTGATGACCAGAAGTTGAAGTTATTCCCATCTACCCTTAAGGATGCAGCCTTGCACTAGTTTATGGGTCTGCCTAGGGATAACGTCACTACCTGAGCTCAAATTCCACAAGCTTTTAATGACAAGTGCAGGGACTACTGTAGGTCCAAATAAACCAAAGAATAAATCTTTAGAATGGCTCTTGGACATGATGAATCCTTGGAAGACTATGAGGAGAGATTTCAACTCAGCTATAGGAGGGCTAGATGCACCCTTGATCTCGATTCACTCAAGCTAGTTTTTCTTTGAGGGATTAGGGAGGACATGCTAGAAAACATCAACATCTTGTCTCGTGGAGATATCTATCATTTATCCTATGATGGCATCAAAGCATTGTTTAAAATTCACTCTAGGGCCGGTAGAAAGAAGGGTAGGGCTAGTCAAGGCTTGATCAGTTCCTCCCCTTCCACAACGTCCATCAAGAATGAGATTAGGAACATGTTGGAAGACTTTAAAAGTGAAATTTTTCATGCCTTTTCTTTGCAAATGGATACCATGCAGATCAAGAGGAAACCAGAGGAATCAGAGAGAGCCCTAGTTATCTTATGCCCTAAACGAACTAAAAGGAAACCTAGAAATGAATGCCCATTAAATGTCGTACAGGTCTTCTCAGTCTATGAGGAAAACCATGCCACAAATAAATGCCTTTCTTTTCTTTGTTTAAAAGTTGTATATGAAGGGGTGGAAGGTGGGGCTGAGCAACTCTACTTTATAAATCAAAGGAGGCCTCAAGGACCTCATCCATACCAGCAGAGCATTCAAGGTGCATCTTACTCTTAATACCATCCCTACCAGAATGCACCCTTTCCACCATAGTACTATTCCCCTCATCCATCATGTTCCACACCTCCTCCTTGGCTTTATGCCCCTCAATATCCTCCCCAACATGTCAATTAACCATTTCAACCATATGTTTCCCAATCTCCTAAATGGAATAACCCATCACATGAGTGGAGGCCTCAACTTAACCAACCTCCTACTTTACTACTCCACCTCCGCCTCAACCACAAATCACTCATCCCACTCCAACCAAGCAACCTCAGATGCATGCTCAACCCAATCTGAACCCAAATAACGAGCAAGCACAACAAGTCTACATTGGAGAGACATCTTACCCTTCCTATGCTATGGAGATCTAAGAAATCAACCTTAGGTCCAGAAGGTTGCTTGAAGATAACCAACCTCCATCTCCACCTTATGAACTTGAAGAGGAAAAGCGAGAGAGTACCCCTCAAGTAAATCCACCTCCCTTTCCGTATAGATTGATCCATCCCAGCCAGCACACCCCAGTAGAGACTGAACTTATGGGAGGACACAAGAAATGGAAGATCCCAACAATGCATAAGAAATGGCTCAGATCTAACAAAGATCGGAAACTAGCAGAAAAAAAATATATATATATATATCTATATCTATATATATATATATATATATATATATATATATATATATATATATATATATATATATATATATATATATATATAAATAAAAATAAATAAATAAAAATAAAAAATAATGGATCCAATAGGTCAGCAAAAACAAGAAGTTCAATGCCCAATACAAGTCAAAAACCCTCTCCCAATGAAGGACAGAAAATCTAAAGAAATCAAGCAAAATAAAATGAATTTGTACTAGTTCTAGCTATTAAATAGAGAGCTCAGACAGATCGAGGATAGAAACAAAAACTTTTGAGGACAAAAATTGGTTTTTTGGGGCTAGAAGCTTGGTCACACGCAGAAGACAGGATAAATTCAGTTGGTCGCTAGGGTTCAATTATTGTATAATTTTCCTAACTTCTCAAGCCCCTAGGTGCCTAGATACACAAGTGGGTCAAGTTGATCTCCTTGGGAATGGAAAAGCCTAGAAACCTTTTTCACAATTAATTTAGTGCTTTTTCATGATTGAAAATAATTTAGTACCTTCCTAATTTATTTTTCATTGCAAGGACAACATGTTCCTTTAATTGGGAGGAGGGGGAGGGGGGACATGGGGTAATTCTCCTGACTATTACATTTATAATCTTCTAATCACTTCACCCTCATAATTAACTATATCTTCAATAATCTCTAGCACACTAAGGTCCATTATGACACAACACTCTAGAAGTCACTAAATTTTATTTTTGGCATTGATACCTTATTTGAAAATTACTAACCCTCATCTTCCTCATTAAATGAATGTTGTCAATGTTTCCATTATTACTATTATTGTTTGATACTGCTATTGGTGTTCATAGCATATTGCTACCACTATTTAATATGATCCATCAAACTTTTTCACAATGCGAAGTTCAACTATCCAACATGAACTTGTCACCTTCAAACAACTTTGGAGCAACCCTGAAGTCTTTTAATTTTTTGAAGATGGAGGGTGGATAATCTATAGGGTTTCACCTATAAGTTTTTCCTATTTACAACTATATCGTGGGGACTCAAAATTCTAGTAATAGAGGAAATCCTTGCCCACATTATAGGGATAACTTGAATCAATGAGCTTTAGAATCAATTGCTTATTACTGAGAGAAATTGCCAAAGATGATGGTAGGGGAGTTGAAAGAGTTATTATATTTACTTTATGCCTAATTAGTTATTTCCACAAGTTTTGAGCACTATGCTAATAACTTCAGATTTAAAATAATAAACTACATAATAAAAGATTTTGAAATAGTTTAGGAGGATATCCTAATTAAATATCTATGATTGGGAGGTGAAACTTAACGGACAGATCAAACTTGCTCACTTCCATTTATATAACATAAAATTGTAAAATCGTTAAATGTAATGCACCATATAAAAATATTTAAGAAAGAGAGTTGTTAAAATAGGTAATTTCATTGTCAACATTTCTTAGTCTTTATTTGCATCCCATTGATTTATATACTCTAAGTCATCCTTTGATAGTTGTTAAAAAGCTTACGTCAATGAAGTCATTCAATGAAAATTTCCTTCGACATTTCCAGAATGCATAGAGTGTGATCTATAAATATAAGTTCAATATCATCACTCATTCTACGATATTTTCCAAAATCTATCAATTCCAAACATTTTATAAGATTGTTAAACGTATATTGTTAATAAGTCATAATTAGTAATATGGTTTCAAGCCAATAAATATTTAACTTAAGACAAAAAAGTTAACTACTAGTCACGAGTAATATTATAATTATGTATCTGGAAAGTAAATATAAATACTTGTAAATACTATATGTTTTATTTTAAACTCTAAAAATAGCTCTCTATTTATCAAGGTTAGAATTAAAGGAAAAAGAAAAAACAGGATTTAGCAAAGTTAGAAGTAAAAAGCTGTGGAAAATAAATGTAGATATTTAGTAAAAGGCTGTGGAAAACTAATCTAGATCTATGCAAATTATATCCGAAAACAACCCACATAAGTGTAAAGTTAGAAAAGTGAGTAAAAATGGAAAAATAAATAGCCCCTAGAGGCAGTGTAAAATTAGAAATAAGAGTAAAAATGGAAAATTGGCAGTGTAAAATTAGAAGAGTGAGTAAAAATGGAAAAATATAGCAATGCATTGCACATAAATTACAAAATTAAAAATTCTAATTACACCTAAATTAAAAATTCTAATTACGTTCCATGATCGTCGTCGTTATGCATGTACATGATCTAAATATAGCAGTGCAAAATTACAAAAGCACTACTGCAAAATTTATTTATCTTTATAAGGAACACATTGAACGCACTTTGAAGAGTATGGAAGAACAGATATTAAGTGATTAAGAAGAGAAGAGATGATGATGAGGAATAGCCTGATGATGAGATTGTTGTTGGCGTTGGTGATGCTGCTTCATGTCGGGGGAGCAGCAGCAGCAGCAGACACAGCCTCAGGGCGATCTTGTTTTGCAGCAATTTACAGTTTCGGAGATTCATTCGCTGATACTGTAAACGCGGACATTGCTTCACCTCCTTACAACCTTCATTTTCGCTCTCTTCCATATGGAAAAACCTTCTTTGGCCTCCCCACCGGTCGTGCTTCAGATGGATGTCTCGTCATTGACTTTTTGGGTAATAATTAGCACTCATCATCCAATTCCATTTACATGCCTCTTGGGTGTAAAATATTGCATAGTCCTCATGATCACTTGTATATTGTGTATTTTTCAGCCAGTGCACTGGGATTTAATTTCCTCTCCTCTCCTTGTTGTGTATTTTTCAGCCGGTGCATTGGGATTTAATTTCCTCTCCTCTTGTTGTTGTGTATTTTTCAGCCAGTGCATTAGGATTTAATTTCATGTCTTCTTGTTGTGTATTTTTCGGCTAGTTCGCTAGGATTTAATTTCCTCATGCCTTCTATTGGACTGATCGACATGGAGCTGGCGGAGAGATAAAACGGAGTTAACTTTGCCTTTGGGGTGCCACTTCATTGGACAATTCCTTCTTAAATGACAGACTCATCTTCTCAGAGACACCATTATCTCTAGATACGCAAATCAAATGGTTTCACCAGTTGAAAGATTTCACCTGCAAAGCTAATTTGGGTATAATTTGTTTGAAATTTATGATAATTCCAAACAAAAATGAACAGAGAATAATGCTTTGTTTTTAACACAGAAAATAGAGTTTTTTCACACACCAAAAAAAACTTTGCATTCATTAAAAAGACTGCTGTTACAAAATTCTTCCTCCAAGAGAGGGATTACACCAAGCGTGCTTCAGAAGCAGTACAAAAGACTTCACTTTGTCTCTCCTGAAAAATAACACTACTGTGTTTGCACTGTTGTGCATTACAAAAACACTCTGTCTCCTCTGAAAAAATTAACACTGTAAAAAACTTTTCTTCTTCTTACTTTCACGCTGCTGCGTATTCTGCTATTGCCCTTACATATTCAACAAAAAATATATATATGACATTACATGTTACTTCTGCAGTAAAGAAAAGAACTCCCGTGAATAATAAAAAACAATAAAATTAAAAACTTTACCTACATTTACCAACCGTAACGAATTTTATTAATTACATTAAACATGGCGATTTTTTTTGTTTTAACCTTAGATTACGCTTGTCTGCAATATCGCATAGAAGATCCAGGGACAGGCAGCAATGGAATACCCTCAAAATTTCAGAATAGATTGCATTACATTTTCATGAGCTACCATAACCATTGATTTGGCCCACATTAATCGGACGGTTATCACAATTACCTGGAGGTCCCTTTTTACAGAAGTTTATGTGTCGGGGAAAATTGTTTTGGAAAACTACCTACGCCATGTGTCAGCTTATGGGTGTGATCACTGCCCTTGGGAAATTACCAGCATTCGGTAAAAGGCGATGCGGGGAAAAAACTGGCGGTTTTCTAAAATAAACGCTGCAATTGAAAGTACCATTTCAACACTCCCTTTTAACACTCCCTTTTAATTTCAACTGCTGGGTTATTAGTCATACCCAGACATTTCCTCAAAAACTCAAAACTTTTCTGCCCCAATGATTTGGTTAGAATGTATGCAACCTCCTCCTGAGTTCTGCAGTGTTTTAAAACGATTTCTCCATTGTTTACCAATTCCCTGATGTAATGAAACTTTGTGTCAATGTGTTTCGTTCTCTTATGAAACATAAAATTCTTGGATAATGCAATAGCTAAGCTATTGTCATAAAAAATCACAGTTGCTTTTGCTTGCTCTTGGCATAAACTCTTTAACATCCTTCTCATCCAAATTGCTTGACACGGTGCTACTGTAGCTGCCACATATTCTGCCTCTGCTGTAAACAAAGCTACAATACGTTGTTTTTTAGAAGCCCATGAAATGGCTCCTAAACCCATGTGAAAAACATAACTGAATGTGCTTTTCTGATCATCTACACTTCCAGCCCAATCACTATCCGTGTATCCAATTAAATCTGAACATTCTGAAGCAGTATGTAAAATTCCAAACTTTTTAGTACCTTTAACATACCTCAGAATCCTTTTTGCTGCCTGTCAATGTGCTTCTTTTGGCCTCTCCATGAATCTGGAAATCAAACTAACAACATGCATTATATCCAGCCTAGTTGCAGTCAAATACATGAGGCTGCCAACTATGCTCTTGTACAAACTAGGATCAAAATCCTTGTTGTTGTCCTCTTTGCTGAGTTTTATTCCCATCACTGTGGGAGTGATTGTTGCTTTGCTCTCCTGCATATTAAATCTTTCCAACACTTCATTAACATATTTCACTTGTGAGATAAAAATCCCATTTCCATTTTGTTCTATTTCTATTCCCAAGAAGTATCTCAGCAAGCCCATGTCAGTCATTTCAAATTCTTCTTTCATGACTGTTTTGAAATTTTCAATAAGGTAATCATCATTACGTGTGAAAATAACATCATCAACATATAACACAACAATTAGTATTTTACCATCATTTTCTTTGATGTAGAGGGTGGATTCTCCTTCACGTTTTTTAAATTCATTTTCCAGTAGATAGGAATCTATCCTACTGTACCACACTCTTGGTGCTTGCTTCAGCCCATAAAGAGCTTTCTTCAATCGGCACACTTTGAACTCTTCACCTTTCTTTTCATAGCCTAGAGGTTGCTCAATGTAAACCTCTTCCATTAACACTCCATTTAGGAATGTTGACTTCACGTCCATTTGGTAAACTTTCCACTTGTTTTGTGCTGCTATGGACAGCACTACTCTCATGGTTTACATTCTAGCAACCAATGCGAAAGTTTCCTCATAGTCTCTCCCATACTGCTGCTTATATCCTTTGACAACAAGTCTTGCCTTGTGTCTTTCTATTTTACCTTCAGCATTACTCTTGGTCTTGTAGACCCATTTAACTCCAATGACTTCTTTTTCTTTTGGTAGTTCAACTAAATCCCATGTCTTGTTTCTTTCTATGGCATTGATCTCATCATCCATAACTTCTATCCATTTCCTATCCTATATTGCTTCTTCGAAATGAACAGGGTCATCAACATGACAATATGATCCAGATTTAAACAGGAACGCAATAGATTACAGAGGTAACCATAAATACAGAGATGCGATAACCATAAAAACAGAGATGTAGCGAAAATAATATTTCATTTCATTAATGGAGAATACTGAAATATGCTTACAAATAGAAATAACCCAGCTAGGGCGATGGTAGCTTATCTCTGAGAAGAGATGTGTCGGCTACATGCCTCTGAACTGTTTCGAACTGTCTTTGCAATGAGGCTCAAAGGCCTATTTATTATTGAGAAACAATGGAAAATCCTTCACATTCCAAAACCTAACCCTAGAAGATGAAACGCCAAATTGTGGGCCCCGTTTTGGGGTGAATTGGACAGCCAACTTCCCGGGGTCGCGAATTGGTCGTATTATCTCTATTCAACGCGCATGATAGCCCGTTGGAAAGATCTCTCCGAGGACTACGATGGAAAAGACGATTTTTTATTAGAAAAATCGCTAGTAGTGGATTTCCCAAAAAACGTCGTTTAGGGCCTCAAAACGGCTCCGGAAGTTTAGGACCTGAAAAACTGCTAAAAATAGTAAACTGTGCTATAATTAAGGAAACTGAAAAACTGAAAGAGACAGTTGTGGGGGTCCAAATGGGATAGGTGGGTGGCCACCAACATCCACCTGGATCATTCCTCCCCCCTTAGGAAGCAATGGTCCCCATTGCGTTGAGTTCCTCCCTGAGATGAGGAAGCTTCTGCTGAGCTGGGTCTCTGGTGAGCTGTTCTGCAATCTCTGATGTGTCTAGAAATGGTGGGGAGCATGGTCGGTGACGATCCACATTGAACACTCGGTGCAAGCGAAGGAATGGAGGAATGTTGTGCTTCAAAGCATTGTTGCCCGTAGCCTTGTTACTGGTGTAAGAACCATGTCGGAGTGGTCTGAGTTTTTGATGGGTTCTGGTAAGGTGTTCTTTCTGCAGATGTAACCAAACTTTGTTGCCCACCTAAAACTTGTGTGGTACCCCTGTGGGTGAGGAGAAGTTGTTCCTGTGTTCTGTCATGACCGTATCCCTTTGTTGCTGCTGCTGTGTGGAGGAACCCTTTGCGGGGGTCATGGATGTAGCAACGATCTTCCCCTTACTTTGGGAGCGAACCAGACAAAAAATGAATTTCCTAGTCTGGGAGATGAGCTTGCTTCCTTTCTTGGCAGTGATCAAAGAGGTGGCGGTAGGTGGGGCTACCTCCGGTATCCTGTATAATGAATTATCCAAAGAAATAATGACAGCGCGAGGCCTTGACTCATACACAGCATGTCGCCTCCACAAGTATGGCTGGCCTAATAGTACATCGCAAACATCCAGAGGTGTAACATCACACAATACCTCGTCCGTGAAGAGCTTGATGCTGTAGGGAAGGCGGCACTGATGGCGAACTTTGAGATCTCGTCCTTCGTGAAGCCAACCGATACTGCACGGTTGTGGGTGTGGTGTAGTTGGTAGGCCCAACCACTTCACGACCTGTGCTGAAATGAGGTTCTTTTGGCTGCCACTGTCGACAATGAATTGCAGCGGCGAACCCTTCACCCACATCTGTGAGTGGAAAAGACGTTCCCCCTCCTTTGGATCTTCGAGCTCATTTTTCTGGATCTTGGCAGTAGCAACACTGGCGCTGGGATCTGCATCAATGATCTGCTTCCCTTTGTCATTCCCCTTGTCTGGTTCTGACTCAGAGTCGGAACATGCATCTGATTCGGAAGCCTTCAACTCGGCCACTAGCGACTGCTTGGTCCGACACTCACTTGTGTTATGAGTGGGACCCTTGTGGAACTCACACCACTTTCCCGTGTCCTTCTTCGGCTTCATGGTGGTGTTCTTTTCTTGTGGCTTCGACGAGTTGTCTTGGGTCACCGTGCCTTGGCTTTGTCCTTTGGGCTTTGGATTTGCAGATCCAAAGTCTCGCTTCTTCTGTTTGAACTTTTTCTCGATTTTAACAGCGTATCGGTATGTTGTGCCGAGTGAGGAGATGTTCAAGAACTCCATCTCTTCCTGGATGTATTTGTGTAGGCAGCCGTGGTATTTGAGTACCAGATGCAGCTCAGAATCTTTGATACCCAGCTGTGTGCGAAGGGTATGGAAAATATTTGTGAACTCTGGCACATCTTGGTCTCGTCCCTGCCGCAGTGTGGTCCATTTGATGTATTTGTCCTCATAGCTTCCAATAGGGTAGTACTGCTCCTTGATGGCATCCCGGAAGTCATTCCAAGTGGGTGCGGCTGAAAACAGTGAGCCTGTACTTTCATCCTTCTGCTCGCAGTATGTTTCCCACCAGTCCTTGACGTGGGGGGCTGCTTTGAGAAGAGCGAAAACAATCTTTTCCCGACTTGAAAATTCATGAACAGAAAAATACCCATCTAGCAGATTTAACCATTTATCTACGGCATCTGCGTCTATTTGACCCTCGAATATGGGGATTTCAAAATTAACTTGTACCTTAAACGGTGTGGCGTTTCCAGAGTAGCTATTGGAAGCCGATGCGTCGCCTCTGGGTATCCGTTGAAGGATCTCCGCAAAGCTATCCATCATCGCGTTCCTTTGCCGCTCGAGGGCTTCTTCGAGCAAGATTCTGATAGGATCTCCTGCCCCCTCCTCTTTCTTCTCATCCGCCATGGAGGTCGTCGAGATTTGCGAGGCTAGTCTTGCAAAGGTTCGACCAATTCAAGCCCTAACTCGTTATATCCCGACCTCGTTGGGGACATGCAAAGAAAAACAGAGAAAAAGCAGACCACTCTGATACCACTGATCCTGATTTAAACAGGAACACAATAAATTACAGAGGTAACCATAAATACAGAGATGCGATAACCATAAAAACAGAGATGTAGCGGAAATAATATTTCATTTCATTAATGGAGAATACTGAAATATGCTTACAAATAGAAATAACCCAGATAGGGCGATGGTAGCTTATCTCTGAGAAGAGATGTGTCGGCTACATGCCTCTGAACTGTTTTGAACTGTCTTTGCAATGAGGCTCGAAGGCCTATTTATTATTGAGAAACAATGGAAAACCCTTCACATTCCAAAACCTAACCCTAGAAGATGAAACACCAAATTGTGGGCCCCGTTTTGGGGTGAGTTGGATAGCCTACTTCCCGGGGTCGCGAATTGGTCGTATTATCTCCGTTTGACGCGCATGATAGCCCGTTGGAAAGATCTCTCCGAGGACTACGACGGAAAAGGAGATTTTTTGTCAAAAAAATCCCTAGCGGTGGATTTCCCAAAAAACGTCGTTTAGGGCCTCAAAACGTCTCCGGAAGTTTAGGACCCGAAAAACTACTAAAAATAGTAAACTGTGCTATAATTAAGGAAACTGAAAAACTGAAAGAGACAGTTGTGGGGGTCCAAATGGGATAGGTGGGTGGCCACCAACATCCACCTGGATCACAATATAAAGCAAACAAAGAGTTCATACCTTCATTTGTTACCTCTCGTTCATAAATGTCACTTAAATTTCTAAACTTCTTACCTCTTTCATTTGGTGTACAAGTGCTTGAAGAATCACTTGAATTTCCTCCTTGTGGTGTGCTTGGAGAAACACTTTCATTTCTCCTCAAGGGTGGCTTTTGCTACCCTTGTATTGGTGCTTCTGTTTGGGGATGTATTTCAACCATCTCCTCATCATCTTCATCATGAGACAAAGAGTTTTTAACATTCACTGTTTTCTCTATGCTTCCATCCCAAGCTTCCTCCTCAATGAACTGAACATCTCTATTCACAATAAGCTTCTTGGTGGATGGGTTATACAACCTATAAGCTTTGGATTACTCACTGTATCCAATGAAAATACATTCTCCCCTTTGTTGTCCAACTTCTTCCTTAGTTGATCTAGAATGTGTGCATAAGCCACACATTCAAAAACTTTCATGTGGGTGACTCCTTGCTTTGTCCCACTCCATGCTTCTTCCGGCACTCTATTCATGACTGTTTTTGTAGGGCATCTATTCAAAATGTACGTTGCATAGTGTACAGCGTTAGCCCAATAATCATTTGGCAAATGCTTTGCCTTTAACATACTCCTCGCCATATCCATGATTGTCCTATTCTTCCTTTCAGCAACTCCATTTTGCTGTGGAGTGTACCTAGTGGTAAACTACTTATGAATTCCATTTTCTCTACAAAAACATAGAAATTCTTTGGAGATATACTCACCTCCTCTATCAGTTCTTAGAACTTTGATATGCAGCCCACTTTGGTTTTCTACAAGTGCTTTGAAATTGCAAAATCTTTCAAACACTTCACTTTTGTCGTTCAAGAAATAAACCCAAGTTTTTCTAGTAAAATCATCAATAAATGTTAGTATATAGTGGCTTCTTGCAAGTGATGGAGTTTGCATTGGTCCACATAAATCTGAGTGGACAATCTCTAAGGGTGCTTTTGCCCTTATGCTTTGTCCAGATGGAAAACTTTCTCTGCGTTGTTTCCCCAAGATACAACTTTCACAAAGGCTGTCTGGTTTCTCTATCAATGGTAATCTGCTTACCATTCCTTTTCTATTCAACAAGTTAAGATCTCCAAAGTTGGGATGTCAAAATCTCAAGTGCCACAACCAATTTTCATCTTTTGGTTTGCTTTCGAAAGCCTCTTATGTCACTGCTGCTATTTCTTCTCCATTTTTTTTCTGCTTTCATTTTGAGAGAGAACGTCATATTCCTTGCCATCTTCATTTCAGCAATACATTGTGTGCTGGGTGTTTTATCCATGATGGTGCATACATCATTCACAAAGAAAACATTGTACCCCTTTTGAACAAGCTGTCTAATACTTATGAGGTTACATTTCATTCCAAGAACATAATAGACATCTGCTATGGTTTTCTTTTCACCTTTCTTTGTTAAGACATTTACTTCTCGTTTCCCCATAAAAGAAACTTCACTATCAGTCCCTAGTGTGACTTGTGACTTCACACTCTAATCTAACATAGAAAACAGGGCTATGTTTCCTATCATATGGTTACTGCAACCGGAGTCTAGAAACCATACATCTTCACTCTTTTCTTTAGCCATATCATATGCTAAAAACAAATTATCTTGGCTAATATTTTCTCTAGTGAAATTTGCACTAATTCTATTATTCATATCATGTTGCTTCTTCCTACGTTCATTTGCATAATGCCCATATTTTTTATAGTAGTGACATTGGACATTGGATTTATCATACCTTTGTCCTTGAGCATGATGTTGTCCACTTTGTTGGTTGCTGCCTTGGCCTTGGTTCTGATTTGGATTGTTGCCTTTTCCTTGAGAATTTTTTGGACTGTTTCTTCCACCTCTATTTTGGCTTCTGCCTCTTCCTCTCTTGTTTCCTCTACCTTAACCTCTTCCTCTTCCAAAAAATATTTGGGTCTTAAAGGCATGCTCTAGAGATGAGTTTTCATTTCTACTCAATCTCTGCTCGTGTATCATCATTGATGCATGTAGTTCATCAACTGAGAAATTTGTGAAATCATTTGTCTCTTCTATGGTAGTGACAATCACATCGAACCTTGAGGGTAAGATCCTCGATAGTTTCTCCAAAATCCTACTTTCTTCAAGAATCTCTCCGTGAGACCTTATCTGTGTGACCAGACCAATCACATGTGTGAAGAATGAGTTAATATTTTCTGACTCCTTCATGCAGAGATTCTCAAAATCTCTCCTCAGTAACTGTAGTTTTGTTGTCTTCACTTTCTCCATGCCTTGATAGGCTATCTTGAGAGTTTTCCATGCTTCTTTGGATCTCTTGGATGTTGCTATCCTTGGAAACACACTCTCATGCACTGCTTGATAAAAAAGATAGAGGGATTTAGAATCCTTCTTCTTATAGCTCTTCAACAGCTATTTCTCTGCCTGAGTTAAATTATTAAACTCATCTTCATCTGCTGGTTCTTCAAAACCATCCTCAACAAATTCCCATAAGTCTTGGGAAACAAGCAAAGCTTTCATAGTTATTGCCCAATAGTCATAGTTTTTCCCATTAAATTGTGGGAGCTGAGTATTACAGACACCCATGCTAGTGCTGGCTCTATCCATTCTTGCACTCTTAACTATGCTTCAAAATACTTGACTGCGTATTTAAAATAACTGACTGTCCTCAACAGCAACACAAAAAAAACTAACTTGAGAAATACCTTAGATTCTTTCTTGACTGAGTCTTCACTCTGCTGGAGAAGCTGCTGCAACAAGAAATCCTTCCTTCAGCTTCTTTGACACCTTCAAAGAGCCTGGACAAGCTCTGATACCATGTTGGGAATTTTTGATAATTCCAAACAAAAATGAACAGAGAATAATGCTCTGTTTTTAACACAGGAAACAAAGTTTTTTCACACACCAAAAAAAAAAAATTCATTCATTAACAAGACTGTTGTTACAAAATTCTTCCTCCAACAGAGGGATTACACCAAGCCTGTTTCAGAGGTAGTTCAAAAGACTTCACTCTGTCTCTCCTGAAAAATAACACTACTGTGTCTGCACTGCTGTGCATTACAAAAACACTCTGTCCCCTCTGAAAAAAATCAACACACTGCTATGTAAAAAACTTTTCTTCTTCTTACATTCGCGTTGCTGCATATTGCCCTATTGCCCTTACATATTCAACAAAAAAAATATATATGACATTACGTGTTACTTGTGCTGTAAAAAAAAGAACTCCCATGAATAATAAAAAACAATAAAATTAAAAACTTTACCTACATTTACCAACCGTAATGAATTATATTAATTACATTCAACATGGCAATTTTTTTATTTTAACCATAGATTATAGTTGTCTGCAATATCGCACAGAATATCCAGGGACAGGCAACGATGAAGTACCCTCAAAATTTCAGAATAAATTGCATTACATTCTCATGAGCTACCATAATCGTTGATATGGCCCACATTAATCGGATGGTTATCGCAATTACCTGAAGGTCCCTTTTTACAGAAGTTTATGCGTTGGGAAAGTTGTTTTGGAAAACTTCTCACGCCACGTGTCAGCCTATGGGTGTGATCCCTGCCCTTGGAAAATTACCAGCATTCGGTAAATAGCGGTGCGGGGAAAAAACTGGCGGTTTTCTGAAATAAACGCTGCAGTTGAAAGTACCATTTCAACATAATCATAGTATCGTTTCAATTATGTAAAGTTTTACTTAGGGTTATGCTTCCAGATGGTTCTAAAATATATATTTGGTCAACAGATTGCCAAGTTCATTTCTCAAGAGCGTTATATGTGATGGGTGGATTGGGTCTCAACGACTATCTAGACTCCACCTTTACGTCCTCGCCATAGGATGAGATAAGGGGCTTTACTCCTCTTATCATAGCCAAGATTCTAAAAGCTATACAGGTAATTGATTTTAATTAAACCCCACTTAATATGTCTTACTTCTTTCTGCATATCAATAACCCTCTCATAACATAATTACGGTTTTCTTTTATTTAGACGATGACATGCGTTGCGGTGAATGAATCAATTTTCTTTTATTTAGACGATGACATGCGTTGCGCTGAATGAGTTTTTCTTTTTTTAGGAATTTTTTTAATATTAAAATGGAATTGGAATTGAGTGCAGGCATTGATAGAAGAAGGAGCCCAGTACATATTTGTCCAAGGAATGCCACCTCTAGGATGTTTGCCTGCCATACTTACTCTAGACCCTTATCCTAGGAACTCCGATTATGATGAAAATGGATGCCTAGCATCATATAATCAACTCTCCCAGGATCATAACACAACGTTGCAGGAGACATTAGAGCAGCTAAGGATTCAATATCCACACGCCATATTGGTGTATGCGGACTACTATAATATGTTTATGGAAATAATCGAGAACCATGCAGCATACAGTATGTACAAAAAATTTGGATTCAGTTAATAAACTCAAACACATTTTGGATTGGATTAGTGTAGTGTAATGATAATGTTGAAATGATGCAGGTTTTACTGCTAATACATTTCAGTATTGCTGTGGAACTGGAGAACTTTTTAATTTTGATATCATGCATACGTGTGGGACACCAGGAGTGTTAGCATGCTCAAATCCAGAAAGAGCCATCAGTTGGGATGGAATACATTTCATTGAAGCCGCATACAAAATTATTTTAGAATTCATCATCAAAAAAGCCCAATATACTCAGCCACCTTTCAGTGACATGATGAAAATCTCTGATAATGGCCTTTGTGATGCAGCTGGCCACCAATGAACCACCTGTTGGAAGGAACTAGAACTAATTCCAACTACCCGCTACTAGAATTCAACAGAATTTTTAAATGCGGTTTCTAGAAATCATTGACAATGGGGGAAGCTTCCTGAAGAAGCCACCGCCCCAATCAATCTCCAGAACTTTCTCTTTCATGTATAAAAACCTGTTTAAACAACGAATGAAATCAAGGTGTGTTTTCTGTGTTTAGTCTTTAAGTCCCTGCTCTCTCTGATATGGTATCGAATCAATATCCAATTTGGTATCAGAGCTGAGGGTTTTAGCTTAGTTACAGTGTTGTGGACTTGTGACACTGGTGAGGTTGTTTTGTGCCAGCTGACCGTCAAATTGGTTTGTTGCGGTGAAGAACTGGAGACTGTCACTGAGAGTTTTGTTTGTTTGCAGTGTTGTGTGTGGAAGAGCTGTGAGTGAACCTGTTTGTTCCTGTTGTGGACCACAACATCTGTCGTTGTGTTAAAAGAAGAGTGCATTGAGAGTGAGAGCGTGGAGGCCTGGTGCAGACAAGGCCGAGGACGTGAGTGGTCCAGTGGTGTTGGAGTGTGGGAGTTGTGCGTGTGGTGGAGTTGTGTGCTCATCGAGTTGGGAGCTGTGTGCTCAGCCAATTGTTGGCTCAGCAAGTTGCAATTTAAATCTTATTGCCTCTGGACATTAAGCTATGGAGGTGAAAGCTGCAAGTATCAGGCTCACTATAAGTGTTCAAGATATCTAGTGTTCTCTTCCCATAAAGAAGAGACAATGCAGTTGTTCATTGGGTGTTAAGAAGAGCGTGTGAATGCTGGTGGGGCAAGCATGAGAGTCGAGAGTCATGAGGAAGACTTTTGTGTGGAGTCTTTAATTCTGTTAGTCTTCAATTTTGTTCTCTAAAGAAAAGAGCTCCGCTCTTATCTTGGTAATGGAAAGCAAGCAGATCATTGTTTGATCTGGAAAGCCGCGGACTAGTGCAAAATGAGGTGCACTTGTAACTGATATAGAGCCTGCATACTGTAATGCAGTGAGCGGCCAACGTCTATGATCGAGTTGTACGGTATTAGAGTGTGATGTTGTGGGTGTTGCCGATCTGATCGTTGCTGTGATGAGCATGTTATTGTGGTCGTGGGGACCTTGGCTAGTGAATCTATGTGCCTTTTGGAGAAGCTGTATGTTGTTGTCATGAAGTAAAGCCGAGTAGAGAGTTGATATGTCACCGGAGGGAAACTGTGTGCTATTTTTGTTGCTGTAGTGCCAGAGGGCCGATATCTGTGGGTAGAATTTTTCTTTCGAGTGCGGTGAGGAGTCTCTTGTGGCCTGGACATTTGAACACTGGTGTGTTGCCTGCTAAGAAGCTAGCCGTGAGAAGGAGTGCGTGTAAAGACCTGGAGTCTTGCTGCGGATTGAAGGGCGTTGATGTTGAAAGAGTGTGAGCACTGCGTGGAGATGATTCTTTGCAAAAATCGTGCAAGTGGGTCTTGTTCAAGAGAGTGTTGTTAGTGAGCACTGTTTGTGACAGCCAGCAGAAGGTCACTGGTCTGATTGGAGGAGCCTGGAGGGCCAAGGAGAGCCGAGAGAGGCAGTAGAAGAGGCGTTTTGTTTGAAGTGTGGATGTTGAAGGAGCTTAAAGGCCGAGGAGTGGAGACAGTTGTGAAGGTCTCGGGGAGCGAGATCCGATTTGTGTGTGAATAGTGGTGGATTGTGTGCCACTTGGGAGTGTTGTGAATTTGTTTGTTGTAGTGCGTTGCATGGAGGATGTTGTTTGCTGTCTGATCCCTTGAAGAAATTGTTGGAGAGTGCAGTTCCAAAGGCATATTAGTGTTGGAACGTTGAGCCTAGAGAAGCATCCAAAGTAGATTGTGTGGTGTGAGAATTTGTATAAGGGAACACTGGGAAGCTACATGGAGCTGGAGTGGCTTTAGCGGCATGGAGTTTCGATCCCATGGCATTCTTAGGAGCTATGCTGCATAACATCTGTTCTACTGCTTATTGAAGATTAAGATGAGGGTTTACATCTGATTTGTGTGGTTGAAAGAGGTGTGAAAGTCTAGGAGTTTACATTTGAACTGTTGTAGCACAGAGGACACGGTCTCGAAGAGAATTGAAACAAATGAAGAGAAAGAATGAAATGGCAATAGTTGCAGAAGCTATAGAAGAATTAGAAATGTTTCCAGAATTTAAGCCTAATGAAGATATGAATCAACATGAAAAATTTGAAGACACTGATGCAATATTGAAGCGATTAATGCCAGTTTTGCCAATTTTCTCAGGTAAAAATTTTAAGCTTTGGGCAATTAAAATGGAAGGATTGCTTGGTTCAATAGATTTATGAAAATTTGTCCAAGAAACTTCTATGAATTTGGATGATAAGTGTAGAAGAGAAATAGCATTACTTCTCATTATATCAGCTCTAGATGAAAACATTTTGTCTAGTATTTTACATGAATTTGGTGAAATGCATAATGCAAAAATATTTTATAATGTTCTTGAAATGAAGTACAGTATGGAGGGGAGTGAGAAAGTTAAATATGATGAAAGTGGTGGTGTTAAAAATGGTGATTGTGTTGAAAGCATCATAGCTGCAATCAAGACTGAAAGTATATCTATAGTTGACAATAGAGTAGCATGTGATCGTGAGGAAATTCCCTCTGATGCAGAAACATATGAAGTCAAAATTGATGATGATTATGTGTCTCATGAAGATTGGTTCAATCTCATGCAAGAAAAACATCTTATTGATGAGTTGTTGTTTGGTGAGAAGAGTTGCCTACCTCCATACACAAATCAAATGCAGGACAACATGTTTGCAGCAAAAGAATTGACGAAAGAGGTTGAAGACATGAATCAATCAACTATCTCAGCAAAGAAAAATGAAGGAAGCAAAGCTCTTTCCAAAGAGCATGATGACAAAAATCAATATGGTTCTGTTTATGAATCTAACATTGTTTTTGAGTGTGCAGATATTGACAATAAGGAAGGAGCAACAAAACTTGAAGAAAATGCAAGCATTAAGGACAAGTATAAATCCCAAGAACATGAAGCAATGTTGAATACAAAGAATGTTACCCTCCAATCAAGAAAGGAGAAGCTCAATCACTATCTTATGAAAATAAAGGTGAAGATGAAACTGCATCAGCAAAGGAAAAGGAACAAGCATGGACCCTTTAATAAGAAGGAAAAAGTGAAATGTTTTGTTGTAAGCGTAGCTGAGACTTAGACCAGTAGGCATGCCAATTAAGAGTATGATTGTTATATAGTTGGAATTAAGGGGGAGTGTTGGAAGGAACTAGAACTAATTCCAACTACCCGCTGCTAGAATTTAACAGAAGGTTTAAATGCAGTTTCTAGAAATCATTGACAATGGGGAAAGCTTCCTGAAGAAGCCACTGCCCCAATCAATCTCTAGAACTTTCTCTTTCATGTATAAAAGCATGTTTAAACAATGAATGAAAACAAGGTGTGTTTTCTATGTTCAGTCTTTGAGTCCCTGCTCTCTCTGATATGGTATCAGATCAACATCCAATTCCACCTTATGAGAATGTTTTGTAATGGCGGTTTATATGTATTCTGGAGTGAAATATGTCAAATCTATGGTAATGGCCTTTGTGATGCAGCCACCAGTTAATATTTTGTATTCGCTATTAATATGTATTCTAAATTGAATGTCAAATCTCAATAAGACTTTTAAATTTGAGTCCCTATTTCTTTCATTTGTATTTCAATGGGGGATTTTTTATAATAATAATATTTTTAATTGTATATTGGTATGTGATTGAATTATATTCACAAGATTTACATATTAATACATATTGTTCTTAACCTTGGTTTTCATCTTCCAAGAGGTCGTTTGGACTTCAATTATTGTTGGAATTCCTCCAAACCAACCCTGATGGATTAGGTGTCCAAAATTCCACCCTTTATTCTGAAGGGGTGTATATGGGTCCAAAAAGAGAGTTGAAATACAAAATTGTGGACAAATCAATGGTTAGATGTGCTCTTTGTTGGACAGTTAGTATTGCTAGGTTGGTCGGTAGCATCAAGTGTGTTGACATTGATGGAAACTAGGCTAACATTGATGTCAACTAGGCTAGCATTCATGTGCATGGTGTACCAAGCTCAGTGGGAGACCCATGGTCTTTGCAGCCTTTATTAGAGAACCATCATAATAGAAGGTCTATCATAGGAGTTATTAATCCTATAGCTATGATGGTTTTACAGTTCCAGGATTTGAAGGAATTTATACCTCAGAAGACAAATCATATGAATTTAAAAATAGCGTAGTTGGACAGTTCTTAGAAAGAGCTTTCCAATGGTGCGTTGAAGTCCAAGAAAGGCCTTCTAGATCAAAATTTTTCACCAGTCAAAGGTTACAGACCCAAGGGTCAAACACTTAGGCCAAATCTAGGATTGGCATTGGCAGTCTCTAAAATTGGTAGCATGTTTGGTGGTTCGGCAGAAGTGGCAGACACATCACCTGAAGAGATCGACCCATATGTGACAAAGGAGAGTGCAATATAAAGTCTTGGGATGATTAAGCTCTAGGAGAAAATTGTGGAGCTGAAAAACAACTGGCAAAGGATGAATCATAAGCTCGGGAGAGATGTGCAAGGGGATGCCCACATCCACATCACCCTCAAAAGAATTTCTTGAAATCACCCAATATGTGCACAAATGTGAACCTTCAGGATGATGTAATCCCCAAAGGAAGCATTGTGGATAGAGGTGATGATTGGAAAAAGCACTACAATGGGAGACCCCATGGGACAACAAATATCAAAGGTCCTTCTCTAGAAGAGCCAAGTGCAGTAAAACTTGGAAGAGCACAAAATGATGTAGGTTCAAGAAATGTTGCATAACGAGCAGCAAAGGGACATGGCCTGAGACCCCTTTCTCTCTCCATACTGTCGAATTTTTAATTGGCTTTTGATGACATCATCATGATGTCAGCACAAGGGACACATGGCATGTGTTTGCGACACTTACAAGTGGCCTAGTGGGACACAAGTAAACAGATAGGATTACGGAGCAGTGGGACATAGAGGAATGTCAGTTGGCACTGATAGGTAATCCTAGTTTCTATTTGAGAGGCCTTTATTCACAATGAAGGACCCACCATGACACATATTCTTGGAAGGCTTCGGATTGGCACATTATTAAAGGAGGGACCCCCAATGGACACGTAATCCCAAAAGGAAGTTCAAGGGCTAAGATAAAGCACCTAGACATCCTTTTCTGTGCATTATATGGCCACAAGCACAGAAGAATAATGCATGGTGATTTATCCCTAGGGGTTATTGTATAAATCGGCACCCAGGACCAATTTTGCGATGACCTTGAGTGTTAAGCAAGCAAGGGATTTCAGGTTGCGTTCAATGAAGAAAATTTCTACGAACATATGTTTTAAAAGGTCCTTTGGGCTATATAGAAAGCACCACAAGCATATGTTTAAACAACATGAACAGGTTAGCAGCAGGGTCTCTCCATATTTGGAAGCTAAACCAAAATTGGTTATACTCCACAATTGGATTATGCAGGAAATGAATGGGTTGGCAACCAAATTTCACAATTGGTGGCAATGGAAAAATTAGCAGTAAGGAATAGTACCCAGGCCAAGAGACTGAAACTGAAAGGATGATGATCTGGAGATAAAATTAGTGGAATGTTAGGATCAATCTCAGCAAGTCAAACCTAACTGCTTCTCACTCCATGAAAAGACAAATGAGAGAATGGCTCTGAGAGTACTATGATCATATCACATCATAGATATCCATGTTGATGTTCTCCTCAAGCCTTGTGAACCTTAAGGAGTAGCAATGGAATGATATTCTGATGTTTAGAGATTTTATCAAACATAACCCAATTTAGTCTATAATTATTACTATCGGCACCACCACATTTTACAAAACTACATTTTAAATTATTAATTGAAACTGCCATCAATCATATTTGAAACATATCATTCATTATATTTTTTAAAGTTGTGGGAGAATTAGTCCACGTACATGGTGCCCACCAAAAATTCACAGTGTTAATATCATGTTTTTAAGATAGTTTTGGGGTGGTCTTCCACCTTAAACTTGTGTTGTTGATACGAATACCACAAGCAATATTAGAAACTACTATATCCTTTTTCTTATTTTATTGAAAAGATCATCAATCCAAGGAATCAAGCATGTATGCATATCCTTGAGAGTATAATCTCCTTGTTCATATATTAATAATCATTGCAAAATCAAAAGATATCAGCTTTCATTTTGTCAAAGATCACTAGTTTTCTCTATGGAGACACACCATGCATGACCAGCCTCAAATAAAGCATATCCTTTAATTGTATGCTTAATTCATTATGCTTAGGAGTGTTCATTCATTCATTAAGTCAATGTTTTTAATCAAATGGAATTCAAGTAACAAAAGGGGAAATCAATATTTCAAACCACACAAGATACTATGATGTTACAAGGAAGGGTTATTGTTTAGTTCAATCGAATAAATCCTACAACATTTCTACAAACACTTGTTCACTTTCATTTATAGGATAAACACATGGAAACCTCTCATTTATTTCTATGAATATCAATTGATTATTCTAAACCATTAACGTTACCATCCTTCACTATGTGACACTCAAAAGAAGCCGGTTTCCAACCAATTCATGCCCATTATCAAGTCATAAATTTTGACCACTTTTCTATATAAACTCCTATCAGTTGGACCCCCTAATGTCTACTAGAAAATTCTCGACAAGAGGACCTACTAACTTCTTTATTGCATATGTCATTTCAAATAGATTAAAAGCATCATGCTCATGGGATACTATACCACATGAGTAAAAACAAAGGGGAAATGAATCTATTTATAGCCTTATAGTCGATCAAAATAAAGATGGAAAGCATTAGTCGTAAGCTTTATTTTTCTAATGTCATTGTTAATTTCTCTTTTGAGGCAGTAAAGAGGTTATTTTAGGAATTGACCATAAAGCATAGGAATTCTCCTTCCACAAATCTTGAGATAACTATGAAAAGGGAAAGTAAAATGTGAAGAGGGAACTATATCTCTCCCCTTTTGAATACAAGTATGATTTCTATAACCAATAAAATGGTGTAGTGTAGACTGACAAATTATATGAAATTGAGGGAAAGAACACGCAAAACCATGCAGTACTTCTTCCTTAACTCATCCAATGTTGTTATTGCCAATACTTATAATCATAACAACATTGAAGATTCTTGGAAATCCCTTACATCTTGCGCCTGAGGTCACCCAACATTATCACTATAGTTCATTTTAAATATGCTCCACATTAGCTACATGATTCCTTCGCACTCAAACTAACTCCTCTAGTTATTCGAAACAAGAAATAAAAAGGAAGTAGTAGAGCTCCTTTCTTTTCACTCAATTTGGCATAATCACAAACACCTCATATTCATGGTTTTTGCGGACCTTCCAATGTCCATTTTACAATAGCTTACATAATATTACCATTGGATTTTTCTTTTAGCTTACAATGCAAGCATAGTTACTTAAATAATCAATCACTTAGACATTTGTTACACATCCAAACATATAACATGTTGTGTAAAATAACACCAAAATTCGAATCATAAAGTCCTAGCAGTTTTCAATGCAAAGGATTTCCTCAAAAAAAATGAAAATAAAATATTGACATTCTTCACCTCTGCATACTTTTCCACACTAGGTGAAACCATTATCTTTTTAAACTACATTTATATTTATAAATACTGAAAGGTAACACAACAAGTAGAGGAAAGGGAAACAAGTTGAGGAATAAGCTCAATGCATGAGAAGAGTAGTGTGCATTGCTTGTGTTTAAAATGACATGGGAGAGAAATGCACATGTGATTCGAGGAGGCATCCAATGCCATTGCGTACTAATCATGCAAAAAAGATAACTTATAAGCATGCAAGTGAATATTTTGTCAGATCTGTGACAAAACTAGGCAGAGGAGTAATCATGTGCATTAGGTCTACAATAAGGAAAACATAATAGGTAGAATGCTCAAGTTTAGTTCAAACGGGAAGAACTGACATCGAGATAAAAGATGAAATATTGGTGAGGGTGCCCATATTGAGGCAACAAAACTTGTGGCTTTCACACAATTTAGCAAGTTAGGAAGGAACTTGCTCTAATACCATGTTAAACACACACAAAGTAGATATGGATAATTTAGATAACTCATGTCATTGCATTCTATTCCCAAGGTTTACATATTAATACATGGTTTTCTAACCCTTGGTTTTCATCTTCCAAGAGGTCACTTAGACTTCTATGACTGTTTGAATTCATGCACACCAACCCTATCAGATTAGGTGTCCAAAAAACCCCAACCTATTACCAGTATGGAAGGTATCAACCCTAATGTGGGTGCTAACAATGGAATAATTCTGGTGTTAATGGCATAAATAACGTGGGTTCCACCAATGGAAACAATATAGGAATGACCACCACAGTGTACACAACTCGGCCTTTTCTTTTGTTTATGGCTAGTTTGAACCTCCCTGATTTGAGCCAACCAATAATTGATCCTCTCTTGCATGATTTTGCATGGCATACATGCCAACCAAACTTCTCTAAAATATCCCCAAGTTTGAGGGTGATTTTGCATCTTTGTATTTATGGTTCTATATGTAATTTATGGCGTTCCTGTTTAAATCCAAATTAGTGGATGAAATGCCACATGTCATGTTTTACCACTTCATTAGATTCATTACCATGATGTTGACTGGCACAAACGTTTTCTACTTGGTGTTTTTTTTTGGTTTATTAGCACAATTTTGATTTGAGGATATAGAATAGGGTCTTGCATTAACTATATGCACAATTTCAATAAAGTATATCCTTCAAGAAAATCACAGCAATATATCATGTCATTGTCACAGTAATCTAATCATGATTGCAAACACATAACAAAAGTTATTAAGTTTGCACTCATGAATTAAAGCTATAATATGAATCATCCATTTACATGTTATTAAGTGGAAATGATATCATGTAACTTGTTTACCAAGACCATTGCATAGAATCGCCCCCTAACTAACTAACACCTTTTATTAAGCATGTAATTTGAATAACAACCTAATCGTGAGAACCTTATATCTATGAAAAATAGGCACAAACTCGAAATAAATTAAGCTCCTTAAATTTGATCCTTGGTCATTTCCCTCTCTTCAGCCATGGATTTTATAAACCTATTAAACCCCTTTTCAAATTTGGTCTTTAGCCCTTAATCTTGTCCATTGTTTAAAAAAAAAAAATCTTCATTCACGGTATATTTGTATTCAAACATATATAGACGGATATGACTAAATTTGCATTCTTGCACTAAAGCTAGAATACAAATCATGCATTTATATATCCTTATGCAAATCCCTATAATAATTGGAAATTTTACCATGTAACATGTTTAAATTTGTCGTTACCTATAGGACCTATGACTATGCCTCTGATGACCAGAAGTTGAAGTTATTCCCATCTACCCTTTAAGGATGCAACCTTGCGCTGGTTTATGGGTCTGCCTGGGGATAACGTCACTACCTAGGCTCAAATTCAACAAGCTTTTAATGTCAAGTGTAGGGACTACTGTAGGTCCAAAGAAACCAAGGAATAAATCTTTAGAATGAATCTTGGACATGATGAATCCTTGGAAGACTATGAGGAGAGATTTCAACTCAGCTATAAGAGGGCCAGATGCACCCTTGATCTTGAATCACTCAAGCTAACTCTTCTTTGAGGGATTAGGGAGGACATGTTGGAAAACGTCAACATGTTGTCTCGGGGAGATATCTACCATTTATCCTATGATGGCATCACAGCATTGTTTAAAATTCACTCTAGGGCCGGTAGAAAGAAGGGTAGGGCTAGTCAAGGCTTGATCAATTCCTCCCCTTCCACAACATCCATCAAGAATGATATTAGGAACATGTTGGAAGACTTTAAAAGTGAAATTTTGCGTGCCTTTTCTTTGCAAACGGATACCATGCAAATCAAGAAGAAACCAGAGGAAGTAGAGAGAGCCCTAGTTATTTTATACCCTAAATGAACTAAAAGGAAACCCAGAAATGAATGCCCATTATATGTCATACAGGTCTGCTCAATCTGTGAGGAAAACCATGCCACAGATAAATTCCCTTCTTTTATTTGTTTAAAAGTTGTATACGAAGGGGCGGAAGGTGGGGTTGAGAAACTCTGCTTTATAAATCAAAGGAGGCCTCAAGGACCTCGTCCATACCAGCAGGGCATGCAAGGTGCATCTTACTCTTAATACCATCCCTACCAGAATGCACCCTTTCCACTATAGTACTATTCCCCTCATCCATCACGTTCCACACCTCCTCCTTGGCTTTATGCCCCTCAATATCCTCCCTAACATGTCAATTAACCATTTCAGCCATATGTTTCCCAACCTCCTAAATGGAATAACCCATCACATGGGTGGAGGCCTCAACTTAACCAACCTCCTACTTTAATGCTCCACCTCCACCTCAACCACAAATCACTCATCCCGCTCCAACCAAGCTGTTACAGGGAAAAGTGTCTATTCAGAACTTCTCATCCCACTAAGGTGTGGTAGCTACCTTAGAAACAAACAAAGTAAAGTCTACTTTCGTTTTCCTTTATGAAATATAGATGAGAGAAGAATAAAGGAGACCAACCTCTGTCTTGCGCTTGACTCCTTGTTCAGTTCCCCTCTCTTCTGATGGTCCTTTTCTACTTGCCTTCTCGTATACCCAACTTCACAGAGTACCTGTAGGATCAAAGCAGCATAAAACTATACAAGAACATGGATCTATTATCATAAATAATCTAGGGTCAGATGTAAATTGACCATACAAATGCACAAAATATAGATTACACAAAAGTATGGAGGAAAACTTGAATAGCTTTATTGATAATCAAGAAAGAGCCAAGAGAGTTACAACCATCTGTTCTGACCCAGCATCATCCCCTCAGCAAGTAAGCCCTTCTTCACCTCATACAAAGCTTAGATCACCCAACACTATGATGTTGCCTCAAGAAACTAACAACAATTCCTTACAAGATGCAAAATTCTAGCCTCTGGATCTCTGGGATGAGGGATCCATATATAGATATCTGTAATGGAGATAAGTCAGCTTGTGATTTGATTAGTGTCTTCCCTCTGATAGTTCTTGCTTCCACTTGGAGATTGATGATCTCTTACTCATCCTTGGTAGAATTCAGAGAGGCAACTGCCACAGGAGATGTTTCTGGAAGATTCCATGCTTCTCCACCTTGCAGATTGACACTGCCATTTGTATCTTCTTGCCCATCGCACCCCATAGAAGGGATTTTTGAAATGCAATGCACCCACTGAGTGTACTTAGGTGAGATGCATCGCACCCTGGCCATGGAGCAAGTGAAATGATCCTGTTTTGACCAGTTCTGAGTAGTTTTTCATGGAGAACTTCTGGGAGAAGCTGTAATCAGTTGACCTTGTTCCTTTAGGGGTTGGAACAACACATTTAGGGACTTAGGAGCCCTCGGTTTATGGACATTTTATGCTTGGGGTTGCAGGGCCAAAAAATGTGTATAACAGTTGCCCCCTAAAGCATGAGGTCGTTAATCTTTTTTGATGTCGAGTGAAATGCTTTAACATGAGGATTCAAAGTTCTTTCAAGCTGGGAGGAGACCTGTAATAAGATACAATTCAATACATTATCTTCATAATATTTTCATGATCTAGCTGAGGCGGGCATTCCCATGTTCAGATTTATAAATTCATTTTCATGTACATAGGACAGACAATCGTCTGAGTGTAGACTGATGATTCTGGTAGAGCCATCATCCCTTTGATTGGATGATTATCTGTGCAGCAATGATGTACATTTGATGTCTTTATATTCCTGAATATATATCGCAGCCCAGATGGATGAAACTAGATCCGGGGTCTTCAAACTCATTCAATCTTCACTCGAAGTACAAGTCGATCCATGTGAGAGACGTTCTGGAGTCGAACATGGAAAGACATCGCCTGATTACTAGCCAATGATGTAAGCTGTTAACAGGCGCGAGAGGAATCACCGATAATGTTAATGACCCTCAAGGTACTGCAGTACAATTCACGTGGCGTGAATAAAGGATTTGGCGTTGAACACCACGCAAAATCTTTCGGTCGAAGGCCGTTGATGTAAACCTTTCACTGGAAGTGAGAAACTTGCCATTGAGGCATGCAAGCTTCAAAGTACTGAAGGGGTGTTCCTAGATCGACTTCTTGGATAATGAGATGATGTCGACAAGAAGTGATCTGTCATAAGAGGGCCTTAATGAATCCCACATCAATTACACGGAACAGAGCAAATGATTTTAATGGAGGTGAAAACGGTCTGGTGATATAAGGTTCAGGGTGGCGGTCATGAAAGAATGGAGCGTAAATGTATTGCACCGGGTGAAACACAGGTGAATTCTCTGAGTGACTTCTCTTGAACATATTGGCGACACTTACATGATGGATTGGTAGCATTAACCCCAAATGTCGATGGTTTTATGTGACCATGGTGATGTGACCGGTGAATGAAACAACCCAACCCGACTTGGATGCAGAGTGAAAGTGTCATGTTCAAGAGCGACTTGCTACCAACAAAGTTTCTTCAAGTTTTCTTCCCAATTTTTCCCCAGTCATTGCTGACCAGTACCTCTTTATTTTTGTCAAGCTTGAGGAGGATAACATATGCTTGTTCTATAATTTTCCCTTCGGGCAAACCCATCGCTATGTTTTAACGAGCCTAGCGATAGTGAAACTCGTTCTTGTCTGCTATGGACAAGTTTGTCGCTATTGGGTTTTTAACAAGTTTAACGACAAAGATAACTCGGTCCTTTTCAATTTTAGAGAGTCTGAAAAGGGACGTAAAGGAAACTCCAAAACTCCTTTTTCGTCATCTAATCCCTTAAGTCCGAAAAAGGTATAAAACAATACAGAACGGATGAATTTTCGATACTTTTTAACGAGCCGAATAAAACAAGCGCTCGATATTTTTGTGTAATGATCCCTCAGGTCCAAAAAGATTAAAATCTAGAGGGATAGCACTTTCGGTCGCTTTAACAAGATGGAGAGGCTAATAGCTCGGCAATCTTTTCATATTTTACGAGTCAGTTGAAAAGAGCTTAAAGGAGACTCGTCTTTGAGGAACGAGTGATAAAATTGGGTAGCAACTGATTCCAGGTAAGGTTTGGAATTTTCCAATCACGGTAGTGTTACAAGGATGGCTAATAGGATCACTCTTCGCAGCAGTTCCTCAAAAGGGGTAAACAACCAAATGGAGGTGAATGATCGGCCAATACAAAGTGGAGGTGATGGTGATAACACGACCAAGGATTTAAAGGCTGAAGTACTACATTCACGATGGTTATTTACCTATTCATTTTTTAATGAGCTTAAATGTGGGAAGAAACATTTGCTCATGACTTATGTTTATTTTTTAACGAGCTTCAACTATGTGCTAAAACTGCTCGAGGCGGGTTTATTTTTTAACGAGCTTGAACCCTGCGATAACACTGCTCGTTGCGGGTTTATTTTTTAACGAGCTTGAACCCTACAGTAACACTGCTCGTGATAAGTTTGCATGCCCCCAGCATAATAACGCAAATCGAGGTGCATGCCCCCCAAGCTTCATTGCATTCAACTCGGTGGCTGGAATGAAGGTTTACCTCCGAGATCTTTGAAAGTCCCGACTTGGATTTTACGAGACCATAATCAAAGACTCGATTTGGGAAGGGAGTTGTTTCATTTTTTAATGAGGTTGACACAGTAAAATAACTATCCTCCTGACTCTTTGTTTCATTTTTTAACGAGGTCGACACGAGATAAGAATTTTCCTCGGAATCCACCGTATTTACAGTATTTGATAGAAAATCAAAAACTGAAGGATGATTAAGGTCATTGGAATAATCTTCTTCACAATCTGGAAGAAGGGAACGATGGTGGTAATCTTTCCATGGTGCCCCTTCAATTACCATTGATTGAAAAATTCCTTCGTCGGTGCAATGCACTCGCGACCAAGGATCTGAAGGGGTGCCATATTCCTTAGACCTATCTATCCAAACGCTTGATGAGCGTTGCTTTGGGTTTGCCTCCCATGTTAGAAACATTGATTGATACAATATTTCCATTGGGCTTGGAGGCAACACCAGGGTATGATCCATGTTTATATCATTTTCTGAGATCTTTTGTATTGAAGATATCATATTGCAGGTTCCTACCGACACTACTTCCGCCAGGTTGATTAGAGGCGGGAGGGAAAAAGTACCCATTAATACAGGGTCTTTTAGTAGGCCTACTCCGATATTTTGAAGCGAATGGGTGCTTCCATGGATCATCGGAATGCTTCCCGTAACTTGAGAACCATTGGGAAGGAAGGTTTGTTGATCGATGATTGTAATCCCTCCTTGAAAGGGAAACGCAATCTTCCTAAAATAGGTTGACACAACAGCTTCCATAGCATATATCCATGGTCTTCCCAGTAGGATGTTTTAATCGAGGTTTCCGTCGATTACTTCAACATCTATTTCTATTGTTTTTCCTCCTAGTTCAACATGTAAGTTACTTAGAATACCATACGGGGTATATGTTCGTCCGTCAAATGCTTTTAATGTCGTCGATGATCTTGACAAGGTTGGAGATCCTAAAGTTTTCCAGCAACTCATCGACATGATACATGTAGATGCCCCCCATCAATAATTGTTCGGTGAACAGTTTTGTTGAGGGCTTTCACCTGAACGAGGAAAGCTAGTTGAGCTGGTAACTGTGGATCGTATCCTTTATGATCAAAGGACACAAGATTAGAATCCTTTGGGTCTATCCCACCGATGGCTGATAATAAAGCCTGCTTTTGGGATGGGCAATTTTGTAGTACCTCAAGTGTCGACATAGCGGATGGCAATTGGGCCAAATCTTCCACTATATTATAATGTTGTGCTGCTCTGGCACAAGGATTAAATGTCAATTTGTGTACTACTCCCTTTGGCAGTTTTATTGTCAGTTCTGGAATGATGGGTGGCATAACTTCTGTCGAAGTTGTTGTCGAACTACTAGGTTGATCTTTATCCTTGTTGTTCGACAGCTGTGGATTTCCATAATATTTGTTCCTTGTCGATATCAAAGCATCATTTTGCTATTTCGACACCGATAACATTAGCACTTGGGATGGGGAAGCATTTTCACTAGCAACTAGATTTGTTCCTAGGTTCGGAAACGGATCAGTTAACACTGCTAAGGTATTTGAATTCTTGAAGAATTTTTTAAGCTTAGCTTTGTGCAGACAATCTGTTGTCCGATGATCCTCATCACATATCATGCATGGATATCTTAGTTTCCTATTTCCAGGTGGGTTTGCAGAAGATTTTTCAGGTGATGATTCCTCCTGTTTCTTCTTCTTCCCTTGGTTTTTCTTCTTGCCTCCTGGTTACTTGGTTTCTTTGCCTTTGTCTGTCAAGACGGAATTTACTTCCGAGGCGAGAAGTTCTTCATTTTCATTTTGACTGGAAATCTTACGGGCCTTTTTAGATGTATCCCTTGTCGACTTCGTGTCTGTTGTGACAATCACATCGTCGCTGGCATGAGAGTCATTGTTCGATTTAGGAGGAGGGAGGACCGAACATTCCGGTCTTGGAGCGTCAGGTATTTTATCGTAGAGCGTGCCAGACTGAGTATAAATCAAGTCTAAATATTTCACAAGAGCAATAACTTGCTCTTCGGTGACGACTCCCCCTTTTGCTACATATTCTGTGATGGAAGGTAACAAAGACTTATTAAACCATTCAGCTAAAAGCTGATCAGGAACATAGGTTTTTACCATTCTACGACGACGTCGCCACTCATGAATATGATCAGATATGTGAGTGGTTGTTGTTTGTTTGAAATTGGTAAGAAGTTCTGTTCCTGTTTCGTACCTTATCGGTAACTGAAAATGGGTTAAAAAGGTTGTGGCTAGGGTACTGAAGTTGTCAAACGAAGCTGTGGGCAATTCAATATACCATTTTGATGCCGGACCAGTTAACGTCCTCTGAAAAAGGTGAAGCCTAATCGAATCATCGTTTAGGGTGTTTGATGAACACCACAGATTGAAGGTCATCACATGATTCGACGGATCTTCACCCGGATTTCCATTAAATTTAGGAATATCTGACGGAAGTTTATGTGAAATCGCGGGCCACCAAGGGGCGTAAGCGATTGGATTGTTTGTTAATCAATTTAGATCCGGTAACTCTAAAGTCGCCACAAAGGGTAACTGTTGATTCAGGTTAGGTGAAGCATACCCAGGATAAGATGGAATTGCCTGAGCAGTTGGTCTTTGCATACCGGCATAATGTATTTGATGCTGGTAACTTTGGTAAGTTTGGTGGGCATAACCATTGTATAATGGTTGGTTTTGGCCATTTTGAATGTACGGCTGCCCACTGTTTGCAAAGATTTGTTGCTCAAATCCTTGGTACACTTGTTGGAATTGCGGTTGTTGGTATTGCACCAGCCATGGTTGTGATGCCATGTGCTGCTGCCGATACTAACTGTTTAACCAAGATGAGGGGTAAGAGTACCCATTTGGGCTTGTGTCATTCCACCAGTTGGCAATTGTGGTTGAGTCACAGGGTCAAGAGGTTGTTGCATTACAACCTGAGAAACCTGAGGTTGGCATACAACAGGCAGCGCTTGTACTTGTGACACCGTCACAATAGCTGGCGTAGTTGGTATATTTGACATAGGTAAACATTGTTGCATTGAATATACAACTCTTGGTTGTTGAGGTAGTATCGGTAACCAACCGCTAGATGTAATTCCAGCATAACCTGAATTTTGTTGTGAACTCCCATATGACTGTCCTTCTGGAGGAGACAATGAAAGGGTATACTGCCTCCCATACGGCGGTAATCCAGTACTTAAAGGAATGATTTTCCCTTGAGGACCGTACTGCCCAAATTGATATCCTGAAAGATCAATTTGTTGAGACCCAACATAAGAGTTTCTGGATACTATTCCGGATGAACAAACAGGAACAGACCATACTGTCGAAACAACCCCTAAGTGGGCTCCTTCTAGCGATTGAAAGCTAGTTGGGACAGATGGTACGCCGGCGAACATTGTTGGAGTGACAGCAGGAAGTTCTGCCATCGTTGTGTCAGATGACACAGTCCTAGATGTCGACGGTCGTTCAGACATTTCTAGTCTATCCAAAAGATTACCTAGCGATTCTATAGGGGCTTCCGATGGCGGTAGACTAATTTCTGATGAAGAAGGATACAGAGTGATCTCGACTCCAAATTGTGATGGAGTACTAGATGGAGGATCCTCCACGATCTCTTCTATAGCAATCAAACCAGGTGGAAGAGGTAGACCTTTAAGTCCGTAAAATATTTCTGATGCCAAAGAAGGTATGGAATCTGCAACGACAGATGTTTGGGGAACAACACTCTCCGAACCAGTTGTAGATGAAACTGGTTCAGTAACACAAGTGTTTACCCTCAGACTAGGATTAGTACTACTGTCCTTCGGTGGCTGCTAAACTTCTTCTGTAAAGGCAGGGATACCAGAAATGTTTGGAGTAACCGGAGTCTCTGATGTCGTAGGAACACTTGTTCTAACTTTACCAGGATATTTGGAACCAGTTAAACGAGTTTGCTTTGTCTGTAATAGTTTCGATTCCGGAGACAAAGACGGTTGACTCGTAAGCCTCCGCGAATGACGGGGTTTCAATTGACTTTCTTCCACGATTGCGGATTACTCGATCAACTAAAAATCAATGGGGAATTATATTTCCGAATTAAATGAATTTTAGACACTTTGACACAACTTGTTTTTTCAATTTTAAAGAGTCGAGAAAAAACAAAAGATGACTCTAGTCTCCTTCGATTTTTAATGAGCCTGAAGTGACAAGTGCTCAGATGGACCTTTTCCGTTAAGGAGTCTGAAAAGGAACGAAAGGGACTACTCTGGAAATCTAGGTAGAGGGATTACCAAACCAATCGTAAAACTGCAGAATACGTTTTACGATACGGCAGTCAATCTTCCCGAATGATGTGTTTAGCGCATTGTGATTGATAGGGCGGTAGACACGGCTTCCTATGGATAAAGGATAAAGCCTATTGTGTTCTCCCAAAATATACTTGACGGTACGTGGGAGCACAAGTCCGTATTGGCACTTGTCGTCTCAAGGTGGAGGAATCACCCAACCAACAATGAAAGCAACAGTTATCACATTTTATGACGCCGGAACACGTCTCTATCCTAGACTTCTATATGTTCTGCGTTAGGTTCCAAAGCATTGTTAGATTCATTCAATTTATTTTATAGTTGATTTTGCTTAAGGGATTTGTCTTTCAGGTTCACCTTGTGATGTGTATATACAATTCTTAAAATGCAATCTAAGATGATAAACAATCGTTTTATCTTCTTTATGCCATGAAAATCCTAGCTACTAAGGAAAGATAGACAATATTCTTTCAATAAAGAGCAAAGAGCACACACTATATGCACTGTCCTAAATCAAACCAATCAAACAGTCTAAATGCAAATGCACATGCATGTATTTGTTTTCAACTTTCTTAATATGTAGATGATAAAAAGAAAGCTTATGTGCAAATTTGAATTACTTTTAAAGCGACAATACTTAACAATTTTCTTTCCAAAACAAAGTGAGAGCAAGAGAGACACTTAGCGATTTTGAAATGAAATATTGCTTTTCGACACTTTAAAACTCACAAATTCAAATCATATGCAATAGTAACTCGTATAATCGACTACCAAACAAGGGGCTTGTCTTCTATGGCTGAAAATGACAGCTACGACACTTTCAGATCAAAGAACGACAGCTCGATTATGTTACTTTTTTGCAAAAGAGAATTGAAAATGATGTTAAAATACACTAAAACATTTACAGTTATTTGCACATTGGAGGTGGAATAACATCAAGGAAGAGGGTTTCAGAGAGATGTGTACTGATTACAGGAAGCAAAATTCATGAATAGAACTGAGAAGAATGAACACAGAAACCAAGATTCAGCAACAAGGCCTAGTCTGATCAGCGCACCTGTAACACAGGGAAACTAAAATGCAGCGCACCTTCTACACTCGGGAAGTGCGCTAAATTTGAGATTCACATAACAGAGGGTGCGATGGACCAAGGACGAGACTTTGAACAGGCTTTGGGTCACAGTTTGCAGTTCAGTTCAGGGATATTGGCCAAGCAAATGGTAATCAGTAACTCAACAACAGGGGTAGATCTAAAGAGGTTACTAAAGCTACCACAAGGGCAATTAGGGAGCTTGTGGATCAAGTGTTTAATTCATAAACAAACCCGGAGATTGACTGAAGCAGCATTGATCTACTTTGCATTCGTAAAACAAATGCAGTTCGAAGGCTAGATGACTTGGCTTCAGGCTCCATTTGTAAGTTTATAAAGTAAACAAATGTAGATAAACAATCAATCTATTCTTTCCCCAGCGAAGTCGCCATTTTGTTAGAGGGAAAAGTGTCTATTACAAACTACTCATCCCACTAAGGTGTGGTAGCTACCTTAGAAACAAACAAAGTAAAGTCTACTTTCATTTTCCTTTATGAAAGATAGATGAGAGAAGAATAAAGGAGACCAAGCTCTGTCTTGCACTTGACTCCTTGTTCGGTTCCCCTCTCTTCTGATAGTCCTTTTCTACTTGCCTTCTCGTATACCCAGCTTCACAGAGTACCTGTAGGATCAAAGCAGCATAAAATTATACAAGAACGTGGATCTATTATCATAAACAATCTAAGTTTAGTTTTAAATTGACCATACAAATTCACAAAATATAGATTACACAAAAGTATGGAGGAAAACTTGAATAGCTTTATTGATAATCAAGAAAGAGCCAAGAGAGTTACAACCAGCTATTCTGACCCAACATCATCCCCTCAGCAAGTAAGCCCTTCTTCACCTCATACAAAGCTTAGATCACCCAACTATGATGTTGCCTCAAGAAACTAACAACAATTCCTTACAAGATGCAAAATTCCAGCCTCTGGATCTCTGGGATGAGGGATCCATATATAGATATCTGTAATGGAGATGAGTAAGCTTGTGATTTGATTAGTGTCTTCCCTCTGATAGTTCTTGCTTCCACTTGGAGATTGATGATCTCTTACTCATCCTTGGTCGAATTCAGAGAGGCAAGTGTCACAGGAGAAGTTTCTGGAAGATTCCATGCTTCTCCACCTTGCCGATTGACACTGCCATTTGTCTCTTCTCACCCATCGCACCCCATAGAAGGGATTTTTGAAATGCAATGCACCCACTAAGTGTACTTAGGTGAGATGCATCGCACCCTGGCCATGGAGCAAGTGAAATGATCCTGTTTTGACCAGTTCTGAGTAGTTTTTCATGGAGAACTTCTGGGAGAAGATGTAATCAGTTGACCTTGTTCCTTTAGGGGTTGGAACAACACTTTTAGGGACTTAGGAGCCCTTAGTTTATGGACATTTTATGCTTGGGGTTGCAAGGCCCAAAAATGTCTATAACACAAGCAACCTCAGATGCGTGCTCAACCCAATCTGAACCCAAATAACGAGCAAGTACAACAAGTCTACATTGGAGAGACATCTTACCCTTCCTATGCTATGGAGATCTAAGAAATCAACCTTAGTTCCAGAAGGGCACTTGAAGATAACCAACCTCCATCTCCACCTTAAGAACTTGAAGAGGAAAAGGAAGAGAGTACCCCTCAAGTAAATCCACCTCATTTTCCATAGAGATTGATCCATCCCAGCCAGCACACTCCAGAAGAGACTGAACTTATGGGAGGACACAAGAAATGGAGGATCCCAACCAATGCATAAGAAATGGCTCAGATCTAACAGAGATCGGTAGCTAATAGAAAAAAATAAATAGATCCAATAGATCAGCAAAAACAAGAAGATCAATGCCCAATACAAGTCAAAAACCCTCTCCCAATGAAGGACAAAAAATCTAAAGAAATCAAGCAAAATAAAATGAATTTGTACCAATTCTAGCTATTCTACTAGAGAGCTCAGACAGATCGAGAATAGAAACAAAAAATTTTGAGGACAAAAATTGGTCTTTCGAGGCTAGAAGCTCGGTCGAACGCAGAAGACAGGATAAATTTGGTTGGTTGCTAGGGTTCAATTATTGTATAATTTTCCTAACTTCTCAAGCCCCTAGATGCCTAGATAAACAAGTGTGTCAAGTTGATCTCCTTGGGAATGGAAAAGTCTAGAAATCTTTTTCACAATTACTTTAGTACTTTTACATGATTGAAATTACTTTAGTACCTTCCTAATTTATTTTTCATTGCAAGGACAACATGTTCCTTTAGTTGGGAGGAGGGGGAGGGGGAACATGGGGTAATTCTCCTTACTATTACATTGCTAATCTTCTAATCACTTCACCGTCACAATTAACTATATCTTCCATAATCTCTAGCACACTAAGGTCCATCATGACACAACACTCTAGAAGTCACTAAATTTTATTTTTGACATTGATACCTTATTTGGAAATTACTAACCCTCGTCTTCCTCATTACATGAATGTTGTCAATGTTTCCATTATTACTATTATTGTTTGATACTGCTATTGGTGTTCATAGCATATTGCTACCACTATTTAATATGATCCATCAATCTTTTGCACAATGGGAAGTTCAACTATCCAACAGGAACCTGTCACCTTCTAACAACTTTGGAGCAACCCTGAAGTGTTTCAAATTTTTCAAGATAGAGGGTGGATAACCTATAGTGTTTCACCTATAAGTTTTCCCTATTTACAACTATAGCATGGGGACTCAAAATTAGAGTAATAGAGGAAATCCTTTCCCACGTTATAGGGATAACTTGAATCAATAAGCTTTAGAATCAATTTCTTATTACTCGGAGAAATTGCCAATGATGATGGTAGGGGAGTTGAAAGAGTTATTATGTTTACTTTATGTCTAATTAATTATTTCCACAAGTTTTGAGCACTATGCTAATATCTTTAAATTTAAAATAATAAACTACATAACAAAGCAGGATTTAGCCAAGTTAGAAGTAAAAAGCTGTGGAAAATAAATGTAGATATTTAGTAAAAGGCTGTGGAAAACTAATCTAGATCTATGCATGTTATATCTAAAAATAATCCACAGAGGCAGTGTAAAATTAGAAAAGTGAGTAAAAATGGAAAAATAAATAGCCCATAGAGGCAGTGTAAAATTAGAAATAAGAGTAAAAATGGAAAAATGGTAATGTAAAATCGGAAGAGTGAGTAAAAAAGGAAAAATAAATAGCCCATAGAGGCAGTGTAAAATTAGAAGAGTGAGTAAAAGTGGGAAAATAAATAGCCTATTAGATGCATCCACGTTGGAAGTAACCGTGTAAACTTTTACAAGGATCATTTTACAAGTAGCTACCAGTAAACCTCTAGGGGTTTGTCGCCTATCCTCCTCTCCATAAACATGGTCACAACCGAGGGGATTTGAACTTTGGAACTCTCAGTTTTCATAGATTTCACATTATTTTTTATATTTTTAATCTAAGTTACATTGTTTTGAGAAAATTTCTTAATACTTTTTTTTAGATTGAAGAATTAATAATAGAGTTTCAAGCTACCATTAAAAATCGAATACGTAGCTTATTGAAATTAAATTTGAGTGAGAAGAATAACAACCATTCCACCTAAATAAGTTAATTAACATAAATCAATAAAAATATTAATATAGTAGTTTATTTCTTGGAAATAAAAACTTAAATCGAAACTAATCTTAAATTATTATTTGAAATTATCATCAACTATATTTGAAACACGTTATTCATTACGCTTATTCATTAGATTTATAAATACTTTTGATTATTACTCGACTTACACGGTACCTGATAGGTAGTCATTGCGGGAAGCAATTGCACCTAGAACATAAGTTTGTGGGACTATGAGATTTCACCACCTGACAACCATAAGGGTAACTTTCTCTAATACCTTCACCCAATCTTACCAAATATGATTACCAACACCTAGGATTTTTTAAATGCCACTTTAAAACATAGTCTATGGCTTATTTAAGGAGTAGTGGATCTACTAGGCTAGAGTATTTTTCTTTTATAGGGCAAGCTTGCTTTAATTGAATTAGCACTTCATCGCATGAAAACCACTTTGCACCAACTATGCACATAGTTTCTTCTTTTTGTTTGTTAATTTGATTCACTTCCTTATCCCTCTAGCCTCCTAGAATCACAGGCCCTCGCCCTTAATTTCCTATCAAATGATTATTTTCACCTACTCGATGAGTCAAGTTCCCTCCTCCCCTATACTACCTTTAGGTTATAACTCTTCTTTTTAATTTAGTAGTTTGTCTTATTCTACTTCCACTCAACCTTATTAAACACACACCAAATTAGATGGTTAGAATTTAGATAACTCATGTGATTGAATTATATTCACAAGATTTACATATTAATACATATTGTTCTTAACCTTGGTTTTCATCTTCCAAGAGGTCGCTTGGACTTCAATTATTGTTGGAATTCCTCCAAACCAACCCTGATGGATTAGGTGTCAAAAATTCCCCCCTTTATTCTGAAGGGGTGTATATGGGTCCAAAAAGAGAGATGAAATACAAAATTATGGACAAATCAATGGTTAGATGTGCTCTTTGTTGGACAGTTAGTATTGCTAGGTTGGTCGGTAGCATCAAGTGTGTTGACATTAATGGAAACTAGGCTAACATTGATTTCAACTAGGCTAGCATTCATGTGCATGGTGTACCAAGCTCAGTGGGAGACCCATGGTCTTTGCAGCCTTTATTAGAGGACCATCATAATACAAGGTCTATCATAGGAGTTATTAATCCTATAGATACGATGGTTTTACAGTTCTGGGATATGAAGGAATTTATACCTCAGAAGACAAGATCATATGAATTTAAAAATAGCGTAGTTGCACATTACTTAGAAAGAGCTTTCCAACGGTGCGTTGAAGTCCGAGAAATGCCATCTAGATCAAAATTTATCACCAGTCAAAGGTTGCAGACCCAAGGGTCAAACATTTAGGCCAAATCTAGGATCAGTGTTGGCAGTCTCTAAAATTGGTCTCATGTTTGGTGGTTCGGCATAAGTGGCAGACACATCACCTCAAGAGATCGACCCATATGTGACAAAGGAGAGTGCAATATAAAGTCTTTGGATGATTAGGCTCTAGGAGAAAATTGTGGAGCTGGAACACAAGTGGCAGAGGATGAACCATAAGCTCAAGTTTAGTTCAAACGGGATTTATGAAAGTCGTGGGGTATTAGTCAACCTTCTTGCTACTCAAAAATCTCATGGTGTAGATATCTCATTTTGAACATAATTTTTGGATTGTTTTCCACTTTAAACTTATGTTATTGATACTTTAACCACAATCAACCTTAAAAGCTGCTAAATCCTCTTTTAAATTTATCCAAAAGAAAGTCATCAATCCAAGGAATCGGACATGTAGACATATCCTCAAGAGTATGCTATCCTTGTTCATATATTAATCATCATTGCAAAGTCAAATGACATCATCTTTCATTTTGTCAACAATTACTAGTTTTCTCTATGGAGATACACCAAGCATGGTCATTCTCAAATAAAGCATATCCTTTAATTGGATGATTAATTCATTATATTCATTATAATTGATTCGTATGGTAAAAGGCCAGTTATATATTTCATTTTAATTTCCCATGTAGTATCTATTATTATACCTTGTATTATAAGGAATATTTATTTAGTTAAATGTATTAAAGTGTATATGGGTACTCTAACTATTTTGTATTGAAAAATATTATTTCCAAATGAAAAAATATATTTACCTATAAATCTAATGCGATGATCTAGATTGTAGCTTAATTAGACAACTGGATATGTTACAATATGTTATCAAAATGATTTGGATAATATTGGTATGCTAGAGATTGGGTATAGTATACCTCATGATTGTAAATTCAATTATTGATATCACAGTGGTCATCCATGGCCTTTCCCTCTCTTTGTTCCACTTGAATTTAACTTAGGGAAATCCCTAATACAATTGGCTTACAGGGATCGTGCTTTCTAGATGGAAAAACTTGAGGAATTGGCTTACAAGGATCATTTTACAAGTAGCTACCAGTAAACCTCTAGGGGTTTGTCGCCTATCCTCCTCTCCATAAACATGGTCACAACCGAGGGGATTTGAACTTTCGAACTCTCAGTTTTCATAGATTTCACATTATTTTTTATATTTTTAATCTAAGTTATATTGTTTTGAGAAAGTTTCTTAATACTTTTTTTTAGATTGAAGAATTAATAATAGAGTTTCAAGCTACCATTAAAAATCGAATACGTAGCTTATTGAAATTAAATTTGAGTGAGAAGAATAACAACCATTCCACCTAAATAAGTTAATTAACATAAATCAATAAAAAGATTAATATAGTAGTTTATTTCTTGGAAATAAAAACTTAAATCGAAACTAATCTTAAATTATTATTTGAAAATGTCATCAACTATATTTGAAACACGTTATTCATTACGCTTATTCATTAGATTTATAAATACTTTTGATTATTACTCGACTTACACGGTACCTGATAGGTAGTCATTGTGGGAAGCAATTGCACCTAGGAAATGTTGCATAATGAGCAGCAAAGGGACATGGCCCGAGACCCCTTTCTCTCTCCATACTGTCAAATTTTTAATTGGCTTTTGATGACATCATCATGATGTCAGCACATGGGACACGTGGCATGTGTTTTCGGCACTTACAAGTGGCCTAGTGGGACACAAGTAAACGGATAGGATTACAGAGAAGTGGGACATAGAGGAATGTCAATTGGCACTGTCAGGTAATCGTAGTTTCTATTTGAGAGGCCTTTATTCACAATGAAGGACCCACCATGACACGTATTCCTGGAAGGCTTCGGATTGGCACATTATTAAAAGAGGTACCCCCAATGGACACATAATCCCAGAAGGAAGTTTGAGGGCTAAGGTAAAGCACCTAGACTTCCTTTTTTGGGAATTATATGACCACAAGCACAGAAGAATAATGCATGGTGATTTATCGCTAGGGGTTATTGTATAAATGGGCACCTAGGACCAATTTTTTGATGGTCTTGAGTGTTAACCAACCAAGGGATTCAGGTTGAGTTCAATGCAGAAAATTGCTACGAACATATGTTTTAAAAGGTCATTTGGGCTATATAGAAAGCACCACAAGTATATGTTTAAACGACACGAACAGGTTAGCAGCAGGGTCTCTCCATATTTGGAAGCTAAACCAAAATTTGTTATACTCCACAATTGGATTATGCAGTAAATGAATGGGTTGGCAACCAAATTTCACAATTGGTGCCAATGGAAAAATTAGCACTAAGGAATAGTGCCTAGGCCAGGAGGCTGAAACTTCAAGGATGATGATCTGTAGATAAAATTAGTGGAATGTTAGGATCAATCTGAGCAAGTCAAACCTAAGTGCTTCTCACTCCATGAAAAGAAAAATGAGAGAATGGCTCTGAGAGTACGATGATCATATCACATCATAGATATCCATGTTGATGTTCTCCTCAAGCCTTGTGAACCTTAAGGAGAAGCAGTGGAGTGATATTCTGATGTTTAGAGATTTTATCAAACATAACTCAATTCAGTCTACAATTATTATTATCAGCACCACCAGATTTTATTTTATTGAAAAGGTCATCAATCGAAGGAATCAAGCATGTATGCATATCCTTGAGAGTTAAATATCCTTGTTCATATATTAATAATCATTGCAAAATCAAAAGATATCAGCCTTCATTTTGTCAAAGATCACTAGTTTTCTCTATGGAGACACACCATGCATGACCATCCTCAAATAAAGCATATCCTTTAATTGTATGCTTAATTCATTATGCTTAGGAGTGTTCATTCATTCATTAAGTCAATTTTTTCATCAAATGGAATTCAACTAACGAAAGGTGAAATCAATATTTCAAACCACACAACATACTATGATGTTCCAAGGAAGGGTTATTGTTTAGTTCAATCGAATAAATCCTACAACGTTTCTGCAAACACTTGTTCACTTTCATTTATAGGATAAACACACGGAAACCTTTCATTTATTTCTACAAATATCAATTGATTATTCTAAACCATTAACGTTACCATCCTTCACTATGTGACACTCAAAAGAAGCCTATGGGTTTCCAACCAATCCATGCCCATTATCAAGTCATAAGTTTTGACCACTTTTCTATATAAACTCATATCAGTTGGACCCCTAATGTCTACTAGAAAATTCTCGACAAGACGACCTACTAACTTCTTTATTGCATATGTCATTTCAAATAGATTAAGAGCATCATGCTCATGGGATACTATACCACATGAGTAAAACCAAAGGGAAAATGAATCTATTTATAGCCTTATAGTCAATCAAAATAAAGACGGAAAGCATTAGTCATATGCTTTATTTTTCTGATGTCATTGTTAAGTTCTCTTTTGAGGCAATCAAGAGGTTATTTCAGGAATTAACCATAAAGCATAGGAATTCTCCTTCCAAAAATCTTGAGATAACTATGAAAAGGGAAAGTAGAATGTGAAGAGGGAACTATATCTCTCCCCTTTTGAATACGAGTATGATTTCTACAACCAATAAAATGATGTACTGTAAACTGACAAATTATATGAAATTGACGGAAAGAACACGGAAGACCATGCAATACTACTTCCTTAACTCGTCCAACGTTGTTATTGCCAATACTTATAATCATACAACATTGAATATTCTTGGAAATCCCTTTCATCTTGCGCCTGAGGTCGCCCAACATTATCACTATAGTTCATTTTAAATATGCTTCACATTAGCTACAAGATTCCTTCGCACTCTAACTAACTCCTCTAATTATTTGAAACATGAAATAAAAAGGAAGGAGTATAGCTCCTTTCTTTTCACTCAATTTTCTATAATCACAAACACCTCATATTCATGGTTTCTACTGACCTTCCCATGTCCATTCTACAATAGCTTACATAATATTAGCATTGGATTTTTCTATCAGCTTACAATGCAAGCGTAGTTACAAAAATAATCAATCACTTAGACATTTGTTACACATCCAAACATATAATATGTTGTGTAAAATAACACCAAAATTCGAATCATAAATTCCTAGAAGTTTTCAATGCAAAGGATTTCCTCCAAAAAAAATGAAAATAAAATATTGACTTTCTTCACCTCTGCATACTTTTCCACACTAGGTGAAACCATTATCTTTTTAAACTACATTTAGATTTATAAATACTGAGAGGTAACACAACAGGCAGAGGAAAGGGAACCAAGTTGAGGAATAAGCTCAATGCGTGAGAAGAGTAGTGTGCATTTCTTGTGTTTAAAATGACATGCGAGAGAAATGTGCATGTATTTCGAGGAGGCATCCAATGCCATTGCGTACTAATCATGCAAAAAAGATAACTTACAAGCATGCAAGTGAATATTTTGTCAAATCTGTGACAAAACTAGCCAGAGGAGTAATCAGGTGCAATAGGTCTACAATAAGGAAAACATAATAGGTAGAATGCTCGAGTTTAGTTCAAACGGGAAGAACTGACATCGAGATAAAAGATGAAATATTGGTGAGGGTGCCCATATTGAGGCAACAAAACTTGTGGCTTTCAGACAATTCAACAAGTTAGGAAGGAACTTGCTCTAATACCATGTTAAACACACACAAAGTAGATATGGATAATTTAGATAACTCATGTGATTGCATTCTATTCCCAAGGTTTACATATTAATACATGGTTTTCTAACCCTTGGTTTTCATCTTCCAAGAGGTCACTTAGACTTCTATGACTGTTTGAATTCATGCAAACCAACCCTATCAGATTAGGTGTCCAAAAAACCCCAACCTATTACCAGTATGGAAGGTATCAACCCTAATGTGGGTGCTAACAATGGAATAATTCTGGTGTTAATGGCATAAATAACGTGGGTTCCACCAATGGAAACAATATAGGAATGACCACCACAGTGTACACAACTCGGCCTTTTCTTTTGTTTATGGCTAGTTTGAACCTCCCTGATTTGAGCCAACCAATAATTGATCCTCTCTTGCATGATTTTGCATGGCATACATGCCAACCAAACTTCTCTAAAATATCCCCAAGTTTGAGGGTGATTTTGCATCATTGTATTTATGGTTATATCTGTAATTTGTGGTGTTCCTGTTTAAATCTAGATCAATGGACGAGATGCCACATGTCATGTTTTACCACTTCATTAGACTCATTACCATGATTTTGACTGGCACAAACGTTTTCTACTTGGTGTTTCTTTTTGGTTTATTAGCACAATTTTGATTTGAGGATATAGAATAGAGTCCTGCATTAACTATATGCACAATTTCAGTAAAGTATATCCTTCAAGAAAATCACAACAATTTATCATGTCATTGTCACAGTAATCTAATCATGATTGCAAACACATAACAAAAGTTATGAAGTTTGCACTCATGAATCAAAGCTATAATGTGAATCATCCATTTACATGTTATTAAGTGGAAATGATATCATGTAACTTTTTTACCAAGACCATTGCATAGAATCGCCCCCTAACTAACTAACACCTTTTATTAAGCATGTAATTTGAATAACAACCTAATTGTGAGAACCTTATGTCTGTGAAAAGGAGGCACAAACTCGAAATAAATTAAGCTCCTTAAATTTGATCCTTGGTCGTTTCCCTCTCTTCAACCATGGATTTTATAAACCTATTATACCCCTTTTCAAATTTGGTCTTTAGCCCTTAATCTTGTCCATTGTTTAAAAAAAAAATGCTTCATTCACGGTATATTTGTATTCAAACATATATAGACGGATATGACTAAATTTGCATTCTTGCACCAAAGCTAGAATACAAATCATGCATTTGTATATCCTTATGCAAATCCTTAATAATAAATGGAAAATTTACCATGTAACATGTTTACCAAGACCATTAGATGCCAAGTAAAATTTCATTGAGTTTATGTTGAGTATGATATTTAAGTTTACCATTTCCCATATATCATGACATGAAAAACATGCTAAGATATAAATGAATAAATTGTTTGCAAAACATGGTCTTGAAAACTATTACAAGCAGCAATATGTGTAGCTCATAAGGAATTTTGGAAGTACTTTTCCAAGACCATAGAGACATGATCATGTCTATTTTTTAAGTGCAATAGATACAAGCACTAATTTATTAAATACAGATAATTACTTCTATTAATGTAGATCTTCTTTTAACAGTTCAATTTTATCATTAAGAAGTTATACTTTGGAAATTCAACCATCAATTCACAAGGACAATAGATGTCACAATGCACAAAGAGAACAAAATGTTTACCCTGGGAAAACCCATCAAAATTTTCCTTAGATAAATTATTCAATTCAAAAAGAGATATTCCTAATATTGCTAGTCAACTATGAGGTCAAACTGGCCAACAATGCTATGGTCAAACCTAGTCAAACAACCTTTTTATCCAGTCAATATGTTTCCCTTCAACTTCAGCCCTCTCGGATCCTCCTAGGCTGAATTTCATCCTCCTAGAATATGCCCAGAAACTCGACCCTGCTACCCAAAATGTTATGCCCAGAATTTTGGACCTACATCCTAGAAGTTTGACCTGTTACCCAAAAACTTCCTAGAAAATCACATGGTCAACGTATATAAATCGATAAATATTCTTGATGTGAATTTGTCCTTATTGTCCTTCTTCATTGTTGTTCTTATTCGCTTGGATGCCCAAAATATTTCTTCTTGTGTGAGAAATCGAATCGTGCCTTGTGGAGGAGGTTAAGTTCTTTATATATAATGTTTTGTCTCTATCAATGGGTGTCTCTTCAATAGGGCTGACTTGACCTTAAGGAGGACCGAATTGAAAAATTTGGAGCCAAAAATTCAGAATTCAAATTTTGAAAATTTCTTTCTTGATATCGACATGAACAACGTGTCTTATATTAATTCTTTCAAAGGAAAAAATGACATGAAGAACAGATCATAGAACTACATTATATACTTCAAGGGATAAAATATAAATTATAAAGGCACCCATAGCTACAAGATTCAGCACTCCCTCTTAACTAGGGAGGTATACGTAATAACTAGGCAGATGTTATTTTGTTGACAAAATTCTCTAACAAAAGGCTATAAAAAGTCATCATCATTATTGTATTACCATGAATAGGTGAGCAATTTTGACACATGGTAAACCAATAGCATCCACTAATTACCATAATCTGGTCAAACATCTTTGACATGTGGTAAATCAACAACATCAACCAATTACCATAATTCTAGTCAATACCTTTGACCTATGGTATATCCTCACCATAATCTTGGTTGATACTCCTAACACATGGTACTGATCATTTAGCATCAACTAGTAACCATAATTCCAGTCCTTTTGGCACATGGTATACAGACTAATCTTGGTTCACCATTATTCGGTTCAATGTCTGTGATGCATGGTAAATCTCCAAAGGCCACATTTTATCTGAGTAATTTAGGGACTTATTTTAACTGATCCTGATGCTCCAGGAAGATTCTTCCTAATTTGTGTCAACGCACTTTACAAAAGAAGAATGATTATCCTCTGTTGGACCATTCTCCCCAATTAGGGTCAATATACTTGACATAGGAAGAATTTAAATCCATGATGTTATCTCATGACCACTCCCTCTCACTGAGACAAACATTCTCAATAAGTCCAAGATTGTCCCTGAAGTATACAAAATACTATCTGGACAAAGGCTTTGTAAGTATATCAGTGATATGCTCATTAGTAGAGACATATTAGAGATTCATTTCTCCCTTCTGCACTATGTCATGAATGAAGTGGTACTTGATCTCGATGTACTTCAAATTGTAATGGAAAATTGGATTATCTATCAGCTTCACATAGCTTTGATTGTCACAATATATCTCAGTCGGTTCTAGCACCTTATCAAATAGTCTTGTGAGTAACTTCCAAAGCCACACTTCTTCACAACTTGCTAGAATGGATGCAATATACTCTGCCTCAGTAGTGTTAAGTGAAATATATTTCTACTTCCTACTCATCCACGAATCGTAGAGTAGCCCAAGCTAAAGAAACCTTCAGAAGTACTATTTTTGTCTTCAACGCTCCCTGCCCAATCTGCATCTGTATATCCCTACAATTGTATATCACCGTTTGAGGCATATGTCAAACCATAATAAATTGTACCATGAAAATTGATGAGGCTCATAAATAGGTGCATCATAAGGGTCATAATGTCATCCTCCATCTTTGGAACTATGTCTTTCTCACATTTATTTATAATTTTTGTTATCTTATGCTTAGTGAGAAGGGTAAAAGATGTTTTTCTATGTCATGTAACCTAATATGGTTTAATTGGAGGAAACTGAGGATTTTTTGGGTAATTTACATGTATGGGCTGGGAGTAGACAATGGGGAGAGATTCTAGGAGGTTTTCCACCTCCTCAACTCCTTCAATGAGCCCAAGATCACCACACACTCTCTCATCATCTCGAGGTCATTTGACATTGATGCAATGATAATGATAACCTTGTTATTGGTTAATCACTAAGTTATCTCTAGAGGGTTGAGGCTCTTGGGTTTGGGCCCAAACCCAGTGGCTTAGTCCCCTCTTGTGTATTGGTATTTCTTTTTAGTTCAGAGTTTTTATTAGTTTTCTGCATTTCGTTAGAAAATAACCCTTAAAAATCTTGTGATTGTGACCTCTATCTCATCTCTCCCATGGGAGCATGAATGGAAGGATCTACAATCATAGTCCAAAAATACTATGTTTATGATTTCTTGGAAGAAGGTCTACATTAGTCATATTGTTTTTCATGAGCTTAATATAGCTTAGGAGTTGATTCATTGACTGGATTAGAGTTTTTGGCTCAAATTAGATGACATTTAAATTCAACTCATCCTTTCCACTATTAGTTGTTTCATTTTTCAATGATAAAAGGGTATATGCATTTGATGTTGCAGGGATATTTGGATCTTCAGGAAAGGGGCCTTTCACCACATCCATCTTGGACTTCCTCGGCATCTTTTATGAAGCTCAAATTCTATCTTCAAAGTTATGTTCTTGAGATCAGCCTCTTAGATCACCGTGAGAAGCTCTCCTAGTGCAAAACAGGACTTCGAAAGGATTTGAACTTGGATAGGGGTGTTGGTCAAATTTAATCCATTTACCTCAACCTCCATCCACCTTTCCATCCCTGGAACCCATCATTCCTACCTCCCAAATCTTCTCGGCAACCTTTCTATAGAATTACAGGCCTTCAAGTAGCAATATAGGGTACCTGTCGCAGCCTTCTATAGCATACATGTAGCATCCTCTTTCTCCACTTATTTTGACCTTTTATGCAATTTGGACTTAGTTTAGAAGTAGGTTGGGCCCCAACTGTGACTCAATGATCATGGGAAGCACCTAAGCCACTCCAACCATCATTTTCCTTTACTGCAAAATAGGATAGCATGAGTTTCTTTATCACGGATTTGGCACAAATAAAACATTGGTATATATGCAAGTGTGAGCTAGATAGATGATACATGGAATCTTGAGTTATGATTTGGTGGGTTAGCTTCTTGTCTGCAAGTATATTTGGTAGCTAGATGGTTGATTGCAAGATAATGTAGTTCCTTTTCTACAAGTAGTGTAGCTCTTATATTTTCATGAATTGATTCAATAACATTTACAAGTTGAAGTTCAAAAAGAATTTTCCTTTTGATCATTAAAGGTAGCTTCTAAGTTGCAACTTCATTAGTTAGTTTTCCTTCTAATTCAATAGGAAGAATGGTCTTGGAGAACTATTGATCAAATTTCTTAGTTGAGGGTGGCATGAGTAGAATCCCATCTACTGTGTATATAGCATTCTCACCTCGAAGAGTGTACGAACCTTCGGTTGATAAATAGAGTTGAGGAGCCCTTGGGAGTTGCAGAACTCTTGGTGCAATACCAGGTCTCACCACTTTCTTGCGTCGTTGTCGGGGAGGTGTCTAGGTAGATGTTATATATGCTTCAACATTGTTTTCTGTTTTACATACAGTTTTGAAAAAGCAACATAAAAACAAAAGAGAAAAATTCCTTTCATACCTCGTAGGAATAGAGTTACCCAAGGAAAATTCTCCGGTGACTGCGAGCTTCCCTCTCTAACTCTAGGGGTGTTAGAAAACCCTCTAGGTGAGAAACCTGAGATATTTGAAGAACCTATTCGGGAAGGAGAAGTACCCACTTCATCTACCCAAACCATGGCTGGAAATAGGAACAATGATTTTTTTGCCCTATCATAGAGACTAGTGGAGAGGCTAGAATGGAGAATATCGGCCCTAATTCCCTTCCACACTTTCATGGATTAGCCTCTAAGGATCTTGATACCTTTATGTTTAAATTTGTCGTTACCTATAGGACCTATGACTATGCCTCTGATGATCAGAAGTTGAAGTTATTCCCATCTACCCTTAAGGATGCAGCCTTGGGCTGGTTTATGGGTCTGCCTGGGGATAACGTCACTACCTAGGCTCAAATTCAACAAGCTTTTAATGACAAGTGCAGGGACTACTGTAGGTCCAAATAAACCAAGGAATAAATCTTTAGAATGACTCTTGGACATGATGAATCCTTGGAAGACTATGAGGAGAGATTTCAACTCAGTTATAGGAGGGCCAGATGCACCCTTGATCCTGAATCACTCAAGCTAGTTCTTCTTTGAGCGATTAGGGAGGACATGCTGGAAAACATCAACATGTTGTCTCGGGGAGATATCTATCATTTATCCTATGACGACATCAAAGCATTGTTCAAAATTCACTCTAGGGCCGGTAGAAAGAAGGGTAGGGCTAGTCAAGGCTTGATCAATTCCTCCCCTTCCACAACATCCATCAAGAATGAGATTAGGAACATGTTGGAAGACTTTAAAAGTGAAATTTTGCATGCCTTTTCTTTGCAAATGGATACCATGCAAATGAAGAGGAAACCAGAGGAAGCAGAGAGAGCCCTAGTTATTTTATGCCCTAAATGAACTAAAAGGAAACCCAGAAATGAATGCCCATTACATGTTGTACAGGTCTGCTCAATCTGTGAGGAAATCCATGCCACAGATAAATACCCTTCTTTTATTTGTTTAAAAGTTGTATACGAAGGGGCGGAAGGTGGGGTTGAGCAACTCTGCTTTATAAATCAAAGGAGGCCTCAAGAACCTCGTCCATACCAGCAGGGCATGCAAGGTGCATCTTACTCTTAATACCATCCCTACCAGAATGCACCCTTTCCACCATAGTACTATTCCCCTCATCCATCACGTTCCACACCTCCTCCTTGGCTTGATGCCCCTCAATATCCTCCCCAACATGTCAATTAACCATTTCAGCCATATGTTTCCCAACCTCCTAAATGGAATAACCCATCACATGGGTGGAGGCCTCAACTTAACCAACCTCCTACTTTACTGCTCCACCTCCACCTCAACCACAAATCACTCATCCCGCTCCAACCAAGCAACCTCAGATGCATGCTCAACCTAATCTCAACCCGAATAATGAGCAAGCACAACAAGTCTACATTGGAGAGACATCTTACCGTTCCTATGCTATGGAGATCTAAGAAATCAACCTTAGGTCCAAAAGGGAACTTGAAGATAACCAACCTCCATCTCCACCTTAAGAACTTGAAGAGGAAAAGGAAGAGAGTACCCCTAAAGTAAATCCACCTCTTTTTCCGTAGAGATCGATCCATCCCAGCTAGCACCCCCCAGAAGAGACTGAACTTATGGGAGGACACAAGAAATGGAAGATCCCAACCAATGCATAAGAAATGGCTAAGATCTAACAAAGTTCGGCAGCTAACAGAAAAATAAATAAATAGATCCAATAGATCAGAAAAAACAAGAATATCAATGCCTAGTACAAGTCAAAAACCCTCTCCCAATGAAGGACAGAAAATCTAAAGAAATCAAGCAAAATAAAATGAATTTGTACCAGTTCTAGCTATTAAATAGAGAGCTCAGACAGATCGAGGATAGAAAGAAAAACTTTTGAAGACAAAAATTGGTCTTTTGAGGCTAGAAGCTCGGTCGCACACAGAAGACAAGATAAATTTGGTTGGTCGCTAGGGTTCAATTATTGTATAAGTTTCCTAACTTCTCAAGCCCTAGGTGCCTAGATACACAAGTGGGTCAAGTTGATCTCCTTGGGAATGGAAAAGACTAGAAACCTTTTTCACAATTACTTTAGTACTTTTTCATGATTGAAATTACTTTAGTACCTTCCTAATTTATTTTTCATTGCAAGGACAACATGTTCCATTAGTTGGGAGGAGGGGGAGGGGGAACATGGGGTAATTCTCCTGACTATTACATTGCTAATCTTCTAATCACTTCACCCTCATAATCAACTATATCTTCCATAATCTCTAGCACACTAAGGTCCATTATGACACAACACTCTAGAAGTCACTAAATTTTATTTTTGGCATTGATACCTTATTTGGAAATTACTAACCCTCATCTTCCTCATTACATGAATGTTGTCAATGTTTCCATTATTACTATTATTGTTTGATACTGCTATTGGTGTTCATAGCATATTGCTACCACTATTTAATATGATAGATCAATCTTTTGCACAATGGGAAGTTCAACTATCCAACATGAACCTGTCACCTTCAAACAACTTTGGGGCAACCCTGAAGTGTGTCAAATTTTTCAAGATGGAGGGTGGATAATCTATAGGGTTTCACCTATAAGTTTTTCCTATTTACAACTATAGCGTGGGGACTCAAATTTAGAGTAATAGAGGAAATCCTTGCCCACGTTATAGGGATAACTTGAATCAATGAGCTTTAGAATCAACTGCTTATTACTGGGAGAAATTGCCAAAGATGATGGTAGGGGAGTTGAAAGAGGTATTATGTTTACTTTATGTCTAATTAATTATTTCCACAAGTTTTGAGCACTATGCTGATAACTTTAGATTTAAAATAATAAACTACATAATAAAAGATTTCGAAATAGTTTAGGAGGATATCCTAATTAAATATCTATGATTGGGTGGTGAAACTTAACGCACAGATCAAACTTGCTCACTTCCATTTATACAACATAAAATTGTAAAATCATTAAATGTAATGCACCATATAAAAATATTTAAGAAAGAGAGTTGTTAAAATAGGTGATTTCATTGTCAACATTGTTTTGAGCACTATGCTGATAACTTTAAATTTAAAATAATAAATTACATAATAAAAGATTTCGAAATAGTTTAAGAGGATATCCTAATTAAATATCTATGATTGGGAGGTGAAACTTAACACACAGATCAAACTTGCTCACTTCCATTTATACAACATAAAATTGTAAAATCATTAAATGTAATGCACCATATAAAAATATTTAAGAAAGAGAGTTGTTAAAATAGGTGATTTCATTGTCAACATTTCTTCGTCTTTATTTGCATCGCATCGATTTATATACTCTAAGTCATCCTTTGATAGTTTTAAAAAAGCTTACATCAATGAAGTCATTCAATGAAAATTTCCTTCGACATTCCCAGAATGCATAGAATGTGATCTGTAGATATAAGTTCAATATCATCACTCATTCTACGATATTTTCCAAAATCTATTAATTCCAAATATTTTATAAGATTGCTAAACGTATATTGTTAATAAGGCATAATTAGCAATATGGTTTCAAGCCAAGAAATATTTAACTTAAGACAACAAAAAAGTTAACTACTAGTCACGAGTAATATTATAATTATGTATCTAGAAAGTAAATATAAACACTCGTAAATACTATATGTTTTATTTTAAACTCTAAAAATAGCTCTCTGTTTATCAAGGTTAGAATTAAAAGAAAAAGAAAAAGCAGGGTTTAGCAAAGTTAGAAGTAAAAAGCTGTGGAAAATAAATATAGATATTTAGTAAAAGGCTGTGGAAAACTAATCTAGATCTGTGCACATTATCTCTAAAAATAACCCACAGAGGCAGTGTAAAATTAGAAAAGTGAGTAAAAATGGAAAAATAAATAACCCATAGAGGCAGTGTAAAATTAGAAAAGTGAGTAAAAATGGAAAAATGGCAATGTAAAATCAGAAGAGTGAGTAAAAAAAGAAAAATAAATAGCCCATAGAGGCAGTGTAAAATTAGAAGAGTGAGTAAAAGTGGGAAAATAAATAGCCCATTAGATGCATGCACGTTGGAAGTAACCGTGTAAAATTAGAAGTAAGAGTATCACTGGATCCATGCACGTCGGATCTAAAGAAATAAATAGGCAGCGGAAGCATGGTAAATTTAGAAGTAAAAACAACACTGGCAACTGCAAGTGAATGAATGAATCTTTAGAGAAGTGAAAACAACACAGCGTCGACTGCAGTTTGAGAAGGATTAATTGGAAAATATTGTAGTAAAAAAATTCTAATTACGGTCCATGATCGTCGTTATGCATGTACCTGATCTAAATATAGCAGTGCAAGAGTACACATAAATTACAAAATTAAAAATTACACATAAATTAAAAATTCTAATTACACGTAAATTAAAAATTCTAATTACGTTCCATGATCGTCGTCGTTATGCATGTGCATGATCTAAATATAGCAGTGCAAAATTTATTTATCTTTATAAGGACCACATTGAACGCACTTTGAAGATGATACGTGCTTAAGAGTGTGGACGTCTCGTCATTGACTTTTTGGGTAATAATTAGCACCCATCATCCAATTCCATATACATGCCTCTTGGGTGTAAAATATTGCATAGTACTCATGATCACTTGTATATTGTGTATTTTTCAGCCAGTGCACTAGGATTTAATTTCCTCTCCTCTTCTTGTTGTGTATTTTTCAGCCAGTGCACTGGGATTTAATTTCCTCTCCTCTTCTTGTTGTGTATTTTTCAGCCAGTGCACTAGGATTTAATTTCCTGTCCTCTTGTTGTGTATTTTTCAGCCAGTTCGCTAGGATTTAATTTCCTCAGGCCTTCTATTGGACTGATCGACATGGAGCTGGCGGAGAGAAAAAACGGAGTTAACTTTGCCGTTGCGGGTGCCACTGCATTGGACAATTCCTTCTTAAATGACAGACTCATCTTCCCGCAGACACCATTATCTCTAGATACGCAAATCAGATGGTTCCACCAGTTGAAAAATTTCACCTGCAGAGCTAATTTGGGTATAATCATAGTATCATTTCAATTATGTAAAATTTTACTTAGGGTTATGCTTCCAGACGGTTCTAAAATATATATTTGGTCAACAGATTGGGTGGATTCGGTCTCAACGACTATCTAGACTCCACCTTTACGTCCTCGCCATCGGATGAGATAAGGGGCTTTACTCCTCTTATCATAGCCAAGATTGAGAAAGCTATACAGGTAATTGATTTTAATTAAACCCCACTTGATATGTCTTATTTCTTTCTGCATATCAATAACCCTCTCATAACATAATTACGGTTTTCTTTTATTTAGACGATGACATGCGTTGTCGGTTTTCTTTTATTTAGACGATGACATGCGTTGCGGTGAATGAGTTTTTCTTTTTTTGGAAAAATTTTTATATTAAAATGGAATTGGAATTGAGTGCAGGCATTGATAGAAGAAGGAGCCCAGTACATATTTGTCCAAGGAATGCCACCTCTGGGATGTTTGCCCGCCATACTTACTCTAGACCCTTATCCGAGGAACTCCGATTATGATGAAAATGGATGCCTAGCATCATATAACCAACTCTCCCAGGATCATAACACAGAGTTGCAGGAGACACTAGAGCAGCTAAGGATTCAATATCCACACGCCATATTGGTGTATGCGGACTACTATAATATGTTTATGGAAATAATCAAGAACCATGCAGCATACGGTACGTACGGAAATTTTGGATTCGGTTAATAAACTCATATACATTTTGGATTGGATTAGTGTAGTGTAATGACAATGTTGAAATGATGCAGGTTTTACCGCTAATACATTTCAGTCTTGCTGTGGAACTGGAGAACTTTTTAATTTTGATATCATGCATACGTGTGGGACACCAGGAGTGTTAGCATGCTCAAATCCAGAAAGAGCCATCAGTTGGGATGGAATACATTTCACTGAAGCCGCATACAAAATTATTTCAGAATTCATCATCAACAAAGCCCAATATACTCAGCCACCTTTCAGTGACATGATGAAAATCTCTGGTAATGGCCTTTGTGATGCAGCCAGCGGCCATTGTGATGCAGCCAGCCGCCAGTGAACCACCTACTTTATGAGAATATTTTGTAAGGGCGGTTTATATGTGTTCGTGAAATATTTTGTATCCGCTATTAATATGTATTCTGAATTGAAGGTCAAATCTCAATACGACTTTTAAATTTGAGCCCCTATTTCTTTCATTTGTATTTCAATAGGGTATTTTTGATAATAATAACATTTTTAATTGTATATTGGTATTCTGAAACAAAAAATTATTATATGTTTCTGATGCTTTTAAATTTGAGCTATATTTTTTATTTAAATTATATTGTTGCTTAAATTATTATTTATTTCTGATGCTTTTTAATTTGAGTCACCTTTTTTATTTATATTATGTTATTTTTGGGGGATAAAATAGGTTAGTTGTTTGTTAATTTTGAGAAAAAAAAAATAATTATTTTAAATCATCGCAACTTTGTATTACATTAAAAACTGAATACAGTGTTTATTGGATTTGAATATCCATAGATGGTACTATAATAATTATTCTTTCTAGTTAATCAAGTATAAATCAATAAAATTTTGAATATTGTAGTTTATATTTTAGAAATAAAAACTTATATGAAATAGAATCAAAATAAATGTGGTTTAGTTATCATATTATTAACAAATATTATATTTCATTTTTGTTGGAAACATTTTTTTTATGCACCAACACATTTTAAGAATTATATTTTAAATTATTATTTGAAATTGCCATCAAGTATATTTGAAACATTTTATTCATTAGATTTATGAAAGTTGTGGTTTGAAACATTTTATTCATTAGATTTATGAAAGTTGTGGGGTATTAGTCAACCTAAATGGTACTCAAAAATCTCATGGTGTAAATATCTCATTTTGAACATAATTTTGGGATTGTTTTCCACTTTAAACTTATGCTATTGATACCTTAACAACAATCAACCTTAAAAACTGCTAAATCCTTTTTTAAGTGCTTCTCACTCCATAAAAATACAAATAAGAGAATGGCTCTGAGAGTACTATAATCATATCACATCATAGAGATCCATGTTGATGTTCTCCTCAAGCCTTGTGAACCTTAAGGAGAAGCAGTGGAGTGCTACTCTGATGTTTAGAGATTTTATAAAACCTAGCTCAATTCAGTCTGCAATTATTATTATCGGCACCACCACATTTTACAAAACTACATTTTAAATTATTATTTGAAACTTCCATCAATCATATTTGAAACATATCATTCATTATATTTTTTAAAGTTGTGGCGGAATTAGTCCACGTACATGGTGCCCCCCAAAAATTCATAGTGTCAATATCATGTTTTGAAGATATTTTTGGGGTGGTCTTCCACTTTAAACCTATGTTGTTGATACGAGTACCATAAGCAATCTTAGAAACTACTATATCCTTTTCTTTATTTTATTGAAAACGTCATCAATCCAAGGAATCCAGCATGTATGCATATCCTTGAGAGTATAATCTCCATGTTCATATATTAATAAGCATTGGAAAATCAAAAGACATCATCTTTCATTTTCCCAAAGAGCACTAGTTTTATCTATGGAGACACACCAAGCATGACCATCCTCAAATAAAGCATATCCTTTAATTGTATGCTTAATCCATTATGCTTAGGAGTGTTCATTCATTCATTAAGTCAATGTTTTTCATCAAATGGAATTCAAGTAACAAATGGGGAAATCAATATTTCAAACCACACAACATACTATGTTGTTCCAAGGAAGGGTTATTGTTTAGTTCAATCGAATAAATCCTACAACATTTCTGCAAACACTTGTTCACTTTCATTTATAGGATAAACGCACGGAAACCTTTCATTTAATTCTACGAATATCAATTGATTATTCTAAACCATTAACGTTATCGTTCTTCACTATGTGACACTCAAAATAAGCCTATGGTTTTCCAACCAATCCATGCCCATTATCAAGTCATAAGTTTTGACCAATTTTCTATATAAACTCATATGAGTTGGACCCCTAATGTCTACTAGAAAATTCATGACAAGAGGACCTACAAACTTCTTTATTGCATATATGTCATTTCAAATAGATTAAAAGCATCATGCTCATGGGATACTATACCACATGAGTAAAATCTTAGGGGAAATGAATCTATTTATGGCCTTACGGTCAATCAAAATAAAGATGGAAAGCATTAGTCATATGCTTTATTTTTTTGATGTCGTTGTTAAGTTCTCTTTTGAGGCAGTCAAGAGGTTATTTCAGGAATTGACCATAAAGCATAGGAATTCTCCTTCCAAAAATCTTGAGATAACTATGAAAAGGGAAAGTAAAATGTGAAGAGGGAACTATATCTCTCCCCTTTTGAATACAAGTATGATTTCTATAGCCAATAAAATGATGTAGTGTAGAGTGACAAGTTATATGAAATTGAGGGAAAGAACACGCAAAACCATGCAGTACTTCTTCCTTAACTCGTCCAATGTTGTTATTGAAAATACTTATAATCATAACAACATTGAAGATTCTTGGAAATACCTTTCATCTTGTGCCTGAGGTCACCCAACATTATCACTATAGTTCATTTTGAATATGTTCCACATCAGCTACAGGATTCCTTCACACTCTAACTAACTCCTATAATTATTCAAAACAAGAAATAAAAAGGAATTAGTATAGCTCCTTCCTTTTCACTCAATTTGGTATGATCACAAACACCTCATATTCATGGATTCTACAGACCTTCCCATGTCCATTCTACAATAGCTTACATAATATTACCATTGGATTTTTCTATCAGCTTACAATGCAAGCATAGTTACAAAAATAATCAATCACCTAGACATTTGTTACACATCCAAACATATAATATGTTGTGTAAAATAACACCAAAAGTCGAAGCATAAAGTCCTAGAAGTTTTCAATGCAAAGGATTTCCTAAAAAAAATTGAAAATAAAATATTGACATTCTTCACCTTTGCGTACTTTTTCACACTAGGTGAAACCATTATCTTTTCAAAATACATTTAGATTTATAAAGACTAAGAGGTAACACCACAGGTAGAGGAAAGAGAACAAAGTTGAGGAATAAACTCAATGCGTGAGAAGAGTAATGTGCATTGCCTGTGTTTAAAATGACATGGGAGAGAAATGGGCATGTGATTCGAGAAGGCATCAAATTCCAGTGCATCCTAATCATGCAAAAAAGAGAACTTACAATCATGCAAGTGAATATTTTGTCAAAGCTGCGACAAAACTAGGCAAAGGAGTAATCAGGTGCATTAGGTCTACAATAAGGAAAACATAATAGTTAGAACGCTCAAGTGTAGTTCAAACAAGAACTGACATGGAGATAAAAGGTGAAATATCGGTGAGGGTGCCCATATTGAGGCAACAAAACTTGTGGCTTTCACACAATTAAGCAGGATAGGAAGGAACTTGCTCTAATACCATGTTAAACACACACAAAGTAGATATGAATAATTTAGATAACTCATGTGATTGCATTCTATTCCCAAGGTTTACATATTAATACATGGTTTTTTAACCCTTGGTTTTCATCTTCCAAGAGGTTGCTTAGACTTCTATGGCTGTTTGAATTCATGCACAACAACCCTATCAGATTAGGTGTCCAAAAAACCCCAACCTATTACCACTATGGAAGGTATCAACCCTAATGTGGGTGCTAACAATGGAAGTAATGCCGGTGTGTTAATGGCATAAATAACGTGGGTCCCACCAATGGAAACAATATAGGAATGACCACCACAATGTACGCAACTCAGCCTTTTCTTTTGTTTATGGATAGTTTGAACCTCCTTGATTTGAGCCAACCAATAATTGATCCTCCCTTGCATGATTTTGCATGGCCTACATGCCAACCAAACTTCTCTAAAATATCCCCAAGTTTGAGGGTAATCCAAGAGAAGACCCTGCTAACCACATTTGATCCTTCCACATATGTTGCTATTCCAACTCCATAACCGAGGATTTGTTCTTCCTTCATCTCTTTCAATGCACACTAACAGGTGCTCCTATGAAATGGTATGTTGACTAGCCCCATGGCACCTACCAAGTGTTCACCACTATTGTGAATGATTTCTTATCTTACTTCTAGATACATATTCCCCATGATATAGGCATTAAGATTTTGACCTTATGTCACCAAATCACTACCGATCACATAACTGATCACCTTCGAGAGTGGCATAGACAATGGAACCTGTGCAAATCTCTAGAAATTAATAAACGTTCCTTCACGGATTGTTTCCTAAATAATTTATTTCTCCCATCACTAAATATGTCACTTCAGCATCCCCCTAAACCAAGGAAGTGCTCATACAAAGATCATGCAATACAATATAATATATTTATTGTTGAGTTACCTTTTCTATCATCCTTGATGCCCCACACTCACGCCCCGGTGACACTTCAACACCAAGGGAATCCCATGCTACTAATGGCATGACTGTATCTATTTCATGTCATCAACCTTCCCATGTTCCTTCAGAACAGATGGGAAATGACCAACACCTCTTATAAATTTTCCCCTTCTTGTCCCTCCGATGTTGCATCATGAGGGGGCACTAGTATATCCTACGCATATGCCCATCCACATCAACATGTTCCTAGGCATGCTTGTGCTACTCCCACCTAGTATAGTGTAATGGAAAATACCTATTATCTTTTTCCACATCCAAGTACTCCAACTCTTCCAATAGTAGCACCATAGGCTCCCATGCATCAACATAAATCACCCCAACAAGGTAAATTATATTCCAAACAAAAAAATTAAAAATCTCCTTAACTTAAAGAAAAAGAAGAAGGAGAAGGGAAAATAGAGTGCTAGAATCAAGGAAACCAAGGTAGCTAATGAAAATAGCCCAATGTCAATAATCAAGGAAACCTAACTACTACAACCTAGAAATAAGGTAATATACCCAAAAAAAATAAGCTTATTCAAACAAATAAAGTGTGTTCATATTGTGGTACTTATGGCCATTATACCCATGAGTGTCGTTTTCTCCATGAAATGCATCAACCATGGGAAGCAAAATAAAACGCTAAGAGGGGTAACCAAACACCTTCTGTTAGTGTCAGTATCTTCATCCCTCCATCAGTGATCAAAATTCTCTTGTTGCATTGCATTTTAGGTGTCTCATCCGATCAACTGCATTCCATTAGGATTATGGATCATCTGATGGCAGTGGCATATTATAAATTTTCCCTCATGATCTTTACCTGCTGGCCCATTTTCATACATTCAGGTCATTTACAGTCATTTTTTGTCTTTATATCTGTAAAAGTCATTTTTAGGGTTTTAGGTCTCATTAGGTCTAAGGTTTGTCCTCAAGGTCTTGTAAAAGCTCAATAATGATCAACAGGTACATGAGGAGGTCAAATAAAGTCTTAGCAACAAAACTTTCAATAATCACATGCTCAGTGATTAATTTTTCCTCAAAACCCTGTTTTGAGGAAAAACAGAGTTTTATTGTTTTATGTATAAAAATTTCACGTAATTTCATTTTTCCTATATGTAATAAGTCCGAGATGCAGCCCTGGTCTCCTTTCCAAGCTCCTGCACTCCAGCTACTGCAAAAGAGTCAAAAATTCAAAGCATTAGTCCATCAAAAGGCAAAAACAAGTCAAACTGCCAAAACAGAGTTTTAAGATAAAGTGAAAAGGCAAACATTAGAAAAGTGGGTTTCTTTTAAGTGAAAAATTAAAGTGATGGGTATGTAAAGTATTTTTCATGTTGAAGACATCATTTGTGCCCAAAGAGAGAGTAAGCAAGAGCCAATCATGTTTTTGAGGCAAAGAAGGCCATTTGCAGCAAAACAGTGAAAGCTTACTGGGCGCGGCGCACCTGGGTTGAGGCGCGGTGCACGTAGTGCAGGAAACACACTGAACTTTCAACGGGCACGGCACACCTGTTAGTTGGCGTGGCGCACCGGCCTGCTTAGCCCGAAATTCATCCAAATCACCTGATCAAGCTCCAAATATTTGCAAGCTTTGTTCAACAAGTAAGTTAAGCATCCCAAAGTGCCTTTGCAAGGGATTTTCTCCTCTTTCATAGTGTGTAAATGGGTGGAAATTGAACCCTAGTTTGTTGCACAGTGTATTGAAAAACTGCCTAGGGTTTTCAAAAGTTGTCTTTGTTGTTGTTTATTCCCCTACCTCATTTTCACATCCCCTTCACTACATTTCCCTCATTTCATTTTCCCTCCCCTTTCTCATTCACACTCATCCATTCCCCTATACCCAAAACTAAAAACCCTAATACCTAATCCTGCTACTCCCAAACCCTAATTGGCATCTCTAAACCCTATCACTTCCCAAAAACCCTACAACCAGCATCACAATCCCTCATTCACAGTCCCCACTCATCAACCCCTTTCATTTAACAACAAACACCTATTCTTCATATAAAATCTCTTCATACTCATCATTTCACAACAAACAGTGGTAAATATGGAGACAGATTCACCTTATGACAGGGATGAGGAAACAGTGAGTGATTCCTCCCAAGAAATTCATGCACCAAGAAAACCTCACAAGGGAGGAAAACACATTCGGGAGGAGCCCACTACACTTACAGAGCTATCAGCTTGCCCTCTTGCAGTTGCATGTTTCGAACATCAATCTTGCTACCAGTTTTGTGAGATGGTGGAAAGAGTCAAATATCACCATGAGCTTGCTAGATTGTTTGTCCTCCATATTCATAATGATCAGGTCAATTTGGCAGGTGTTACATTCACTTTGACACCTGAAACTATAGCTGAAGCAACAGGTATTCCAAATGTGGGTGAACAATGGAACAAGGGACAGCTGGTGGACAAAGATCATTATGAGCCTTATATCAAGGCTGGCTATCAGAAGCAAATCAGTAGGGTCTTTCCTTTCAGATACCTATAGGACACATATGCCCCCCTTATGAAACTCATAATCAAATACTTCAGCTGTGAAGACAGATCTTCTCACCTATCATGTCAGATTATTGATGCATTTCACTAGAGTGAGGATGATGAACATCCCCTATTTCATGTGCCGGAATATTGAGAAAATGACCACATTGGTGCAAATGAAACCTCCTCATCAGCAGTACAAAAGCATCTATCATTTTGCATTGATCAATATTGTGGTTTTTCATCAGCTGAGTTTACTGAATGTTTCATGGGATGATTTCATTTCACATGAGGTCTTCACAAGCCCTCAAGTGACCCCATCAGTTTTTCATGAGGCAAGAGGGCCTTCACATCAGTAAGAGGTGCATGAGACTCAAACCACCAGTGTGCCAGTGTTTGTCACTTACCAAAAGGGCACAAGGATATTATTTGCAGCAGCCAAACGAGTACTATCTCCACCCAGGGTGGAAGGGGTCTCATTTCCTTCAACAACAAAGCAGGTACAGGACAAAGGTAAATAGCCATTGCATGATGAGGGGCCTTCAAAAGGTCAAGAGAAAGATTTCATTCTCATTCAGGATGATGACTCCGATTTGGGCTCCCAAAGCTCAAAGCTCAAGGAGATCATCCAAGAACAAGAAGCTGACATTCATGACTTATCTCTCAACCTAGAAAGAGCTAAGTGGGTTATAAACTACCTTGAGCAAAGGAACAAGTAGTTGGAAGACCAGCAAACTATCATGGAGCTGCAAAACATAAGAGAAAACCGGCAAGTAGCCAAGAGGAGGAAAATCAAGTTGACACCACTAGAGCAAGAGATTGAAGCTGATCGAGAATCTTGGCTTGAAAGGGCAAACATGCACTTGGAGAAGCTGCTGGAGAAGGCCAACAAAGAGAAAAATATGTTGAGGCACATGGCCTATCACTATTTGGCAAGAAACAAGATTTGCAAAGCGAGAATAAGGACCTTGAAGGCCAAGTTGAGGAAAAATTTGAGGAGGAAGAAAGAGCAAGACAAGCTCAAGATTTTGGCTGAGGCTTCCTTAGCCCAACATAGTACTTGATGCAGGTCACTCAGCCCAAATTTCAAGAAATTTGGCACACTTTTTGTCAATTTTGAATTTTTGAAGCAAAACACAGATTTTTTTGCCTGGTGCGTAGCGCCACCCGGCGCTCGCTTTTGCTAGGGACCTCCTCTGGAGGAAAACTCTAAATTTTTGGATTCCTCATGCAAAATTATGAATGCCCAGAAATTACTAGAAAGTTTTGTCAAGTTTTGAGCTTCCAAAAGGGTCAAAAACACCTCAAAAATACCCTTTCTGCCCCTTTTTGGCCACACAGGAAGCAATGTTAGGAGAACTCACTTTTGGAGGGGCAAATGGACACCAAATTTAGAAATTCCACCTGTTCGGGAAAGTAGACAGACAAAATTTTCCAAAAAGCCCACTTGGAGCAAGTTTTTTGCATGGGAAGGCCTCCAAAACCAGCTGCAAAAAGGCGCTACGCACAGGGAAAGTGGTGCGACGCATAGGATGGAAAATTGACTTTTTTGCCAAAAAACTTTGTTTTTCGCCTAGTTTTTCTCAATTTGACTTTTTTCTCTCTCATGGTCAAACGCATGATGTAACTTGATGTAACTTGATGGAATTTGATGTAAAAATGTTAAAAATTCACTCATGGAGGTAGATACATCATGAAAAGGTAGTTTTGAGTTGAATGAATCAGTTTCCTAGGTTTTAGAGGCAAGCTGTTCCACTGACTACTTTTCAGTTCTTAGTTTAGATCTTGCTGAAACAGCTCCTAAACTCATGAATTCGACCCCTAAAGCCTAGCATGAGTTTTTTTTTTCCTATATCTAGTACTTTTTCAGTCATTTGTAAAGGTTGGACTCTTGTGAATGCTTTGAGCACTATTGTACATTTATCTCTGCAGTTTGGCAAGGAAATAGACCAAGGTTTGCATCATTTTGTGGGATTCTTGTGGCAAGGTGATTTAGTGTTGTTTTTCCTTCTGTGATTCAAGTTATCATGTATTTATGTGTGCCATCATCTCTCTCTTTCAGCTTATCTAAATGAATCAAGTATAAAGGTGGAATTCATTGATGTTGCAGTGCTCTACCTTAAGGTTTATTTGGTTTTACATGTTTTCAACTGTTTGAAGAGGACTCATGACACTTTCATGCCCTCTCCAACTCCTCACCAGGCTTAAGACTATCCATTTCACTTAATTCAAAGTACTAAAGCACTTGCCTACCTCGCCCCACAGAAACCTCTACAAGACTGAGCTTATTCCCCGGACCCAAAACTGCCTTTCACATCTGATCCAGCAAACCAACATAAAACTCAATAAAACTCCTCTGAGCATATACCTAGCCTAAAATTAGTCTTTACATTAGCCATCTCAAGCCTCATTTCCTATATTTTCCTGAAATTCACAAGGAGCGAGCCCTCTCCCGACCTGGTAGGGCTAGCTACAAGGTTAAGCGTGGTTTGATGTTACCCTAGACTGCCTTTCTCAGCCTGAGGTAGATTTAGGCCATAACACCTTCTTCCTCAAAACCCCCTGCTTGGTATTTAATCATGCTTAGGAACCTTTCTAGTAGTTAAAGATATGTGGCCACCAATGATGGTCATGTTGAAAATGGCAACAAGAAATTGCTAAAAATAGAAGTTCTATTTTTAGCAGTTCAGGATGGATTTCTATTTTTAGTCAGTCCCTGGACTAAAATAGGAAGTAAAATTCGAATTTGATATTAACAGCAGTTTGTAAATTAATTAATTAATTCATTTTGAGTTAATTAGTTAAGGAATTATGAACTTGAAGTCTATGTGAGGACATGCAACAGTTTCTCCTTTGATTAAGGGATTTAACCATCAGTTAAAGGATGAGGATGAGTTGTAATTATGAGTTGTAATTAGTTGGCTCAATTAACTGAGTCAAGTCCAGTTAGATTAATTTAACAAGTTGTTAAATTAATGAGATTTAGTTTGTTAATGCTTGCATGCATGTAACAACTCGTATTTTTAGATAACTGGAGATTCACTCATGGATAACTCATGCATGTCAGTGCTTCGGATTGGTGCATTATTAAAAGAGGGACACCCAATGGACACGTAATCCCAAAAGGAATGTTAAGGGCTAAGGTAAAGCACCTAGACTTCCTTTTTTGTGCATTATATGACCACAAACACAGAATAATAATGCATGGTGATTTATCCCTAGGGGTTATTGTATAAATGGGCACCCAAGACCATTTTTGCGATGGTCTTGAGTGTTAAGCAACCAATGGCTTTCAATTTGAGTTCAATGAAGAAACTTGCTACAAACATATGTTTTAAAAGGTCCTTTGGGTTATATAGAAAGCACCACAATCATATGTTTAAACGACATGAACGGGTCAGCAGCAGGGTCTCTCCATATTTGGAAGCTAAACCAAAATTGGTTATACACCACAATTGGATTATGCAGGAAATGAATGGGTTGGCAGCCAAATTTCACAATTGGTGGCAATGGAAAAATTAGCACTAAGGAATAGTGCCCAGGCAGGAGACTAAAACTACAAGGATGATGATCTGTAGATAAAATTAGTGGAATGTTAGGATCAATCTGAGCAAGTCAAACCTAAGTGATTTTCACTCCATGAAAACACAAATGAGGGAATTGATCTGAGAGTACTATGATCATATCACATCATAGAGATCCATGTTGATGTTCTCCTCAAGCCTTATGAACCTTAAGGAGCAGCAGTGGAGTGATATTCTGATGTTTAGATATTTTATCAAACATAACTCAATTCAGTCTACAATTATTATTATTGGCACAACCACATTTTACAAAACTACATTTTAAATTATTATTTGAAACTGCCATCAATCATATTTGAAACATATCATTCATTATATGTTTTAAAGTTGTGGGGGCATTAGTCCACGTACATGGTGCCCCCCAAAAATTCATAATGTCAATATCATGTTTTGAAGATATTTTTGGGGTGGTCTTCCACTTTAAACCTATGTTATTGATACGAATACCACAAGAAATATTAGAAACTACTATATCCTTTTTTTTGTTTTATTGAAAACGTCATCAATCCAAGGAATCCAGCATGTATGCATATCCTTGGGAGTATAATCTCCTTGTTCATATATTAATAACCATTGCAAAATAAAAAGATATCATCTTTCATTTCGCCAATGATCACTAGTTTTCTCTATGCAGACATACCAAGCATGACCATCCTCAAATAAAGCATATCCTTTAATTGTATGCTTAATCCATTATGCTTAGGAGTGTTCATTCATTCATTAAGTCAATGTTCTTCATCAAATGGAATTCAAGTAACAAACGGGGAAATCAATATTTCAGAACACACAACATACTATGTTGTTCCAAGGAAGGGTTATTGTTTAGTTCAATCGAATAAATCCTACAACGTTTCTGCACACACTTGTTCACTTTCATTTATAGGATAAACACATGGAAATATTTCATTTAATTCTACGAATATCAATTGATTATTCTAAACCATTAACATTACCATTCTTCACTATGTGACACTCAAACGAAGCCTATGGGTTTCCAACCAATCCATGCCCATTATCAATTCATAAGTTTTGACCACTTTTCTATATAAACTCATATGAGTTGGACCCCTAATGTCTACTACAAAATTCTCGACAAGATGACCTACAAACTTCTTTATTACAATGTCATTTCAAATAGATTAAAAGTGTCATGCTCATGGGATACTATACCACATGAGTAAAACCTAAGGGGAAATGAATCTATTTATAGCCTTACGGTCAGTCAAAATAAAGATGGAAAGCATTAGCCATATGCTTTATTTTTCTGATGTCATTGTTAAGTTCTCTTTTGAGGTAGTCAAGAGGTTATTTCAGGAATTGACCATAAAGCATAGGAATTATCCTTCCGAAAATATTGAGATAATTATGAAAAGGGAAAGTAAAATGTGAAGTGGGAACTATATCTCTCCCCTTTTGAATACAAGTATGATTTCTATAACCAATAAACTGATGTAGTGTAGACTGACAAATCATATGAAATTGAGGGAAAGAACATGCAGAACCATGCAGTACTTCTTCCTTAACTCGTCCAATGTTGTTATTGACAATACTTATAATCATAACAACTTTGAAGATTCTTAGAAATCCCTTTCATCTTGTGCCTGAGGTCGCCTAACATTATCACTATAGTTCATTTTAAATATGCTCCACATTAGCTACATGATTCCTTCACACTCTAACTAACTCCTCTAATTATTCAAAACAAGAAATAAAAAGGAAGTAGTATAGCTCCTTTCTTTTCACTCAATTTGGTATAATCACAAACACCTCATATTCATGGATTCTCTGGACCTTCCCATGTCCATTCTACAATAGCTTACATAATATTACCATTGGATTTTTCTATCAGCTTACAATGCAAGCATAGTTACAAAAATAATCAATCACTTAGACATTTGTTACACATCCAAACATATAATATGTTGTGTAAAATAACACCAAAAGTCGAAGCATAATGTCCTAGAAGTTTTCAATGCAAAGGATTTCCTAAAAAATGAAAATAAAATATTGACATTCTTCACCTCTGCATACTTTTCCACACTAGGTGAAACCATTATCTTTCTAAACTACATTTAGATTTATAAAGATTGAGAGGTAACACCACAGGTAGAGGAAAGAGAACCAAGTTGAGGAATAAACTCAATGCGTGAGAAGAGTATTGTGCATTTCTTGTGTTTAAAATGACATGGGAGAGAAATGGGCATGTGATTCGAGGAGGCATCAAATGCCAGTGCATCCTAATCATGCAAAAAAGAGAACTTACAATCATGCAAGTGAATATTTTGTCAGAGCTGCGACAAAACTAGGCAAAGGAGTAATCAGGTGCATTAGGTATACAATAAGGAAAACATAATAGGTAAAACGCTCAAGTGTAGTTCAAACAGGAAGAACTGACATAGAGATAAAAGGTTCAATATCGATGAGGGTGCCCATATTGAGGCAACAAAACTTGTGGCTTTCACACAATTAAGCAGGATAGGAAGGAACTTACTCTAATACCATGTTAAACACACACAAAGTAGATATGAATAATTTAGATAACTCATGCGATTGCATTCTATTCCCAAGGTTTACATATTAATACATGGTTTTTTAACCCTTGGTTTTCATCTTCCAAGAGGTCGCTTAGAATTCTATGATTGTTTGAATTCATGCACACCAACCCTATCAAATTATGTGTCCAAAGAACCCCAACCTATTACCAGTATGGAAGGTATCAACCCTAATGTGGTTGCTAACAATGGAAGTAATTCGGGTGTTAATGGCATAAATAACGTGGGTCCCACCAATGGAAACAATATAGGAATGACCACCACAATGTATGAAACTCAGCCTTTTCTTTTGTTAAAGGCTAGTTTGAACCTCCTTGATTTGAGCCAACCAATAATTGATCCTCCCTTGCATGATTTTGCATGGCCTACATTCCAACCAAACTTCTCTAAAATATCCCCAAGTTTGAGGGTAATCCAAGAGAAGACCCCGCTAACCACATTTGATCTTTCCACATGTGTTGCTCTTCCAACTCCATAACCAAGTATTTGTTCTTCCTTCATCTCTTTCAATGCACACTGACAGATGCTCCTATGAAATGGTATGTTGACTAGCCCCATGGCACCTACCAAGTGTTCACCACTATTGTGAATGATTTCTTATCTTACTTCTAGATACATATTCCCCATGATATAGGAATTAAGATTTTGACCTTATGTCACCAAATCACTACCGATCACATAACTGATCACATTCAGGAGTGGCATAGACAATGGAGCCTGTGCAAATCTCTAGAAATCAATGATCGTTACTTCACAGATTTTTTCCTAAATAATTTCATTTCTCCCATCACTAAATATGTCACTTCAACATCCCCCTAAACCAAGGAAGTGCTCATACAAAGGTCATGCAATACAATATAATATATTTATTGTTGAGTTACCTTTTCTATCATCCTTAATGCCCCACACTCGTGCCCCAATGACACTTCAACACCAAGGGAATCCCATGCTACTTATGGCATGACTATATCTATTTCATGTCATCAACCTCCCCTGGTCCATCAGAACAGATGGGAAATGGCCAACACCTCTTATAAATTTTCCCCTTCTTATCCCTCCCACATTGCATCACGAGCAAGCACTAGTATATCCTATGCATATACCCATCCACATCAACATGTTCCTAGGCATGCTTGTGCTACTCCCACCTAATATAGTGTAATGGAAAATCCCTATTATCTTTCTCCACATCCAAGTACTCCAACTCCTCCAATAGCAGCACCATAGGCTCCCATGCATCAACATAGATCACCCCAACAAGGTAAATTATATTCCCAACAAAAAATTTAAAATCTCTTAACTTAAAGAAAAAGAAGAAGTAGAAGGGAAAATAGAGTGCTAGAATCAGGGAAACCAAGGTAGCTAATGGAAATAGCCCAATGTCAATAATCGAGGAAACCTAACTACTACAACCCAGAAATAAGGTAATGTACCCAAGCAAAATAAGCTTACTCAAACAAATACAGTGCGTTCATATTGTGGTACTTATGGACATTATACCCATGAGTGTCGTTTTCTCCTTGAAATGCATCAACCATGGGAAGCAAAAGAAAACGCTAAGAGGGGTAACCAAACACCTTCTTCCTCAAAACCCCCTGCTTGGTATTTAATCATGCTTAGGAACCTTTCTAGTAGTTAAAGATATGTGGCCACCAATGATGGTCATGTTGAAAATGGCAACAAGAAATTGCTAAAAATAGAAGTGCTAAAAATAACAGTTTGGGTACCAGTGCTGGATTGGGCAACAAGGAATGAAAAATGGAAGTGCTAAAAATAGAAGTTCTATTTTTAGCAGTTCAGGATAGATTCCTATTTTTAATTAGTCCCTGGGCTAAAATGGGAAGTAAAATTTGAATTTGATATTAACAGCAGTTTGTAAATTAATTAATTAATTCAGTTTGAGTTAATTAGTTAAGGAATTATGAACTTGAAGTCTATGTGAGGACATGCAACAGTTTCTCCTTTGATTGAGGGATTTAACCATCAGTTAAAGGATGAGGATGAGTTGTAATTATGAGTTGTAATTAGTTGGCTCAGTTAACTGAGTCAAGTCCAGTTAGATTAATTTAACAAGTTGTTAAATTAATGAGATTCAATTTGTTAATGCTTGCATGCATGTAACAACTGGTATTTTCAGATAACTGAAGATTCACTCATGGATAACTCATGCATGTCAGTTTAGACAGAGACCCAGTTGAGATTAGATGGAGGGACAGTGTACTATCAGTTGCTAGGATATTCCTTGTGAATATTCCTTGCATGCAGAAGGAATATTATTCCTTATGGATTGCGTAGTTGGACCTGAGGTTACAGTAGGTATGATGTGGCCAATTCACACATGTTATGACATTGGACCCCAATCAAAACTGCGCAAGGAAATAGGAGCTTGGAGGACTTGTGTAGCCTATATATTTAGGCCTAGGTAGTCCATGAGCTTGATCATCAGAGTACAGAGGGAGAAGGATAGCTTTTGAGCTGATTCTTTTTGTATGTCGTTGAGGATTTCCACTTGATTGATAATACAAATATGGGGTTTTAGGTTGGTGCTTTTCTTAGGTTATATCTTCTGTGTTATGGTTGATTACTTCCCATTCTCAGTTATATTTGTTCATGCTTGATGTTGCTCCTGTTCAATTAAGCTTCCGCAAAGTTTATGGTAGATGTAGATCTAGTATTATGCTTTAGTACATTGCATATATCAGTTTGATCTGTAGGTGAAATTTCTACATGATATCAGTGAGCTAGTTGATTTGTAGAGAAAATTCTACATGGTATTAAAGCACAGGTGATCAAGGAAGAAGAGTATACAAAAAGGGAGAAGTTTAATTTTGTAGTTTCTGAATATTGAATTGAGTTCTTATTACATGTATTTCACCGATGGCGTTCTATGGTTTGAGACTCGAATATGCCCTTGATGGGAATTCGAATTATATAGCCTGGAAGGATCGCATGTAGGTAGTATTAGAAGATAATGGCCTTAAGGACTTCATTGATCAAGAAGTCCCGAAGTCGACTGATGCTACTCAACTGGTGGAATGGAAGAAGTGTGTGGCTAGAGCAAGGAGAACCCTTCTAGAGGGAGTTCGAGATCACATTGTCTCGAACCTCCAAGGGAAGGAGACTCCATTTTCACTGTGGAAAACATTGAAAGATCTTTATCATAATAGCAGTGATCAAAGGAAGCTGGAACTGAAGGGCAAACTTCGAAAGATCAAGTGTGAAAAGGATGACACGATCTCTATGTATCTGAACAAGCTCACCTCATGCAGGGATGAGCTTGGAAGTGTAGGGATCGTGAAAACTGATGATGACATGGTGATTCTTGCACTCCTCAGCCTTTCTCAGAGTTGGACTAGCTACCAGGACTCGGTTAATGGAAGAGAGAAACTGCCAGATTGGGAATGACTTTGGTCAGATTTGATGCAGGAGGAGATAAGAAGAAGCACCAGAGATGGTTCTTCATCCATGGACAATGAAGAAAATTGTGCCTTAGTGAGTAAGGCGAAGAAGGGGAAGGAGAAGGTTTCTCTTTCTAAGTCCAGTTCTTCCCATGGTGGGAAGAAGTTTGACAAATCGAAATTGTGATGCTTTCGTTTTCATGAGGTGGGCCATTTTGTTACAAATTGTCCACTGAGGAAATCCAAGAAGGGATCTGGGGAAGGATCTGAAGGTGAGGCACTTGCTTCACAGTTCGAGTTGGATTTCACACTCTTCGCATGCATGGTTTCATCCATGGTGGGAAGTGGTTGGTTTCTTGACAGTGGAACTTATTTCCACATGACCGACGACAAGAGTTTGTTCAGTACTTTGGAGGAGAAAGATCTCCAAATACTCATAGCGATGGGTAATGATGAAAAGTATAGTGTCTCAGGTGAAGGCACCTTTATTTTTCAGAGGGAGCATGGAGCTTGCCTTACCTTGACCAATGTCAAGTATGTACCAGGACTGAAGAGAAACTTGGTGTTGATCGCGATGCTGGAAGACAGAGGCTATGATGTAGTCTTCAGTAAGGGAAAGGTTTTCCTTAGACACATCATCACTAGACAGGTGAAGCAGATTGGTTCATGGGTCAAGAACATGTATGCTCTTGAGGTTCAAGATGCATGCAAAGCCTTGAGCAGCAAGGCAACTAATGGAGACTTGGTGGTTGAGAGGGAGAGTATATTACCTCTCAACATGCAGCGCCAGAAGAAGTCTCAGATGATTGTGGAGGAGCCACGATCGGTGCAGTAGCTTCAGGAGGTTGTGGAGCAGCCACAACAGGGGAAGCTAAGAGGAGATCGAGTAGAGACATCTACTCATGCAGAGATGTCCAGTAGGGGGAAACTTCGAGCAAGGTGGGCAGAGGGATCACATGCAACCATACCTCCAGGTAGGAGGTGGGGTGATGTGGAGTGATCGTCGCAAGGAGGAGGGGCAGGATCCTTGAGGTACCCAACCTCTTTGATTCGACTTTGCTACGAGAGCCCCAATGAGGAGTAGCAGAACTGACTGATTGGGTAGAGGCAGATGTAGATGAAGCGGCAGAGAGAGCTACAGTGTAGGGAATCCCAAGATAGCGCAGAGCTAGCAGGCTGCAGCAATGCGAGAGGCACAAGTGTGTTGCACCAGGGAAGGGTAGCACAGAGAGGTGTGCAACAGTGCAAGATGCATGGAGATGTTGCAGTAGCACAAAGGTCAAAGAGGGAGCACTTGTCAACAGCAGGTAGAGCTTCAAAACCAGAGTATGTTTCTAGCCCAACAGAGAGGTCAGTTGGGAGTTTTTTTGTTCCGAGAGTTGCTGGAGCAACCACACATGGTAAATGTGGTGCATGCAGAACATTCCAAAGGTATAGGATCGGGTTCGAGAGGAAGCCTTTCTTGTTGAGAGGGAGTGTTGAAAATGGCAACAAGAAATTGCTAAAAATAGAAGTGCTAAAAATAGCAGTTTGGATACCGGTGCTGGATTTGGAAACCGGGAATGAAAAATGGAAGTGCTAAAAATGGAAGTTCTATTTTTAGCAGTTCAGGATTGATTCCTATTTTTAGTCAGTCCCTGGACTAAAATAGGAAGTAAAATTCGAATTTGATATTAACAGCAGTTTGTAAATTAATTAATTAATTCAGTTTGAGTTAATTAGTTAAGGAATTATGAACTTGAAGTCTATGTGAGGACATGCAACAGTTTCTCCTTTGGTTGAGAGATTTAACCATCAGTTAAAGGATGAGGATGAGTTGTAATTAGTTGGCTTAGTTAACTGAGTCAAGTCCAGTTAGATTAATTTAACAAGTTGTTAAATTAATGAGATTCACTTTGTTAATGCTTGCATGCATGTAACAACTGGTATTTTCAGATAACTAAAGATTCACTCATGGATAACTCATGCATGTCAGTTCAGAAATAGACCCAGTTGAGATTAGATGGAGGGACAGTGTACTATCAGTTGCTAGGATATTCCTTATGAATATTCCTTGCATGCAGAAGGAATATTATTCCTTATGGATTGCGTAGTTGGACCTGAGGTTACAGCAGGTATGATGTGGCCAATTCACACATGTTATGACATTGGACCCCAATCAAAATTGCGCAAGGAAATAGGAGCTTGGAGGACTTGTGTAGCCTATATATTCAGGCCTAGGTAGTCCATGAGCTTGATCATCAGAGTATAGAGAGAGAAGGACAGCTTTTTATCTTATTCTTTTTGTATGTTGTTGAGGATTTCCACTTGATTGATAATACAGAGATGGGGATTTAGGTTGGTGATTTTCCCAGGTTATATCTTCTGTGTTATGGTTGATTACTTCTCATTCTCAGTTATATATGTTCATGCTTGATGTTGCTCATGTTCAATTAAGCTTCCGCAAAGTTTATGGTAGATGTAGATCTAATATTATGCTTTAGTACATTGCATATATCACTTTGATCTGCAGATGAAATTTCTACATGATATCAGTGAGCTAGCTGATTTGTAGAGAAAATTCTACAGGTCAAACAACTCCTCCTATACCAACTCCTAATTAGCCTAGGAATGGAACCTACAATATCCTAACAATGGATTCTACCAATATCAACCTCTCCACTTGGTCACATCAATATGCTCCTCCACCTTATACTCAATCAATTCCGTCCATAAAGGCTCTAACATCACCAACTGGAACCTATCCCTTGTCCATCAGTGGAGGTTCAACCTAATATTTCCAAGGGTCCTTTACTCTGAAATGTGACCAATTTCCATGCACACACCACCCATAACTACAACATCGTAGATGACTTGGCACAATCCCTCTACTGTGTCATCTCTAGAAGCCCTCTAGATACACCCTTCATAATTAAAGGCTCCACTCTCTGCTTTGGCTATTGTGGATCCCTCAAATGATTCACTAATTTTATGCAATTTCAACAAAGTATTTAATCCACTTCTCTGCCTATATCCATCAAATATCCATCAAGAATGCAATTTCAACAAAGTAGTATTTTTCCAAAAATCAAATATCCATCAAGAATGTCATTATTCAATGTTGCATTGTTAATAAATGGGTAGCCACATATGTGATGTCCACCCAACATGGAAGAGCCCATAATGATGTAGGGTCAGGAAACATGGCACAATGAGAAACGAAGAGACATGGCCCAAGACCCCTTTCTCTCCCCATACTGGCAGCTTTTTAATTGGCTTGCGATGATGTCAGCATGATGTTAGCACAGGGAACACATGGAATGTGTTTTTGGCACTTACAGGTGGCTTAGTGGGAAAAATCTAGGTGACATGTGTCACCACTCAAGTCACACCACGTGTCATTGATGACATGAGAATGATGTCATCCAGTCACGTCATCCTAGAAGGGCTTCCCTAGAAGTTTTATAAGGCGTGCATGCAATGATATCTAGGATGACTAGGATATAGGACATGGTGGAAAGCATATTGTAGTGACAAGTAACCCTCACTAGTTGTTGATTAGTCCACATGTCAAAGGTGGTACACAGATGAGCACATCATCCCCGATGCATTGCCCCAAAAGAAAATAAAAGACGCATAAGAGGTAGCTTCATGCTGACTGGGCACTAGGACTTGGTGGCATCACGATGGTAGTGGCAAGTAATCCCGATAGTTTCCCTATTGGTCCATGTGTGCGGAGAGGATTTCAATAATATAATATATTTAATTTTAGTTTGATATATTGATATATTTAAAATATAAATTTTATTATTATTATTATTAGTAGAAAATATGTTAGTAATTTGTTAATTTTGATAATAAGAATTTAATAGTAGAGTTTCAAATCATCATAACATTATATTATTAAGAATTGAACATAGCTTTTATTGGAATTGAACACATATGGGAACAATAAAAATTAATCCTCCTACTTAATCAAATTGATTAACATATATCAATAAAATTTTGAATATATTAGTTTATATCTTGGAAATAAAAACTTATATTAAAAATAATCAAAAGAAATGTGATTTACTTATCATATTATTAACAAGTATTATATTTCATGTTTGTTAGGAAAAAAATATTTTTATGATGCATGAGATTATTATTATTATTATCATCATCATCATTGGCACCACCACACTTTACATAACTACTTTTTAAATTAATATTTGAAATTGCCATCGATTATATTTGAAACATTATTATTCATTAGATTTATGAATGTTTCCTGGTATTAGTCAACCTACATGGTGCCCCAAAAAATTCATAGTGTCAATATCTTGTTTTAAAGCTAATTTTTGGGTTGTCTTCCACTTTAAACCTATGTTCATATACCTATACCTATTAATATATCAACAAGGATACTCTCAAAAATGGCATCAATCCAAGGAAACAAACATGTATACCCATCCTCTAGAGTATCCATGTTCATATATTAATCATCATTGCAAAGTCAAAAGATATCATCTTCCATTTTGACAAATATCACTAGTTCTCTTCTATTGAGACACACCAAGCATGACCATCCTCGGATAAATCATATCCTTTAATTGGATGCTTAATTCATTATGCTTAGGAGTGTTCATTCAATATGTTGGCATTATGATACAAGTGTTGTCCTTGACGACAACTCACACAGATGACAGATCATAGTGCAGCAAGTCAGTAGCAAAGAATTGAGGATCAGACTACAAAGAATGAAGAAAGAAAAGTATATATGTAGGTTCACTATATACCAAGTCGTGTACACACGCAGGTTCACTATATACCAAGTCGCGTATATACGCAGGTTCGCTATATACTAAGTAGTGTATACATGCAGGTTATACACACAGGTTCATTATATACAAAGGCGCATATACACACGAGATTGCTGATCAAAAGTCGTGTATGCGTATGCACGCACTTTCATGCACGGAAAAGCGCGTACATGTGGGAAAGCTTATTTTTGGGTCCGTGGTATTTAGACCTATGGTTTTGGACCTTGGTATTGCGTCCGAAGTGTTGAACCCAGGTATTGGGTCCCTAGTATTGCTTCTAAATAGTTTTGGACCATGGTATTGAGTAAGGCCTAAGACTATAAAAGGAGAAGAAGATCATTAGGCAAAGGCATTCAGAAAGTCTTGAATATCTGATGATGTATGAGATCTAGTATGCAGGTTATGGGTTCATGATGCTTTGCTTGATCTGAGCTAAGGAGGAATCTCAGCAGTTGATGGAGAACAAGATCTAAGGATAGATCGGGATCAAATGGTTTGGAATGAATCATCTCTATATGGTTTGATCATGCTTGTTCTAGATCTGTATACTGATGCATGTAATGTTCTGATCTGGGTATAACTTAAGATTGAAATAGCTGCAAAACATGAATGAATATTTACAGATGTATATACTAGTTGACTTTGATAAAAGCACGTACATACACAGGTTAGATACATCTAAGTAGCGTATACAATATGAACTATGATGTTTGAAGTTACAGGTGGTTCTGGTTGTTGATGCAAAGTCTGATTTCTGGTGACTGTTTACTGGTGTTAGTATTCTGCATATTCAAATTGGTTGATTATGTTTAGCTTCAGTTTTGATGGATGAGATCTATAATGGATCAGGATCATAATGACTTATCTTTATGTGATCTGATGGACTAGATCTGGTTGCTAACATATGCATTATCCTTGTATAAGTAATGATATGGGTATGTCTGAAGTCAGGAAGTGCAGCGAAGTTATCAGTAAGTAATTGTTGACATATACGCTGGTTCACTTTGGTGAAGTTGCGTATACATGTTGGTTAGGCTCTTCCAAGTAGCATATGCATGATTTCTAATGATACAGTTGGTTCTTAATATTGTTGCAGAGTTTTGTGTTCTACTCTGTGTTTTGGTGATTGTAGTTTGTTGACAGGGTTTCAATGATTCAGTATTGAGTGATTCAGAGATTGATGATGCTAGTGTTGATTGGTTTTGTGCTTCAATGATATTGATGGGTCCATTATGAAAATTGGATGAAACGTGACCTTTCAGATTATGGTGTTGTGCTTCAGGAGTATCCAAACTAAAAATTTATGAAACGTGGTACCTGGAGGAAGAAAGAGAAGGTTGTAGCCTTCTATAGGTCGGCACCTACGTACTAGTACATCAGCTAGTACAAGAGCTAAGGGGGTGGTAACTCCCTTCCAGTAGCAGCTGGAAAACGAGTGAAGATTAGAGCATTCAGTAGGTCGGCACCTACGTACTAGTAAAAGGATCGGCTAGTACAAGAACTAAGGGGGTTGAAGCTCCCTTCCAGGAGAAGCTGGAGAACGAGAGAAGGTTGTAGCCTTCTGCAGGTAGAAGCCTGTGTACTGGTATAAGACTGCACCTGTACAGAAATATTGTAAAAAGAAGTTTCTTATTAAAAGAAGATAGAGACGACTTGCAACAGGTGGTTTTCACCCACATTGGGTTTCCACCTTACATCATGGTGTTCATGTGTGCCTCTTGTGTGTGATGATCTGTTATGTTTTACTGCACCTGTTTGTTGTTCATATGGTTAATAAAAGTTCTAATGCACTAACTAAAGATCAACATTTAATGGATTAACTGAATCATAAGTTTACTGGATATACGCTAGTTTCATTAGACACAGTTGTGTGTACACGAAGGTTCCCTTCACTGAAGTAGCGTATATGAATCTGAGTATGTAAATGAAAAAGTGTTTGATTCTATAATACTGATTCATCCCCCCCCAGTATTATTTCCAACAATTGGTATCAGAGCAGGTCCTTTGGTAGAAGCTTGATCGCTTGAAGGAGATCCGTAGATCAATGGGAAAGAAGCTTAAGAAGAAAGCGCCTAAGAAGAAGAAGACATCTCAGAAGAGCTATGACAGTGGGAGAATCGATTGGGGAATATGTGGAAGAAGCACTTCAGATTCAGAATCACTTCAAAATGAAGATGAACAAGCAAAAGAACTATCAGGTATGAATTTGTTATCCTCTGGTGATACATTTATCCATCCATTTGAATATGATGAAAGTGATAGCGAAACAACTGAATTTGCTCTTATGGATGAGCGAGAAAGATATCAAATAGAGGCGGAATTTAAAAGGCTTACAGACAAAATTAGACAATCAACAAGATCTTTTGAACAAAAGGGAATGTGCCTTCAAAGAAGAAGCTACCAAACTAAAAACTCAACTAGAGGAAGGAAACAAGGTAAGGAAGTTATTCAAGGACAAGGAAGATCAATGTCAAAAGTTGCAAGATGAAGTGACATCATTAAGAAATGAAGTCAATGAAAGGAGCACAACAATCAAGAAACTCAGAGATAGATCCAGTTACTATGAAAGTCTTGAAGCTACGATCCTCTCGCTAAAACAAGATCTTGAAGAATCAAATAAGCAGAATAAAGAACTACTCCAAGCTCTTGAAAAACAAGAAAACGAAGTTCTTGAACTAAGACATCAGTTGGAAGAAGGAAGAAAAGTTGAAGAAAACATGAAGAAGCAGTATCCTGAAAAGGAGGAGCAACATCAGATTGAGGTAAATATTCTAAAAGATCACTTAGAAGAAAAGTATAAGCTCTTACGATTTCAAGATAGTACTAATATATTGGATGATATTCTTAGTAGTCAAAGGTCTGCTGCTATCAAAACTAGCCTTGGTTTTTATGAATTTGTTGAAGATGAATCTAGCTCACAAGGAGAGGCAAGGAATTCTAATGAGAAATCTAAAATAATCAACAAGGAGATGAGAGGACAACCCCATCAACAGCCAAGGAAATAAATTCTTCAAAGAAAATCTTTTACTCCTTTGATGAATAATGTTGAATGTTATGTATGTCATAATCTTGGACATGTTGCAGCCAGATGCAGAAGAAGAATGGTTCAAGACCATCACACAGAAATACCATCACGTTCCAGGTACTTTAAGGGATATTTCTTTGCTTGCAATATGTTTGGTCACAGAGTTGTTGATTGCTAAAGAATGAATATGAAACATGTGAGATGTTATGCATGTAACAAGCTTGGACATATAGCTAAGGATTGCAGGAACAAAGTACGGGCACCATACCAAAAGGAGAAAACGTCATCACACTTGAAGATATGGAAGAAGAAGGAAGCACAGTCAGAAAGATGTGGCACAGCACAATATACAGGCATAACAGACTCAGACGGAGCTGAAAGTGTAAAACTTCAGTGTCCTAAATCTCATACGCAAGTTTCATAAAGGGAAGTCGCATATATACGCGAGTTAGTTACTGCACAGTCGCGTATATGTTAGTTTGAGGAAAAGCAGTAGGGACAGGCTCAGAAAAAGGGTCTGATATGATTCAGTCCATTATTTGCTCTGTTTGATAATGGTTACAATCTATTGATGATGTGTGGAAATGTCTTGACACTTGTAAGATGTTTTAAAGTGTTTTGATCTTAAATTAATGATGATAATGCCTTGATACTTCTTGCTGATATATGCATGATCAGATCTGACAGTGAACAGATGGCACAGGTTCAGGGGGAGCATATGCTTTTAATAATGCATTGTTGGCATTATGGTTAGTAGTCTCGTGTAATGATGCTTATATGGCTAAATGATATATCTTGCTATAATATGGTTATGAGTTATCCATGAAAAAATCTCATATGATTCTTGGGGTTACATAGTTGATGTTCAAATCAGATTTGGGGTTGATTCTCTGATGATGCATATGGTGCTTACATGGTGATCTTCATTAGGATAAGGAGAAGTACAAAGCTTGAATACACATCTTCATTACTAGATGATGAGTCACTCATATGATGCTGTCATCATATGCATAAAGATCATATAATACAGTTATGATGCAGGATTCCTATAGTTCTTGGCACTCATGTGGATGAGGATTGTTGTTGTTGATGATATCAAGAAGTCTTGACAAATGATCTTGAGCTCAAGATACATAGTGTTGGATACATGAATGATTACTCAAAGTTGCATTGTTGGAGACATGATGATGATGATGAGTTCTTACCCACATGATGACAGGTTGATACTTACATATGTTGATTGATACAGATGAGGGATGTCCCCGAGTGATGATACATGGATGATATATAATATCATGCAGATCTTGATGTTGATGAGATGGCTATGGTGTCTTTCGCATATGATAGAATTTGAATGATTTTATAATGCTCAAGATCAAGAGGATGAATTGATATCTATATGCAGACATATCTTGTCACAGGTTGATGCTATCTACACTAATGTACATATACAGGTTGCTGGTCTAGATGCTGTTGACAGATGCTTATGGAGTAGATCATACACTGTGTATGATAGTTGCTGATGACTATCATGGTCGTATTTAGATGTTTGGTCTCTGTTATAAATGTCATGTATATCATTCAATGTAAAGGTCATATCAAGACTCATGATGTAATAGTTTGTCTCTATCTATTGTAGTCATTTGATGAAACCCTGTTGGTCATATGTTGTAATTTGTACCCCCACTATGCATGGGAAGGATGATGTAATATTTCAGTCATGTATAAACAATTGGTATCTGGTGTATCCCCACTTGGTTGGGTGGATGAGTCAATATTGGTATATCCCCACTTGGTTGGGAGATGGATGTATGAGTCTTTGGTGATAGGAAGGTCATTTATGATAGAGTCATGTTCTTCTTATAGAACATCTTTTTGCAGAACTTGCTTACAGTCAGGGGGAGCATGAACAACACACTTGAGCAGAGCAGAGATTTCAGCGTGTACTCAGAGGGAGCATGGACAGATTAGTACAACTTGGCATATACAAAGGGGGAGCTCAATCAGAGATTTCAGTAGGTACTCAGGGGGAGTATGGACAGCGGAATGTATATCAAGGAAGAGAATATCTTGGTCCACCCTTTGCCCTTGATGTCAAAGGGGGAGAGTGACTTGGTATGGTTGTTGCCATCAAATCCAAAGGTGGAGATTGTTGGCATTATGATGCATGTGTTGTACTTGATGGAAACCCACTTGTAGCGGAACATCTCACTTATACATAACTAGATGAATCTACAAAAGAGAGATCAGATGTGACAGAACACATGGGATGTAGCGCAGCTCAAAGGAATCAGTTCAGATGTAATGTACAATGACAACTCATTAAGTTGACAGTTCTTAGTATGGCAAGTTAGCTTTTCCATCAAGTCCAAAGGGGGAGATTGTTGGCATTATGATACAAGTGTTGTCCTTGATGGAAACTCACACAGATGATAGATCATAGTGCAGCAGGTCAGTAGCAAATAATTGATGATCAGACTACAAAGAATGAAGAAAGAAAAGTATATACGCAGGTTCACTATATACCAAGTCGTGTACACACGCAGGTTCACTATATACCAAGTCACATATAAACACAGGTTCGCTATATACCAAGTAGTGTATACACGCAGGTTCATTATATACAAAGGTGCGTATACACACAGGATTGTTGATCAAAAGTCACATATGCGTATGCACGCACTTTCATGCACGGAAAAGCGCGTACATGTGGAAAAGCTTATTTTTGGGTCCGTGGTATTTAGACCTATGGTTTTGGAGCTTGGTATTCCGTTCAAAGTGTTGAACCCAGGTATTGGGTCCCTAGTATTGCTTCTAAATAGTTTTGGACCATGGTATTGAGTAAGGCCTAAGACTATAAAAGGAGAAGAAGATCATTACGCTAAGGCATTCAGAAAGTCTTGAATATCTGATGATGTATGAGATCTAGTATGCAGGTTATGGGTTCATGATGCTTTGCTTGATCTGAGCTAAGGAGGAATCTCAGCAGTTGATGGAGAACAAGATCTAAGGATAGATCGGGATCAAATGGTTTGGAATGAATCATCTCTATATGGTTTGATCATGCTTGTTCTAGATCTGTATGGTGATGCATGTAATGTTCTGATCTGGGTATAACTTAAGATTGAAATAGCTGCAAAACATGAATGAATATTTACAGATGTATACGTTGGTTGACATTGATAAAAGCGCATACATACGCAGATTAGATACATCTAAGTAGCGTATACAATATGAACTATGATGTTTGAAGTTACAGGTGGTTCTGGTTGTTGATGCAAAGTCTGAGTTCTGGTGACTGTTTACTGGTGTTAGTATTCTGGATATTCAGATTGGTTGATTGTGTTTAGCTTTAGTTTTGATGGATGAGATCTATAATGGATCAGGATCATAATGAATTATCTTTATGTGATATCATGGACTAGATCTGGTTGCTAACATATGTATTATCCTTGTATAAGTAATGATATGGGTATGTCTGAAGTCAGGAAGTGCAGCGAAGTTATCAGTAAGTAATTGTTGACATATACACTGGTTCACTTTGGTGAAGTTGCATATACACGTTGGTTAGGCTATTCCAAGTAGCGTATGCATGATTTTTTATGATACAGTTGGTTCTGAATATTGTTGCAGATTTTTGTGTTCTACTATGTGTTCTGGTGATTGCAGTTTGTTGACAGGGTTTCAGTGATTCAGTATTGAGTGATTCAGAGATTGATGATGCTAGTGTTGATTGATTTTGTGCTTCAATGATATTGATGGGTCCAGTATGAAAATTGGATGAAACGTGGCCTTTTAGATTATGGTGTTGTGCTTCAGGAGTATCCAGTCTGAAAATTTATGAAACGTGGTACCTGGAGGAAGAAAGAGAAGGTTGTAGCCTTCTGTAGGTCAGCACCTACGTACTAGTACATCAGCTAGTACAAGAGCTAAGGGGGTGGTAGCTCCCTTCCAGTAGCAGCTGGAAAACGAGTGAAGATTGGAGCATTCAATCGGCCGGCACCTACGTACTAGTAAAAGTATCGGCTAGTACAAGAACTAAGGGGGTTACAGCTCCCTTCCAGAGAAGCTGGAGAACGAGAGAAGGTTGTAGCCTTCTGCAGGTAGAAGCCTGTGTACCGGTATAAGACTGCACCTGTACAGAAATATTGTAAAAAGAAGTTTCTTATTAAAAGAAGATAGAGACCACTTGCAGCAGGTGGTTTTCACCCACATTGGGTTTCCACCTTACATCATGGTGTTCATGTGTGCCTCATGTGTGTGATGATCTGTTCTATTTTACTGCACCTGTTTGATGTTCATATGGTTAATAAAAGTTCTGATGCACTAACTAAAGATCAACATTTAATGGATTAACTGAATCATAAGTTTACTAGATATACGCTAGTTGCATTAGACACAGTTGCGTGTACACGCAGGTTCCCTTCACTGAAGTAGCGTATATGAATCTGAGTATGGAAATGAAAAAGTGTTTGATTTGATAATACTGATTCACCCCCCCCCCCCCCATCTCAGTATTATTTCCAACAATTGGTATCAGAGCAGGTCCTTTGGTAGAAGCTTGATCGCTTGAAGGAGATTCGTAGATCAATGGGAAAGAAGTTTAAGAAGAAAGCGCCTAAGAAGAAGAAGACATCTCAGAAGAGCTATGACAGTGGGAGAATCGATTGGGGAATATGTGGAAGAAGCACTTTAGATTCAGAATCACTTCAGAATGAAGATGAACAAGCAAAAGAACTATCAGGTATGAATTTGTTTTCCTCTGGTGATACATTTATCCATCCATTTGAAGATGATGAAAGTGATAGCGAAACAACTGAATTTTCTCTTATGGGTGAGCAAGAAACATATCAAATAAAGGCAGAATTTAAAAGGCTTACAGACAAAATTAGAGATCAAAAAGATATTTTGAACAAAAGGGAATGTGCCTTGAAAGAAGAAGCTACCAAACTAAAATCTCAACTAGAGGAAGGAAACAAGGTAAGGAAGTTATTCAAGGACAAGGAAGATCAATGTCAAAAGTTGCAAGATGAAGTGACATAATTAAGAAATGAAGTCAATGAAAGGAGCACAACAATTAAGAAACTCAGAGATAGATCCAGTTACTATGAAAGTCTTGAAGCTACGATCCTCTCGCTAAAAGAAGATATTGAAGAATCAAATAAGCAGAATAAAGAACTACTCCAAGCTCTTAAAAAACAAGAAAACGAAGTTCTTGAACTAAGACATCAGTTGGAAGAAGGAAGAAAAGTTGAAGAAAACATGAAGAAGCAGTATCCTGAAAAGGAGGAGCAACATCAGATTGAGGTAAATATTCTAAAAGATCACTTAGATGAAAAGGATAAGCTCTTACGATTTAAAGATAGTACTAAGATATTGGATGATATTCTTAGTAGTCAAAGGTCTCCTGCTATAAAAACTGGCCTTGGTTTTTATGAATCTGTTGAAGATGAATCTAGTTCACAAGGAGAGGCAAGGAATTCTAATGAGAAATCTAAAATAATCAACAAGGAGATGAGAGGACAACCCCATCAACAGCCAAGGAAAGAAATTCTTAAAAGAAAATATTTTACTCCTCCGATGAATAATGTTGAATGTTATGTATGTCATAATATTGGACATGTTGCAGCCAGATGCAGAAGAAGAATGGTTCAAGACCATCACATAGAAAGACCATCACGTTCCAGGTACTTTAAGGGATATTTCTTTGCTTGGAATATGTTTGGTCACAGAGCTGTTGATTTCTACAGAAGGAATATGAAACATGTGAGATGGTATGCATGTAACAAGCTTGGACATATAGCTAAGGATTGCAGGAACAAAGTACGAGCACCATACCAAAAGGAGAAAACATCACACTTGAAGATATGGAAGAAGAAGGAAGCACAGTCAGAAAGATGTGGCACAACACAATATACAGGCATAACAAACTCAAAGGGAGCTGAAAGTGTAAAACTTCAGTGTCCTAAATCTCATACGCAAGTTTCATAAATGGAAGTCGCATATATACGCGAGTTAGTTACTGCACAGTCGCGTATATGTTAGTTTGAGGAAAAGCAGTAGGGATAGGCTCAGAAAAAGGGTCTGATATGATTCAGTCCATTATTTGCTATGTTTGATAATGGTTACAATCTGTTGATGATGTGTGGAAATGTCTTGACACTTGTAAGATGTTTTAAAGTGTTTTGATCTTAAATTAATGATGATGATGCCTTGATACTTCTTGCTGATATATTCATGATCAGATCTGACAGTGAACAGATGGCACAGGTTCAGGGGGAGCATATGCTTTTAATAATGCATTGTTGGCATTATGGTTAGTAGTCCTTGGTAATGATGCTTATATGGCTAAATGATATATCTTGCTATAATATGGTTGGGGTTACATAGTTGATGTTTAGATCAGATTTATGGTTGATTCTCTGATGATGCATATATGGTGCTTACATGGTGATCTTCATAAGGATAAGGAGAATTACAAAGCTTGAATACACATCTTCATTACTTGATGATGAGTCACTCATATGTTGCTGTCATCATATGCATAAAGATCATATAATACAGTTATGATGCAGGATTCCTATAGTTCTTGGCACTCATGTGGATGAGGATTGTTGTTGTTGATGATATCAAGAAGTCTTTACAAGTGATCTTGAGCTCAAGATACATAGTGCTGGATACATGAATGATTACTCAAAGTTGCATTGTTGGAGACATGATGATGATGAGTTCTTACCCACATGATGACATGTTGATACTTACATATGTTGATTGATACAGATGAGGGATGTCCCCGAGTGATAATACATGGATGATATATAAGATCATGCAGATCTTGATGTTGATGAGATGGCTATGGTGTCTTTCGCATATGATAGAATGTGAATGATTTTATAATGCTCAAGATCAAGAGGATGAATTGATATCTATATGCAGACATATCTTGTCACAGGTTGATGCTATCTACACTAATGTACATATACAGGTTGTTGGTCTAGATGCTGTTGACAGATGCTTATGGAGCAGATCATACACTGTGTATGATAGTTGTTGATGACTATCATGGTCGTATTTAGATGTTTGGTCTCTGTTATAAATGTCATGTATATCATTCAATGTAAAGGTCATATCAAGACTCATGATGTAATAGTTTGTCTCTATCTATTGTAGTCATTTGATGAAACCCTGTTGGTCATATGTTGTAATTTGTACCCCCACTATGAATGGGAAGGATGATGTAATATTTCAGTCATGTATAAACAATTGGTATCTAGTGTATCCCCACTTGGTTGGGTGGATGAGTCAATATTGGTATATCCCCACTTGGTTGGGAGATGGAGGTATGAGTCTTTCGTGATAGGAAGGTCATTTATGATAGGGTCATGTTCTTCTTGTAGAACATCTTTTTGCAGACCTTGCTTACAATCAGGGGGAGCATGAACAACACACTTCAGTACTCAGAGGGAGCATGGACAGATTAGTACAACTTGGCATATACAAAGGGGGAGCTCAATCAGAGATTTCAGCAGGTACTCAGGGGGAGTATGGACAGCGGAATGTATATCAAGGAAGAGAATATCTTGGTCCGCCCTTTGCCCTTGATGTCAAAGGGGGAGAGTGACTTGGTATGGTTGTTGCCATCAAGTCCAAAGGGGGAGATTGTTGGCATTATGATGCATGTGTTGTACTTGATGGCAACCCACTTGTAGCAGAACATATCACTTATACATAACTAGATGAATCTACAGAAGATAGATCAGATGTGACAGAACACATGGGATGCAGGGCAGCTCAAAGGAATCAATTCAGATGTAATGTACAATGACAACTCATTAAGTTGACAGTTCTTAGTATGGAAAGTTAGCTTTGCCATCAAGTCCAAAGGGGGAGATTGTTGGCATTATGATACAAGTGTTGTCCTTGATGGCAACTCACACAGATGACAGATCATAGTGCAGCAGGTCAGTAGCAAAGAATTGATGATCAGACTACAAAGAATGAAGAAAGAAAAGTATATACGCAGGTTCACTATATACCAAGTCGTGTACACACGCAGGTTCACTATATACCAAGTCGCGTATATACGCAGGTTCGCTATATACCAAGTAGTGTATACACGTAGGTTATACACGCAGGTTCTTTATATACAAAGGTGCGTATACACACGGGATTGCTGATCAAAAGTCACGTATGCATATGCATGCACTTTCATGCACGGAAAAGTGCGTACATGTGGGAAAGCTTATTTTTGGGTCTGTGGTATTTAGACCTATGGTTTTGGACCTTGGTATTCCGTTCAAAGTGTTGAACCCAGGTATTGGGTCCCTAGTATTGGTTCTAAATAGTTTTGGACCATGGTATTGAGTAAGGCCTAAGACTATAAAAGGAGAAGAAGATCATTAGGCAAGGGCATTCAGAAAGTCTTGAATATCTGATGATGTATGAGATCTAGTATGCAGGTTATGGGTTCATGATGCTTTGCTTGATCTGAGCTAAGGAGGAATCTCAGCAGTTGATGGAGAATAAGATCTAAGGATAGATCGGGATCAAATGGTTTGGAATGAATCATCTCTATATGGTTTGATCATGCATGTTCTAGATCTGTATACTAACGCATGTAATGTTTTGATATGGGTATAACTTAAGATTGAAATAGTTGCAAAACATGAATGAATATTTACAGATGTATACGCTGGTTGACTTTGATAAAAGCGCGTACATACGCAAGTTAGATACATCTAAGTAGCGTATACAATATGAACTATGATGTTTGAAGTTACAGGTGGTTCTGGTTGTTGATGCAAAGTCTGAGTTCTGGTGACTGTTTAATGGTGTTAGTATTTTGCATATTCAGATTGGTTGATTATGTTTGGCTTCAGTTTTGATGGATGAGATCTATAATGGATCAGGATCATAATGACTTATCTTTATGTGATCTAATGGACTAGATCTGGTTGCTAACATATGTATTATCCTTGTATAAGTAATGATATGGGTATGTCTGAAGTCAGGAAGTGCAGCGAAGTTATCAGTAAGTAATTGTTGACATATACACTGGTTCACTTTGGTGAAGTTGCGTATACACGCTGGTTAGGCTCTTCCAAGTAGCGTATGCATGATTTCTGATGATACAGTTGGTTCTGAATATTGTTGCAGAGTTCTATGTTCTACTATGTGTTCTGGTGATTGCAGTTTGTTGACAGGGTTTCAGTGATTCGGTATTGAGTGATTCAAAGATTGATGATGCTAGTGTTGATTGGTTTTGTGCTTCAATGATATTGATGGGTCCAGTATGAAAATTGGATGAGACGTGGCCTTTCAGATTATGGTGTTGTGCTTCAGGAGTATCCAGTCTGAAAATTTATGAAACGTGGTACCTGGAGGAAGAAAGAGAAGGTTGTAGCCTTCTTCAGGTCGGCACCTACGTACTAGTATATCAGCTAGTACAAGAGCTAAGGGGGTGGTAGCTCCCTTCCAGTAGCAGCTGGAAAACGAGTGAATATTGGAGCATTCAGTAGGTCGGCACTTACGTACTAGTAAAAGGATCGGCTAGTACAAGAACTAAGGGGGTTGCAGCTCCCTTCCAGGAGAAGCTGGAGAACTAGAGAAGGTTGTAGCCTTCTGCAGGTAGAAGCCTATGTACTGGTATAAGACTGCACCAGTACAGAAATATTGTAAAAAGAAGTTTCTTATTAAAAGAAGATAGAGACAACTTGCAGCAGGTGGTTTTCACCCACATTGGGTTTCCAACTTACATCATGGTGTTCATGTGTGCCTCTTGTGTGTGATGATATGTTCTGTTTTACTGTACCTATTTACTGTTCATATGGTTAATAAAAGTTCTGATGCACTAACTAAAGATCAACATTTAATGGATTAATTGAATCATAAGTTACTGGATATACGCTAGTTGCATTAGACACAGTTGGGTGTACACAAAGGTTCCCTTCACTGAAGTAGCGTATATGAATCTGAGTATGGAAATGAAAAAGTGTTTGATTTGATAATACTGATTCACCCCCCCCCCCCTCTCAGTATTATTTCCAACAATTGGTATCAGAGCAGGTCCTTTGGTAGAAGCTTGATTGCTTGAAGGAGATCCGTAGATCAATGGGAAAGAAGCTTAAGAAGAAAGCGCCTAAGAAGAAGAAGACATCTCAGAAGAGCTATGACAATGGGAGAATCGATTGGGGAATATGTGGAAGAAGCACTTCAGATTCAGAATCACTTCAGAATGAAGATGAACAAGCAAAAGAACTATCAGGTATGAATTTGTTATCCTCTGGTGATACATTTATCCATCCATTTGAAGATGATGAAAGTGATAGCGAAACAACTGAATTTGCTCTTATGGGTGAGCAAGAAAGATATCAAATAGAGGCAGAATTTAAAACGCTTACAGACAAAATTAATGATCAACAAGATCTTTTGAACAAAATGGAATGTGCCTTCAAAGAAGAAGCTACCAAACTAAAAGCTCAACTAGAGGAAGGAAACAAGGTAAGGAATTTATTCAAGGACAAGGAAGATCAATGTCAAAAGTTGCAAGATGAAGTGACGTCATTAAGAAATGAAGTCAATGAAAGGAGCACAACAATCAAGAAACTCAGAGATAGATCCAATTACTATGAAAGTCTTGAAGCTACGATCCTCTTGCTAAAAGAAGATCATGAAGAATCAAATAAGCAGAATAAAGAACTACTCCAAGCTCTTGAAAAACAAGAAAACGAAGTTCTTGAACTAAGACATCAATTGGAAGAAGGAAGAAAAGCTGAAGAAAACATGAAGAAGCAGTATCATGAAAAGGAGGAGCAACATCAGATTGAGGTAAATATTCTAAAAGATCACTTAGAAGAAAAGGATAAGCTCTTACGATTTCAAGATAGTACTAAGATATTGGATGATATTCTTAGTAGTCAAAGGTCTCATGATATCAAAACTGGCCTTGGTTTTTATGAATCTGTTGAAGATGAATCTAGCTCACAAGGAGAGGCAAGGAATTCTAATGAGAAATCTAAAATAATCAACAAGGAGATGAGAGGACAACCCCATCAATAGCCAAGGAAAGAAATTCTTCAAAGAAAATCTTTTACTCCTCCGATGAATAATGTTGAATGTTATGTATGTCATAATCTTGGACATGTTGTAGCCAGATGCAGAAGAAGAATGGTTCAAGACCATCACGTTCCAGGTACTTTAAGGGATATTTCTTTGCTTGCAATATGTTTGGTCATAGAGCTGTTGATTGCTACAGAAGGAATATGAAACATGTGAGATGTTATGCATGTAACAAGCTTGGACATATAGCTAAGGATTGCAGGAACAAAGTACGGGCACCATACCAAAAGGAGAAAACATCATCACACTTGAAGATATGGAAGAAGAAGGAAGTACAGTCAGAAAGATGTGGCACAGCACAATATACAGACATAACAGACTCAGAGGGAGCTGAAAGTGTAAAACTTCAGTGTCCTAAATCTCATACGCAAGTTTCATAAAGGGAAGTCACATATATACGCGAGTTAGTTACTGCACAGTCGCGTATATGTTAGTTTGAGGAAAAGTAGTAGGGACAGGCTCAGAAAAAGGGTCTGATATGATTCAGTCCATTATTTGCTCTGTTTGATAATGGTTACAATCTGCTGATGATGTGTGGAAATGTCTTGACACTTGTAAGATGTTTTAAAGTGTTTTGATCTTAAATTAATGATGATGATGCCTTGATACTTCTTGCTGATATATGCATGATCAGATCTGACAGTGAACAGATGGCACAGGTTCAGGGGGAGCATATGCTTTTAATAATGCATTGTTGGCATTAGGGTTAGTAGTCCCGTGTAATGATGCTTATATGGCTAAATGATATATCTTGCTATAATATGGTTATGAGTTATCCATGACAAAATCTCATATGATTCTTGGGGTTACATAGTTGATGTTCAGATCATATTTGTGGTTGATTCTCTGATGATGCATATGGTGCTTACATGGTGATCTTCATAAGGATAAGGAGAAGTACAAAGCTCGAATACACATCTTCATTACTTGATGATGAGTCACTTATATGATGCTGTCATCATATGCATAAAGATCATATAAGACATTTGTGATGCAGGATTCCTATAGTTCTTGGCGCTCATGTGGATGAGGATTGTTGTTGTTGATGATATCAAGAAGTCTTGACAAATGATCTTGAGCTCAAGATACATAGTGCTGGATACATGAATGATTACTCAAAGTTGCATTGTTGGAGACATGATGATGATGAGTTCTTACCCAGAAGATGACAGGTTGATACTTACATATGTTGATTGATACAGATGAGGGATGTCCTCGAGTGATGATACATGGATGATATATAAGATCATGCAGATCTTGATGTTGATGAGATGGCTATGGTGTCTTTTGCATACGATAGAATGTGAATCATTTTATAATGCTCAAGATCAAGAGGATGAATTTATATCTATATGCAGACATATCTTGTCACAGGTTGATGATATCTACACTAATGGACATATACAGGTTGCTGGTCTAGATGCTTATGGAGCAGATCATACACTGTGTATGATAGTTGCTGATGACTATCATGGTCATATTTAGAAGTTTGGTCTCTGTTATAAATGTCATGTATATCATTCAATGTAAAGGTCATATCAAGACTCATGATGTAATAGTTTGTCTCTATCTATTGTAGTCATTTGATGAAACCCTGTTGGTCATATGTTGTAATTTGTACCCCCACTATGCATGGGAAGGATGATGTAATATTTCAGTCATGTATAAACAGTTGGTATCTGGTGTATCCCCACTTGGTTGGGTGGATGAGTCAATATTGGTATATCCCCACTTGGTTGGGAGATGGATGTATGAGTCTTTGGTGATAGGAAGGTCATTTATGATAAAGTCATGTTCTTCTTGTAGAACATCTTTTTGCAGACCTTGCTTACAGTCAGGGGGGGCATGAACAACACACTTCAGCAGAGCAGAGATTTCAGCATGTACTCAGAGGGAGCATGGACAGATTAGTACAACTTGGCATATACAAAGGGGGAGCTCAATCAGAGATTTCAATAGTTACTCAGGGGGAGTATGGACAGCGGAATGTATATCAGGGAAGAGAATATCTTGGTCCGCCCTTTGCCCTTGATGTCAAAGGGGGAGAGTGACTTGGTATGGTTGTTGCCATCAAGTCCAAAGGTGGAGATTATTGGTATTATGATGCATGTGTTGTACTTGATGGAAACCCACTTGTAGCAAAACATATCACTTATACATAACTAGATGAATCTACAGAAGAGAGATCAGATGTGACAGAACACATGGGATGCAGGGCAACTCAAAGGAATCAGTTTAGATGTAATGTACAATGACAACTCATTAAGTTGATAGTTCTTAGTATGGCAAGTTAGCTTTGCCATCAAGTCCAAAGGGGGAGATTGTTGGCATTATGATACAAGTGTTGTCCTTGATGGCAACTCACACAGATGACACATCATAGTGCAGCAGGTCAGTAGCAAAGAATTGATGATCAGACTACAAAGAATGAAGAAAGAAAAGTATATACGCAGGTTCACTATATACCAAGTCGTGTACACACGCAGGTTCACTATATACCAAGTCGCGTATATACGCAGGTTCGCTATATACCAAGTAGTGTATACACGTAGGTTATACACGCAGGTTCTTTATATACAAAGGTGCGTATACACACGGGATTTTTGATCAAAATTCACGTATGCATATGCATGCACTTTCATGCACGGAAAAGTGCGTACATGTGGGAAAGCTTATTTTTGGGTCCGTGGTATTTAGACCTATGGTTTTGGACCTTGGTATTGCATTTGAAGTGTTGAACCTAGGTATTGGGTCCCTAGTATTGGTTCTAAATAGTTTTGGACCATGGTATTGAGTAAGGCCTAAGACTATAAAAGGAGAAGAAGATCATTAGGCAAAGGCATTCAGAAAGTCTTGAATATCTGATTATGTATGAGATCTAGTATGCAGGTTATGGGTTCACGATGCTTTGCTTGATCTGAGCTAAGGAGGAATCTCAGCAGTTGATGGAGAATAAGATCTAAGGATAGATCGGGATCAAATGGTTTGGAATGAATCATCTCTATATGGTTTGATCATGCTTGTTCTAGATCTGTATACTAACGCATGTAATGTTTTGATATGGGTATAACTTAAGATTGAAATAGTTGCAAAACATGAATGAATATTTACAGATGTATACGCTGGTTGACTTTGATAAAAGCTCGTACATACGCAGGTTAGATACATCTAAGTAGTGTATACAATATGAACTATGATGTTTGAAGTTACAGGTGGTTCTGGTTGTTGATGCAAAGTCTGAGTTCTGGTGACTGTTTAATGGTGTTAGTATTTTGCATATTCAGATTGGTTTATTACGTTTGGCTTCAGTTTTGATGGATGAGATCTATAATGGATCAGGATCATAATGACTTATCTTTATGTGATCTAATGGACTAGATCTGGTTGCTAACATATGTATTATCCTTGTATAAGTAATGATATGGGTATGTCTGAAGTCAGGAAGTGCAGCGAAGTTATCAGTAAGTAATTGTTGACATATACGCTGGTTCACTTTGGTGAAGTTGCATATACACGCTGGTTAGGCTCTTCCAAGTAGCGTATGCATGATTTCTGATGATACAGTTGGTTCTGAATATTGTTGCAGGGTTCTGTGTTCTACTCTGTGTTCTGGTGATTGCAGTTTGTTGACAGGGTTTTAGTGATTCAGTATTGAGTGATTCAGAGATTGATGATGCTAGTGTTGATTGGTTTTGTGCTTCAATGATATTGATGGGTCCAGTATGAAAATTGGATGAAACGTGGCCTTTCAGATTATGGTGTTGTGCTTCAGGAGTATCCAGTCTGAAAATTTATGAAACGTGGTACCTGGAGGAAAAATAGAAGGTTGTAGCCTTCTATAGGTCGGCACCTACGTACTAGTACATCAGCTAGTACAAGAGCTAAGGGGGTGGTAGCTCTCTTCTAGTAGCAGCTGGAAAACGAGTGAATATTGGAGCATTCAGTAGGCCAGCACCTACATACTAGTAAAAGGATCGGCTAGTACAAGAACTAAGGGGGTTGCAGCTCCCTTCCAAGAGAAGCTGGAGAACGAGAGAAGGTTGTAGCCTTTTGCAGGTAGAAGCCTGTGTACTGGTATAAGACTGCACCAGTACAGAAATATTGTAAAAAGAAGTTTCTTATTAAAAGAGGATAGAGGCGACTTGCAGCAGGTGGTTTTCACTCACATTGTGTTTCCACCTTACATCATGGTGTTCATGTGTGCCTCTTGTGTGTGATGATCTGTTCTGTTTTATTGCACCTGTTTGCTATTCATATGGTTAATAAAAGTTCTAATGCACTAACTAAAGATCAACATTTAATGGATTAACTGAATCATAAGTTTACTGGATATACGTTAGTTGCATTAGACACAGTTGCGTGTACACACAGGTTCCCTTCACTGAAGTAGCGTATATGAATCTGAGTATGGAAAAGAAAAAGTGTTTGATTTAATAATATTGATTCACCCCCCCCCCCCCCCCCCATGTATTATTTCCAACACATTATAATTTTTTAGGTATGGTTTGGCCCCAGCTTTGAAATGATAATGAATTCAATGTTTTTCATTAAAGGGACTTCAAATAACAAAAAGGGAAATACATATCTCAACCCACAAAACATATTATGTTGCTCCAAGGAACGGTTATTGTCTAGTTCAATCAAAAAAATCCTGCAACATTTTTGCAAACACTTGTTCACTTCCATTCATAAGATAAACATACAGAAACCTTTCATTTAATTCTAGGAATATCAATTGATTCTTCTAAACCATTATCGTTACCATCCTTCACCAAGTAACACTCAAAAGAAGCTCCATTGGTTTCCAACCATTCCATTCGCATTATCAAGTCAAAGATTTTGGCCATTTTGCTATATAAACCCATATGGGTTGAGCCCCCTATGTCTACTAGAAAATTCTCAACAAGAGGGCCTACAAACTTCATTACCACATTTGTCACTTCAAATAGCTTAAAAGAATCATGCTCATGGGGTATCAAACCACATGACTAAAACCAAAAGGGGAAATGAAGCTATTTACAGCACCGTGGTCAATCAAAATAAAGGTGGAAACCATTACTCATACATGACGCATAAATGGTAAGACCTAATGCGCATCATGGTGAATATTTATGTGATACGCCATATGAGCATATGGCCCTGACATGTAAGTATATGGTAAGTTAGGAATGTTAATTATCATTTTTAAAAATAATGATATTAATTATAAAAAAAGAAGTTTCACTTTGGCCTATAACTCCCTTGGGGAACCATAGGATCAATGAACCAATGACTGTGAAAATAAGTGAAGTCAAGAAAAGAAAAATTTATTGTGTTCAAAGGTATTTGTATCCCAAGCCTCGTTATTATTCTTCTCTTAAGTGCATTATGTATTGTTTTCCAAATTTTATGATTGGAAACATATTCATCATGTAAGTGTTGAGTTCATGCATACCTTGTAAGGGATTCTATCAACCTTTGATGAAAGTTATTCATTCATTCCATCATTCATATGTAACTTTGAGAGAGTACACATTGGCATAGTTGTAACCATGAAACCATGTGAAAACTATGGTTGTGTTCATCAAATATTAATGAATAAAAGAGAAATATAATTTATATTTGATATTTCATAACCACCCTAAATTGGAGCACTAGAGGGAAGGGGGATGAAGGGTAATAGGCTAAGGGATCGAATAGTAGAAAATGACACAGTCCCTATGTTGTGTAGGATTGAGGAGAAAGAGAGATTAGTGAGTAGGACTAGTAGAGTAAGAATTATTCAAAAGTAAATTTCTTTCTCACATGTTAAGATTTTTGGGTTGAGTGTAATGAACTAAATTCATAGCAAGAGAATTCACACTTTTTGTTTCAATGCTTAACCTAATAGGGTAGCACATGCATAAGTTAGCACCTGCCTCTAGGAGGAAAAACACTCCCATGAAATATTTCCATAAGTGTAAATAATAATAGATGAGTAGTTTCGTATTTCCCACAAGTTAGTATTGCATTCTTTTTAATTATATTTTCCAAGAACAGGGAAAAATTATGATAAATTGGAGTCATGTGCTTCCTAAATTAATTTCTAATTTATGATTAAATTTGTATAGTTGTGTGGCATTGCCTGGCTAGGAGCTGAGGACACTGCAAGATATATTTAAGAGACAACCAAAATTTTGATGAAACCTAAGCTTCTAATCTCCACAAGCCCCAGCTTGTCTCTGAAGTACACGAACTTCTCTCTCGACAACAACTTCGTTGAAATATCAGGTGTATGCTCATCAATGGAGATATACTTGAGATTCGCCGCTTTCTTCTTTTCACACATATTGGTAATATATATCAATGTGCCTTGACCTACCATCAAGTTGTCATCTACACTTAATCAAACAATTTTGCAAGTTTGAACCATATTGCTTCTTGACTTTCTAACCAAAATGAGATATATTGAGTGCAATATATGTTTGCTTCCTACTCATCCAAAAGATCATAATGGAGCCAAAACTAAAGCAATATAAAAACTCTCTTTGTCTTTAACACTCCTTGCTCAATGTGAATTCCTACAGTTATACTTTTCTATTTGAGATATCTTTCAAAAAATTATTATTTGTGCCATGACCAACTGTACCATGTTGGTACTTAGACACATGTTTAGCTACATTCCTTCACTCAATTGATCTGCTTCCTTCCCTTGATTCATCATCTTGGTCTCCTCGGTTACCCAAACTATCTATTATTTATTAAATAGATCCTTCCATGGAAATGCTAGTTTTCTCCCTCTGCCATGGATGTTATCATCTATTTAGTTAATATCGTTCATCTAAGGTCAATTACCTCTAAAACAAGGGTTCTTGGAGAAACCTTGACTTCTTCCTTTTGAGCAAATCTTCTGGTAAATACAACTCCCTCTAACACATGAGCTCTTCTACTTTCATCGGAAAATAAATCATATAGGATCAACCTTGATCCATTAATTTGAGATGAGTCTGTACATTTCCTTTCTTTACAAGCATAAGACTTCTTCATATACCTCATAAGATTGAGGTAGCTCTTTCGTACACTTATTCTTTCATCTTACAAGATGATATCTGCATTCATTTGATGTAATAACATAAATCATAAATATAATACAATTTTAACAAAAATGTACTAGACAAGGTGTCCTTTCATAGTCTTCTCACTCTTATTGAGTTAATATCTTGCTTTGTACTTCAATCACCACGGATCTCTTTTCACCATATTTCAATCTTGTTGATCTATCTTCTCCCTCTAAACACAAATCCCAATAGGACAAAATATCTCAACATAAATTCTTATTTATAGGAGAGTCCTCTTATCATATTTTTGTTTTTTTCTTCCACCTGCTACCAAAGCTTTGTAAGCCTTTATTATGAACCTGCAATCCTCATTAGGATGTCATGGGAGAACAATTACAACCAAGCAAAGAATTCAAGGATAAGAAACTAATTACTAGTAAAATCAACAATAGTGGTAATAATCAGACAAGAGAGATATAAAATACTTATCTTTTGATTATTATAGTGGTGTGTCAACTCCCTCTTGATCTTAGCTTCCTACATCCATTTCCACCTTATCATTCTCGTCCTCATCATGATTTCATTCTCTCGTTTCCAAGGCTAATGTTTCTTCTTTCAACAAAAGTGTCTAGTCCTAGCGTTTTGTCCATAAACCCTAGGGATTTCTTATTCAAACCATTGCATACTAGGGTTTACAAATCCTAGATTTGATATGACATTTATCAACCAATGATCATCCTTAGCCAAGTAACTTTACTTTTTCAAAACATTGTAGCAACAACAATTGTTCTTACAACGTGTAAGGAATAAACTTCATTATTTAGGGCTAACTAGTGTCCAAATACCCATGATAGTAGATGCAAGAAGGACTCATTCAAAACTTCAAATCAATATGTATTCATTCAATTTCTGCCATCATTGTAAATTATATCCTTTAACTTCTGATATTAGAGAGGAACTTGGCTTGTTTATAAGAAAGATTCCTTTAGGGGCATCCTTAGTGATGGAGATACCTTCCTTTTTTCTTTCAAGGTTGAGTATCCATATAAGATAGATACCTTTCTACAATTTCCCTATTAGAAATCACATGTAGTGCAATATTCATGACATATCATGCTTACAAGGGAGGCACGTGTTCGATACTTCCTTACAGTTTGAACAGAAGTGTTTCCATTTCTTCTTGTTATATCAGACAACTTTCATGACACATATGAACAATATTTCTTTGAAGACTATGCATCAATAATTAAGGGACTTCATCATACTCTAACATCGTTTCATGCCATAGATATTTCCAAGACTTTGCATCCATAAAGCAGATCCCATATTTGATGTTCTATAGGACTTTGTATATTCTTGAAAAAATAAGTATTTACGCACTTCTTGGAATCTTATATCATTGATGGTTCCAAAATTCTTTTGTCTTCAATTTGCAACAGAGGGTATGATTATTAATGGATTACATGGTGTCTTATAGGACCTCGAGTTATCAAGGGTCAATTATTGTCATCAAGCTTCTAATGTCCTGCTCCTGAGCATCAGCTTTAAACACAGGTCTGTTAAGTCTAATAGTTCTAGATTATATGTAACTCATTCAATAGGCATCAATCCCTGATAATCTCTTCAAGGATTTTTATAATCTTTCAATGCATATTCAATTTATGATTGAACCTTTTATTCCACAAATTTCTAGCTTCGCTTGATGTCTTTGTAGTGAGCTTGTATGGAGATAAATGATTGATTGGATCCTCAATACTTTTCCCCGTCATGTGAGGCATCATACTTGAGTCTTATAAAATTTAATATTTTTGAACTTCTTGAATTAAACATTCTAGAAATTTTCTCAATCTATTCAAATCCGAAGGTATTTGATGCAAGATAAGGATTTTGACCTTCCCATTGGAGTAAGAATTAATCATTTTCTACCAAAAATAAAAAAACTTTGACTTTCTACTAGAGCTTTGACCCTCTTATAGAGAATTGAAGTTTTATAACTTGGACTAGGGCTTTTTTTGAACCTTATTCATATACTTTCTATTGACTGTAAATTCTATGTGATCATTTAATAACCCTTTCGTGTCCTTATGATTTTGACCTTAGACCTCCTCAACCTATCTAAAGCAAATGTTCTAAGGCTGCAACAATTCTTGAAATTTTGATTGATTTGGTTCTGAAGATTTCATCTCTTCATGGATTGAAGTTTAGGGATTTTTGATATTCAGACATTTGATACTTTACACATTGATATTCGGCCTACTAAAATTCAACCTTATAATATATTCGGACCTCTAACAATTTTGGACTACCATACAGTCTTACTGAGACTTGAAAGGATTTAATCAAAGGTCTAACTCAGCTTGATCTTTAGGGCTTATCTTCAACCTTGCTTTGAAACCATCTTTAAGTTACAATAGTATTCTATACTAGTAATTTATTTTGATGATTTAATTCTTTTACACATTCGTATCCATGATTTCATCATTAAGCAAATACACAGAAGATATCAACCATATAACATTTAAGGCAGTAAGATCATAAAGAGACAACCACACAAAGAAAATAGAGTTTTACCCTGGGAAAATCCACATGGTGAAAAACCCAAGAACATTTTAAATATATAATTTTTCAATTCAATAGATATACATATAAGTCAACAATTATTTCAAACCTAGTCTATTCTCCTAGTCCATCCTCCTATTCAAGTCATAGGTTTGTCCACTGATTAGGTCTACTCGAGATGCTTCCTTCTACCTTCCACAGAACTTGATCCTTCCTCAGAAATTAGGGCTCTTCACATAATTTTAGTCTAGCATCAAAGATTCGCTTCAAAGGAGTGTCATACACAAATATTTTGGTCTTCCAATAATCACAGAGAGTTCGGTCCTCCATTAGAATGTCAATCACAAAGAAAATTTGGTTTGACATCTTGGAGAGAAATTTGTCCTTCAAAAAGATTCATTGCTTCATAAATTTAGCCTTCTAGCTTCATATTTTCACTACCTTATAATAACTTCAAACCATATGAATCACCCTTAAACAGAGAGATGTGAATATCTCAAACTTCCTTGCCTCAAAATATGCCAATTAATTTTCTTAGAGTAGGCTGAATCACACAAGATAAGAGATCGAATTTCTTGCCCAAATGTGGAGGAATGTGAGGTATTTATATAGCTTTTTCCTTTTCCAACTCGGTGCTTCTTTACATGGAGTTGACCTAAACATTTGGAGGCCTACTTGACTAGGAGAAGGCCGACATCACTTTTGGAGCCAAAAATTTGTCTTTTAAAAATTCAATTTTTCTCTTTTGAATGTCCAAAAGGGACATGACTTAAAAATATTTTTATTTTTGTTTCTAGCATGAAGAACATGCTTACAAATATATTAATGACTCAAATAAACATTATGAATACAAACCATAATTACAAAAATCAACATTTTACTGCATAATTGTTGTTTTCTCCAAGCTCTACCTTTTGAGATATTCTCCTTTCCATTATAATTGTGAGGTTGTCATGGTCTCCTTCCATGTGTCTTCACGCACCACTATCTACTAGCCACAAATCATCATTATTCACAATAGAACCCATAAGACAAAAAAAATAGAAGAATTATTTGGTACTTGAATCTTCATTACTTCTTAGGTTTCTTTAGAAGTTCATCAATGTCTAATGTGGTAAAATGTTTCTCTCCCTTTCTCTTTCTATCATTCAATCTTCCAGGACAATCATGTCTATAGTGACCAAATTTGTGACAATGATAGCATTAAACTTTTGACATATCATTTTTTCCTTGAGGATCAAATCTTCTTCATTCTGGTCTTCTTTCTTCATTTCTTCTTTGGAAATCAAAATTCTTTATTCCTCAAACCTTCTTGAAATGTCCTGCAAAATATTGAGAATCGTCTTCATCATATCTTTGAGTCTCTCCCTTTGATATGAGCTTACATCCTTCTTGAGTACATCCAGTCCATAATTCTTCAAACTTTGGAGTTTCCTTTCTACTACATATACTAGAAGAAAATGAGTCCCATGAGTTAGGTAAACCATTAAGTGTTGTAGTCACTAGTCCTCTTTCAGAAATGATTTCATCAATTTCTTGAAATCCTCTGAAATATGAAGTTATAGTATTATTTTTTGTCATTCTAACATCATGAAGATCCTTCTTCAAACTCATTGCTTGACCAATGTTCTTGATAGTGTATAATCCAACTAGGGCATCATACATCTTCGACAAGTCAAGATTTGCGACATAAGGAATCAAGTGATCTTTGATAGAGTCTGCAATGATGCTTCTAGTTGTGATGGAATCTTTCTCATACTTTATTTTTCCTTCATTATATGAGGGTTCGGTTACCTTTACTTTCACAATACCCAAGAGATCATTCTTTACAAGGATGAGATCAATCCTTGTTTCCAAGCCCTGAATTTATATCTCCTTCTAGTTTGTTCTCAGAGTTCATAGATGAACCCATGTTCATAGATAAACAATTAGACGGTAGAAGTATGTTTTATTCAATGCTCTTTTTAATTTCCCCAATTGCTTAAGAGAAATAAGATGAATTTTGCTAGCGTAATAAGTTCTTGTAAGCTAAGATGGGGGGGAATTAATAAGGGAACATGATTCACCTAGGAAAACATTATAATTTCCTAAAGGGTAAAAAAGGGGGGCATATTGTAGTTTAATGAAAAGTCACTTTCGTTTTATAAAGTGAAAGAGTTTTTAAAGTGACTTAATAAAATTAAAAGGGTAAAATGGCGGTAAAAATTGCTACTCAATTATAAAAGAAGAAAATTGATGAGTCTCTCCTCATTCTATGAGTTACATTTTGAGAAAATGACCTCTTGGAAATGTTTTGGACAAAATCTTATGGTTTGAGAAACATTAATCGCCATTGCTAGATTTGGTGTTGAAACTATACACCTTAATTGGATTAAAGGGTGAAATCACTTAGATTTTACCATTGGAATTGAAAGTAGAAGACAATTCGCTGGAGATATTGAGGTAAAGAGGTATTATAAGTTGATTTTATCTTCTAATGTTATGTTTTCTATATATCTTCTCACAGGTGGAGGACCAAGATAAATATGAGGTCACTATTGCCATTGAAGAAGAGCCATACTCTACCATCAATCTAGTGGGATGAAGTTATGGATTATGAAGTTGACTTCTCTCAATAAAAGGGTCTGAGTATTCTGAAAATTATGTGGGTCAAAGTTTCAGTCAAGGGAAATGATTTTCTCTTTATTTCAAATACCAAGCCATTGTTAAATTACTAGGTCGAGTTCTAGTCATTCGAAGGATAAGTCATATTGTTATTTTTTAGTTGCTAAGTGTGACTCTTAGCGCTGTAGTGGTCTTTCCTTTCTTTCCTTAAGGCTAGATGAGTTCTAAAAGTATATCAACTAGCAGAGAGGACACCTATGAAGAGTATGCACATGGAACATTTATGATCAATCAGCATTTCAGTGAATGTAGCTTATTTGAAATGGGTTTGAGGCATCAATATTGTGGGTATTTAATTTTTTGATTTATTTGCACCAGAGGGCCACATTCTTTCCTCACCTGCTACACAAGATATCATATTTTGGACCAAGTTCTATTCTTTGTTTGGCTAGGTGTATTTCCTTCCATTGACTGAGTTCAATGATGGGAAGGGGCCTTTTTATATTTATTGATTGAAGTATATCCATTTAAGGATGCATTGGAATAGAGGGGGGTTGATTTTCTGGTTGTAGCTTGCTTGGGACGTGATATTCTCTCTTAGAACAAACGTTGTTTTGCATGCTTATTTGGAGGTGTATATCTGGTTGTAGCTTGCTTGGGACGTGATATTCTCTCCTAGAACAAACGTTGTTTTGCATGCTTATTTGGAGGTGTATATCATAGGATCTTTATAATCATTGTGCTCTTATTTCTACATTGTCTAAATATGTTAAATTTCTCGATGCCTTTTTAAAGACAGATGTGTATTTTCAGTAGTATGATTCAATGAGAAATGATAGTTCCGTGAATGTTATTATGATTGTTAGTTCTTGTTGAGCTTTGACATAAATGTCAAGATAATGCCCTTAAGTGTTCTCATGAGTCTATGTCTCAGGATTACATGTTTGTTGTAATAAGAACTAAAGAAATTATTTCTACGACAGCGTTTCATCAAACTATTTGATGAAAAACTTCACTAGAATCTAAACAAAACCCTAAAGAATATAGTCAGAGTTTTGGGAGATTTCCAAGAAGGAATATTGCAGTGGTATCAAAGCATGTTCTTAGAAAAATGTGAGGTTCAAGGGATAGTTTGTAACAATATTTGATGAGTTCAAAAGATCACCCTTACGTCACTTACAAAAGACACTACATAACTAGAAATCCCACTTCAATTCTGAAGGAAGAGGAGATTCTTGAAATATAAGAAGAAACCCCTAGTAAGGGGAAGGGGGTGGAAAAGACACCTAAAAAAGAAGAGACATACATGAGGGACAAGGAGGCCCAAGCATTTAACAACCTACTTAGTGATATGAATGACTTGGTTAAGGGCTAGAAGGAGATAGTGGATTTGATGAGAAAGATAGCAAGCAAAGAAACTTCCACCAAAAGGGAACTAGTAAATGGAGAACGTTCTAATAGTACAGAGGTAGTCATGCACGTACTACCACACATAGCGCTCACGCGTATATATCACAATATCCATACCGAACATGCCTCGGTTCATACACGAGACAACAGAAGATCAAACAACACAGACAGTTCAAGGGATTCCTTATGCATATTATTTAGATGAGTATAGAGCATTGGGACATGAGTTCCAAACTGTTATGAGTTTCATTAGCTTTTTCCGCCTCCAAAAAAAAAGCAAGCCTAAGAAAATTCAAAAGGCTTCAAGGTGGAGTCATGAGCTGCAAAAGACATTAGGGAAGGTGATTATTCCTTGCTTTGATGGGTCATCTAAATCTTCAACTCAGTCATGGGTACAGAAGTTGGATGCATATTTCCAGCTGCATAAGATGACAAACGAATAGGCCATTAATTTGGCCACATTACACTTAGATGGTGAAGTCTGTGAGTGGTGGTACCATGGGTTGGTGACAATGGGTCATGCCATCATTACATCAAACATTGAATTCACTCAGAGGATCATAGAGTGATTTGGTAGGAAGGACCTGGAGCTTCATTTCAGGGAGCTAACTCAGCTTAGGTGGGCAAGCAGTCTAGAGGCTTATGTTTTATAGTTTCAGAGACTAGCAATTATGATCACATATATCTCAAAGGCTAGGTTGGTGATGTTATTTGTGGAGAGGCTATCTAAGCCTCTATGTGCTTGGAAGGATTTGAAGTTGAAACTCTTCGTGCAACAATTAACAGATCCAAGGACATGCAAGATGTTGTTCCTAAGAGAATATTCCCTCCTAAGCCTTCCTTTCCTCGAAGAGGAAAAGAATTCAAACATTTTCAAAGGGATGGCACTGGGAAACCAAATATGGATTACGAAACCCAGAAGGAACTGAGAAAGAATAATTTATGTTTCAACTATCAAGAGCCTTGGGCACTAGGGCATAGGTGCACAAGAAAGGACGAGGTGGGAAAGGCCCACTATATTAAGGTGTACTCTAAGAGTAATAGTGATGATGAAGATGAGGATCCAATGCAGGAACATGTATAGGGACAAATACGTCAGACAGTTGAGGGTGAGATTTCACATGCTAAGGGAAGAACCCCTATTATTGCATCCATGTCAGGTTTTCCCCGATATCATACCTTAAGGGTTAGAGCACTTCGAACAGGTCACAAGGTGATGAAGCCTCTCACAATTTCATAGATACATCCTTAGCTGAACAGAGGGGAATTCCAATAATGGATTTTGATGGCTTTATAGTTGCCATACCAAGTGTCCATCAGTTGAAATGCACCAGAGACATCCCCACGCTAAAGCTAACAATGGGGAATTACATTGTAATAGATTATTTCTTTGTCGTAGATGTGTCTCACACCAATGTGATGCTACGAGTTCAATGGATTTTCTACATCAGTAAGTACACCAGAGATCAAAGGAACATGGAGATGGAATTCATTGATCCGGAAAATGGCAAGAAGGTATTGTTGAGGGCCATGCACCAATATCTACAAAAGATAGAATCATCTAACAGCATGGAAGCAGTGTTGTGGAAGGGTGACATTGAGTGGGGAGTCGAGTGCTTCATCAAAAATAGTCGGTAGTTGGAACAATCATGACATCATTCAAAGAACATTTAGGTATTGCTTCATAAACACCAAAAAATATTTGTTGACAATCCTCCATGTATACCATTAGATAGAGGCTTTAAGCATGTTATAGAGTTGGAGGAGGGTGTGCAAGCAATTATAACCAGCCCCTACCGACATCCCAAGGTCTATAAAGATGAGATTGAGAAGGCCATTAAGGAGTTGTCAAGGTTGGGTGATATTCATCCTAGCTCCAGCCCTCTCGCTTCTTCAATGGTGATGGATAAGAATGATGGTACCTTGTGGATGTGCATTGACTACTTTCTCTTAACAAGATAACTATCAAGAACTGGTACCATATCCCTAGGATAGATGAGTTGATGGATGATTTGGGGGGAGCCAAATATTTTTCGAAGATTGATCTTCGTTTGGGCTACTATCAGATTTGAGAACGGGGGCATACATCATGAAGACAACTTTCAAGTGCCACTATGGCCACTATGAGTTATTGGTTATGCCATTTGGGCTAACCAGCACCCCTAAAACTTTCCATCATGCATGAACCATGTGTTCAATAAATATTTGTGGAAGTACTTGTTGGTTTTCTTTGATGATTTATTGGTCTACAACAAAACTTGGGAGGACTATTTGATGCACTTGGATGAGGTATCGGGGATTCTGGAGGAGAAAGAACTATACGTAAAGTATTCTAAGTGTGATTTTGGCATGACAAAGATGCTTTACTTAGGGCATGTGAATGGGAATGATGGGGTTTACGTCCATCGAGAGAAAACCCAGGAAATCATCAAATGGATTGCCCCGAAAAATATAACTGATTTGAAAAGCTTCATTGGCCTCTACACATACTATAGAAAGTTTGTTAATGGGTTCTAACAGTTGACAACACCTCTTAAATACCTCATCAAAAAGGGGGATTTCAGTTGCACTGATAAAGCATAGGAAACATTCAAAAAGATGAAGCAGGTGATGAGTTTGTGTCATGTGCTTCCACTACCATATTTCACCCATCCTTTTGTGTTGGAGTGTGATGCTTCGGGAACCAGGATAGGAGCATTTTGTATGTAGGACTACCACTCAGTAGCATTTGAGAGCCAAAAACTCAGAGATTATGAGCGGAATTACTCAATTTATGGCAAGGAAATGTTGGCCGCCTAATGCATGCATTGGCCAAATTCCGACAATATCTTGTGGGGAACAAGTTCAAAGCAAAAATAGATCATAACAACCTGAGATTCCTCATGGGGCAGAAGGAGTTGAGTGAGAGACAAGAAAAGTGGTTTAGTAAATTGAAGGCCTATGAATTCAAGATCGACTATGTCAAGGAGAAAAACAATGTAGTGGTAGATGCCTTCATGAGGATGACATCCACTCTCTCCGTCATGGAGATAAGAGACGACTGGAAGTCATTGTTACTTGAAGAATAATCCAAAAACAAATTCTCATGTGAGGTTATCGTGGGGTTGATACAGGATGACAGATATCGGGTTGTAGACAACATTATCTACTATAAAGACCAGAACTACCTGGTACGAGAATCACAACTGAAGGAGAAAATTATGCAGGCAGCTCACAGCTCACCTTTGGCAGGACACCCAGGGTATTTGAAAAACTACAAGAAAATAATTAAGGAGAGGTTCACTTGGAAGGGACTCAAGATGGATATATTAATCTTCGTGAAAGAATGCAGCATTTTCTAGCAAAACAGGCCCATCTGAAAAGGTTGCTAAAGCAACTCTCTATCCCTAAGCAGAAGTGGGAGAACATCTCTATGTACTTTATCATTGGGCTACCTTTGGTACAACGTAAGGACTACAAATATGTGGTGGCAGAATGTCTTACGAAGTTTTCACACTTCGTTGTCATGCCATCTAAATATTCAGTAGCACAGGTGGTTGAGTTGTTCTTCATGGAGGTATTTTGATTGCATGGGTTGCCAAAGACCATCGTGAGTAACAGAGTCAGTAGATTTTTCTTCGAATTTTGGCAGGAATTGTTTAGAATTATGAGGGCGGAGCTGACACTGACCATCAGTTACCACCCACAGACCGATCGATAGACCAAGATAGTCAAAATGTGGCTGGAGGGTTATCATAGGAACTATGTATCTAACCAACATAAGACATGGGTAAAGTGGTTGCATATGTGGGGTCACTAATACAACACCATTTTCCATATGTCTATTGGTATGACACCCTTCAAAGAATTGTGCATATATGACTCCCCATCATTTGTAGATTGTATATCTGGGGATAGCCAGGCCCCTTTGGCTAAAGATAGGATTCAAGACAGCATGGATATCCTACAAGTCCTCAAGGACAACTTGCAGATGGCTCAAAACTACCAAAATTTATATGTAGATAAACATAGGATAGAGAGCAACTTTGAAGTGGGAAACATGGTATATATTTTCCTCCAACCCCATAAATAGGCATCGCTCAAAACAAAAGGGGAAAAAAATTGAAACCAAGATTCTATGGACAATATAGAATCGTGAGATGAGTTGGGGAAGTGGCCTATGAGTTGGAAGTTCCTGAAGGATGTAAAATTTAGAATGTATCCCATGTTTTGTGCATTAAGAATTCCTTGGGGAAGCATGTAGTCACCTCCACTAAGCTCCCACCATTGGACGAGGAAGGGGAATTAATTTTGGTTTTGGAGTAGATTTTAGAGACCAGGGAGCATAAGTTGAGAAACAAAACCATAAATGAGTACTTGGTAAAGTGGAAGGATCTACCTGTTGAGGATGCCACATGGGAAGGCGAACAAGTGCTCATACATCTAGAGTCAGTTGCTTGAGGGCAAGAAAACTTGGGCGAGGAGGATTGTAATGTCCCCAACTGCTTAGGAAAAATAAGATGGGTTATGCTAGCCTAATAAGTTCTCGTAAGATAATGCATGGAAAAAATTTAATAAGGGAACATGATTCGCCTAGGAAAACATTATAATTGCCTAAAGGGTAAAAAGGGGGACATAGCCTAGGCTAATGAAAAGTCACTTTCATTTTATAAAGTGAAAGAGTTTCTAAAGTGACTAAATAAAATTAAAAGGGTAAAATGGTGGCAAACTAAACACACTAGTTGGAATGGAGAGTGGAATCACTCATATTTCACCATTGGAATTCAAAGTAAAAGACAATTTGCAGGAGATATTGAGGTAAAGAGGTATTATCAATTGATTTTATCTTCTGATATTTTTTTCTATATATATTCTCACAGGTGGAGGACCGAGCTAAATCTGAGGTCAATATTATCATTGAAGAAGAGCCATCCTCTTCCATCAATCTATTCCAATGAAGTTATGGACTATGAGGTCGATTTCGTTAAATAAATGGTTTGGACATTCTAAATATTATGTGGGTCAAAGTTTCAGTCCAGAGGAACGGTTTTCTCTTTATTTCATAGACCAAGCCACTGTTAAATTACTAGGTCGAGTTCTATTCATTATAAGGTTGAGATATATTGTTATTTGTTGGTTGCTAAGTGTGACTCTTAGTTTTGGAAGTATATCAACATACAAAGACCACACCCCTAAAGTGTATGCATAGGGAACATTTATTATTAGTCAAAGGCGGTGTTTCAGTAAATGTGTCTTATTTAAAATGGGTATGAGGCATCAATCTTGAGGGTATTAAATTTGTTGGACGATTTTGCACCAAATGGTCACATTCTTTCCTTACTTTCTACACAAGCTATCATATTTTGGACCAAGTTTTTCAAGAGTTTTGTTGGGGCGGCATAGTAACTGAATAAATTCATAGCCTCATTTTCAATAGTAGTAGTACCACTCCATGCCAAAACAGCCGGTGGCAAGAGTTTTCAGTGGGGAAAGGGTCAGCATAGGGCCTTTGAGGAATTAAAAAATACGAACAATCGAGCATATATTCTAGCATTAAAATACTTGTAGCAATCATTCAAAGTGGAGACAAATGTGAGTGGTCACGCTATGGGAGCAGTCTTGATGCAAGAAGGATGGCATGTATGCTACCATTCTGAAGAATTTCATGGGGAATTTCTCAACTACCCTACCTATGACAAGGAGCTCTATGTCATAGTGCAAACTTTGAAGAAGTGGAAACATTGTCTAATGGAAAAAGAGATAGTAATCCACACAAATCACCAACCACTACAATACATACATGCCCAGAGAAAGCTAACGCAAACCATGCATTATAAGTACATGGGGGTTTATAACAGTTTCATTTAGTGATCAAGTAAAAAAAGACAACACAAACAAGTTGGTCAACATGCTTTCAAGGCCACCCATATCAAAGATCGTAGCATTCAGAACTCTTATGCACATGGGGTCTTTCATTCATGATGCATGCAAGGAGGCATATATAGAGGATGAGAACTTCAAGGAGGTGTTTCGGCAGTTGCAAAGCCAAAGTCATGTGCATGATGGTAATAGCATATTTAACTACCATCTCTAGAGTGGGTTATTCTACAAGCTAGACAAGATATGTGTTCCTAAAGGTAAGCAACTACATTTGATCAAAGATGCTCACACTTCCATGGCTGCAAGGATATCTGGTGTAGTGGAGACAGTGGCCAACTTGCAGAAGTATGTGTAATGGCATAGGATGCAAGAAGTGGTAGTTATTCATAAGAGAATGCATGTTTTGTTGTACCAACAAGCCTAGTAACAGGGAACAAGGTCTATACCATCCCTTGCTTATACCCACTCGTCTTTGGAAAAGGATTTCCATGGACTTTGTGGGAGTTTTACCAACAACCAGGTAGTGGCATAACTACATGTTCGTGGTAGTTGGCAATTTATACAAGATGTGTGTTATAATGCCCTATAAAAAGACTATCAACGAGAAAGAAAAAAAAAATGTTCTTTATACACATCTAGTTGCACTTTGGGATACCAAGGAGCATCATTTCCAATAGGGACAAAATTTCTCAACACATTTTGGACTACATTGTGGGAGAAGATAGATACAATGTTGAAGAGGTCTACAGCATTCCATCCACAAATAGACGCATAAATAGAAGCAATGGGACCAACTTTTGAGGGGTTACAACTGAAAGCATTTGAAGAATTGGGATGGAATTTTTCTTTATATACAAAACTCTTACAACGAAGTAGTCCACACTTCTAGTGGTAAGTCCCCATTTGAAACTTATTTTGAATATTTTCCACTTTCACCTTTAGATATTGCATATGGACAACAAAGAAAACTGAGGAAGGATCTTACAAGGGATGCCTTAGGAGTAGAAAAAATTGTTGACAAGATCAAGAAAATCCATTTATAGGTACAAAAGACGTTCAATAGAAGTCACAAGAGAAATATGAAGCCAGGCATGATCAACATAAAACAAAAAAGTCATTTATAGTGGAAGATCGAGTATGGTTTACAATTGAACAAGGAGAGTACGCGATCTTGGTAAGAAAAACAAGACTCTGCAATAGTCTCTTTGACATAATGGAAAAGGTTGGAGAGAACACTTATAGACTCAATCTACCACATACATGCACATTTACTCAGTGGTGAATGTATAAAATTTGAAACTCTATGAGCCTTCCATGCTAAATCAATAAGAGGAACAGACCCTACTTTCTATAAAGGCTTTGGCACCAGATGCTCAGGTAAAGTTGAGAGAGCATTAGGGGAATTTTGAGGCCTAAAATGGGTCTCTTAAGAAAAATGTACAAAATAAAATTTATAACAACCAATAGGATTCAAGATGATGATGTCAACCATGGGGAATGATTCACCATTTTTGGAGTAAAAAGGTAAAAAGATTAAAAAATAATAAAATAATAAAACTATTTTTTCAACTCGTATTTTCAACTTATCTCCCTAAGTTTTTACTCAAATTTCGAGCGGGAGAAATCGTTGGATGCAAAATTTAATTCCTCACCCAAAGAGTACCCATATTGCATGCTTTCGATGGACTCTGCTACACGAAAAATGAAAAAAACATTATTGCAATCACGTTTTTCATGTATTTCTCATTTTTCAAGCAACAGGGTCCATCGAAAGTATGCAACATGGGTACTCCTTGGATGAGGAACCAGTATTTGCATCCAACGAGTGTCGTCGCTCGAAATTTGAGTAAACCCATAGGGAGATAAGTTGAAAATACAAGTTGAAATAATATTTTTTTTCATTTTTCCCTCTAAAATTTGGTGATGTAATCTAATCTTATTCTATTATTTCCACTATTATTTTATAATTTCCTTAGGATTCCCATTTTAGACCTCAAAATTCCCCTAATGGATACAGTTTTGTAAAAGAGGTCTAAAACTACAAGATAAGGGTAGCATGACCTTTAATAGATTGGGTTGAAAAACGACTTCCAAGTAAGGCTAAATGGTACTTTGGGACGAAGCTAGAGGAAAATTTTCATCACCTCAATCAGTAAAAACTTTTGGAGACCAAAAGCCTCCTAATTTGGGGAGGTATGGTCCGAATTGGATCACTATATTATTTTTCATCCATATTGATGCTTTCAAAGTGGAAAATTCAAAGAAATCAACTCATGGAACCATTTTTACCCATCGGTCCCAATCTGGTGAATTGGGATCTGAAACTTAATGTGATGCATTAAATGATTTTTTTGGGATAAAACTTTTCCGCTTAAACATGGCACCCCTTAGCCTTATTCTACACACACATACCTTTCCGATGACACAAGGAAGACCACAAAACGAGTTCGTATGGAAAAATTATGTCACCCGAAAGTTGACCTTTATGTTTCGACCATCATGATTTGAGAGGATGTCACATCAAGCCCCATTATTCATGGAAAAAGGTTTAGCCACATGATCTTGATGAAGAGCACTGTAAAAGAGTCAATATTGTAACTCTCATTTGTCAGAAAATCAACAGTAAATAGATTTTCTTACTTAGTAATTACTTGGTAATTATTTGTGAGAGTTATTTCTTTCTTTTATTATATTATTGTTTATTTTTTATCAAACAATTACACAAACTATTCTTCCGTGATCACAAAGAAGTAAGAGATAGAAATTTAGGCTTTCAAGCCAGAGAAAAACTTTTCAAAAGGGGAAAATCGAACAATCTTCTTCTTATTGAATCAATTCAATATGAGATATCCAACCCAAATCCAAAGACTCACTTAAAGGTTCCACGTCAACCCTCCTCTCAAGCCAAAGTCCAATATGGTCAACTTCCTTCATTCTGCTCAAAGTATAATCAATCTTCTTCAAGCTTTACTTCAGTTACCAAGGTCTCGACCTTGTCACAAACTTTAGGAAACTCAGACTTTAGGCCTTGACAAAAACTGCAAGATACTTCAAATATTCTCGGCCTTGTCACAAACTTCAGGAAACTCGGACTTTAGGCCTTGACAAAAAATGCAGGATACTTCAAATATTCTCGGCCTTGTCACAGAACTTTAGGATACTAACACGTGTGATTTTAATGAATCGGAATTAGGGTTCGGTCTTCTTGTTCTTTTACTCTCCTTTGTTTCTTCTGAACTTCAGCTTATTCTTCCTTTTATTATCATAGAATTCGGCTTATCTTCTTCAAAACTTCATGGATCCAATTGGTCAAAGTTTCACTTATATATATAGCTATCCATGAGGCATCAAACAACCACACAAGTCGACTTTGACTGAGAGAGGTCCGACTTGAACTTTTTTAACCTTTTAGACAAAAATGAGATTCTTTTTTTTCTAACAAAATGTCAAAAGTGAATCTGACTCAATAACAAATGACTTTGACTCTTTTTTACTTTTAAAGCATGAAGAACATGCTTGGATAAGAATAGAATAAAAAAATAAATGTATTAATATCTTTTATTTCATTCTGAAGACCGACACTAGTTACATTTTTCCAACACTACCTCTTAACTAGGGAGGTACTCATAATGACTCAACATGTCTATCTCAAGTTGAAATATTCACATGAGAAGAGATCCAGATTAATAAGTATCAACAATGATATTATCATAATAGCCAACATTGACACATCACCAAGGCCTTGACTGGTACACTCTATCTTTTCACAAGATCAAAGCACAACATTGGGAGGCATTCCATGGAACACCACACTGCCTCACTAAGATACATACTCCACCCAGGATACCTGAAGGTATGTCCTTCATCAAACCATTTCCCTCAAGGAAATGTTTGTCCATTGAACCTTTATTTATCAAAGTCCATGTACTTGACTTAAGATCTTCATCCTAATCCATCTAGCACATGACTCAAAAATGTATGTCCAAGATGCTTATGCAATCCACCATTCTCCTTATCCATGTCCATGTACTTGAATTAGGATATCAATCCTAATCTGTCACAGTACTTGACACAAGGAGAACCATGCTTATTCAATTCATTCTCCCTATCTGTGATGCATGCACTAGAGTTATGGTGGTTAGTCCTAGCCTAGTACATGGCATAAGGAGAACCAGTGTCCAACCCTACTCCCTCTCAACCTAAGGGGAGAAATCCATGCTCACTTCCTCTCAAACAAGGAGAATTCATCAACAAACCTCAATGTGTGTAGGAAGTACTCATACTTCCCTTACATCAACTACCTATTATAGTTGTAGCTTCCTCAATCATCCCTCTTAATCACTAAGTTTGCTCATACTGCAACTTCTTGAACTAGGGATCCAAATCTACCTCCTAATAGTTCAAGATCTTGTACTCGAGGTCCTCACCAACTACATTTTGAACTATGTCCAACGCTAGTTTTTGCAATGTTTCTTGCCTTGACAATATTCCATCACACGATTCCTTCAATTGACTGATTATCACATAACAAGATTAGCCAATCTATTGCTTAATCTTTAAACACATCTAGGCTGACCTTTCCAATTAGTCTTTTTCAGTCAACGTAACTCCATAGACTCAAATAATTATTCTCTTTAGTTGCTTCTTTTGTTCCTTCAAGACAGCCAACTCTTAGGGACTTCACCAAACTACCCTTTAACAATGAGAAGGCTACTCCAACGTCACTGCGCTTAGGGTCTTCATACTCAACCCTCTTATCACTTTTTTTTCATACATCAAATCAATGAACTAGGGATTCAAGAGTCTGTCCACTAACCATCTCCTTGTTTTTCATAGGATGATAGAACTTGGGGCTTCTTGTCAACTATCCATACAATATTGAATAACCTCTTGCATTCAATGTTCTTAGTGCTTCCACAAATCTTCCCACCTATCAATGAACTTACTAATCTAGGGCATCACCAAATTTTCCCTCTTGCTATCTCTTGGCTGCTTCAAGAATGACAGACCTAAGGCTTGAACAAACAACCCACTAATTGATCTTTGCTACTCCAAAATTATCAATTCTTAGGGCTTCCAAGACTTCCCTCTTAACAGTAGCAAGTCTTCTCCTATGGAAAAAATATTGATGTCCAAAACACTTAGGAGAGACCTACCATCATTTTGCATTTATTAACATGAAAGACAAGACACATACCTTGAACTGAAGTCTACTCCACTCCCACAAGATCTCGGTTCTCTGACAAAAGACTGAGGTTTTGCAGCCCTCTTTAGGGCACCTGCAACAGCGACACATCAGCTCTAACAAATAGCTCCAAAACTCCTCCTCTATTTGTGGTATGGATCCTCCTTAAATCCTCCTCCCTTCGATGCCCCTTGAGCATTTATATGGCATTGTTTCAAACCTTTCGGCCCCTCAAATGAGGGCTACAGGACCCTCATCCCTCCTGCAAGAATATACAGAGACTCAACCTTATTTCTAAGGATTGTTCTACGACTAAACTTGTACCAAGACTACCCAGAACTCTCCTTTAAGGTTCGATCTGTTTGTTTCCAAACTCGGCCTCAAGTCTAATCACAGAAAGATACTCATATAGATTTCTTCCTTGTTCGTTGGCTGCTTTGGATCCGTGGCTCATTTAGATTCCCTCATACTAAGACGAATTGATCTAGGTTGTCTACTCCTCCCTCTTTCCCCTAATTTTGATGAGGGGGCTAACTATCCTTCTAAACATGTCTTCAAGTTTCATTTACACATGCTAGATTATCTTCTAAGCTTTATGTTACAAACCTAGTGCATGATACACCAATCATCAATTCCATGATCTCTCAATAGCAATGATCTCTAGGATCTTCCTTCTGCTTCTTTGAAGGCTCTTCGTCCCTAGATGTTAATACTTCATAGCTTTCCTTCCTTTTATTGTTCTTAGGGCTTTTAGGACAATCTGTTTTGTAGTGTCCATATTCATGCCAACCAAAGCACTGGACTTTGGACATGTCTTTATTTTTGTTTTTCTTCTTTTTATCAAAATTGTTCTTTGATTTAGCTACAAAGTCTTAAGAGATTTCATTGAAAGGTTGAGAATTACCTCCAGCATTTATTCTGGATTCTTCTATTGAACATTGAGCCCATAATTATTCATATCTTGGAGCTTCTTTTCTTTCATAGATACTGCTTGCAAAACCATCCCACTCCTTAGGTAAGGCATTGATTGCTATTGTAATTAATTCTTAATCGGGTATTTTCTCACCGGTTTCTTGAAGTTGATCTTTAATTTTTGATATCTTCATGAAATAATAAATTATAATGTCTTCTTTTGTCATCTTTGATCGATATAGTTGAGCTTTGGGGGTTATAATGTGACCTATTGTACTTACGGATTATAATTTCAACAAGGTATCATAGACTTCAGATGTAAATAATTCTGATACAAAAGTGATGTGGTCTTTGATTGACTCAAAGGGAATTTTTTTAGCCTTAATCTCCTATTTTTCATATTTTTCAATTTCTTGAGCATTTTCTTTATTTGGTACTGGAACTTTCCCTTGAACAAATTTCATGACATCATTCTCCCTAAGGACTAAGTTGGATGCTCCTTCTAACTTATTGTTTTCCTTACACATAAATGCCATTGGATTGGACATAATGACTTGGAGGTGAGCAGTTATCAAAAGATATCTTCAGTTATGGCTACTAAAATGATGATCTTTTTGTCTCTGCCTTGTAATAGTGTCTCCTCTTCACCTTAGCTTTGATATCATGTTAGAGAATCAAAGGTTAAGTAGATTTTCTTACTTGGTAATTACTTGTGAAAGTTAATATTCTTTCTTTTGTTATATTATTGTTTTTTCCTTTATCAAACAATTACACAAACTATTCTTCCAAGATCACAAAGAAGTAAGAGACACAGAAATTCAGGGTTTCAAGCCGAGGCAAAACCCCTGAAAAGGGGAGAGCCCAACAATCTTCTTATTGAATCAATTCAAAATGAGATATCCAACCCAAGACCAAAGAATCATTTAAAGGTTCCACGTCAGCCTGCCTCTCAAGTCAAAGTCCAATATATTCAACTTCCTTTGTTCTGTTCAAAGTATAGTCAACCTTCTTCAAGCTTTACTTCAGTGACCAAGGTCTCGGCCTAGTCACAAACTTCAAGAAACTCAAACTTTCGGCCTCGACAAAAATTGTAGGATACTTCAAGTCTTCTCAACCTTGTCACAAAACTTTAGGTTACTCGCACGTGTGACTTTAATGAATCAGAATTAGGGTTTGGTCTTCTTGTTCTTTTACTCTCCTTTGTTTCTTCTGAATTTCGACTTATTCTTCCTTCTTATGATCACAAAATTTGGCTTGTCTTCTTCAGAACTTCATGGATCCAATAGGTCGAAGTTTCACTTATATATATATATATATATATATATATATATAGTTGTCCATGAAGTATCAAACAATCACACATGCCAACTTTGACTGAGAGAGGGTCGACTTGAACTTGTTGACTCTTTTAGACAAAAATGAGATTCTTTTCTTTTTCTTACAAAAATGTCAAAAGTGATATGACTCAATAACAAATGACTTTGACCCCCGGATGCGAGTGGTTGATGGGAAGTTAATGCGGATACGACGCCGACCTGGCAGGTGGCTGAGCCACATGGTTATCCGCGAGCTCACCTGTGGGAATTTAAGGCAGGGCTCTGCCTCTCGGCCGGCAGCATTAATCCACTGCGCGGATCGAGACCTCCCCGACAAGCTTCAAATTATGGCTTCGAGCCCTCAGCAGACATCCATTCTGCATTTGAATTACTCTTTCCACCCTGCTGCAGCAGAGCCAAGCTCTTGCCCCGCTACAGGGAGGCATTGCAAGCTTCTCTGTTGCGTCGACCTGGGAAATGGTCTTCACTTCTCCCAATCTATCCACTGCACCTTGCAATTTGATGCCTCAGCCCCTGCCTTTGTCCCTGATCTGAATCCCTCTGCCATTTTTAGTTTTAACCTCTGTTGCTCTCGCCCTGCTTCCCGCCTTCTCGGCTCACTCTTCGCTGCGGCATACCTCTCAGAGCAATATGCCTCGTCGTCGTCATCGCATGAGAAGCAGGCGTGGTGGTAGCCGCAGAAGAGCAAATCACCCCTGCGTCGCTTCCCTTTGCTTCGACTTCCCCTTCGGCCTCCCCGCCCCCTAGCCCTTCCTCTTCCCGCTTCCATGGCAGTCATCCAGCGACCCGTAGCGGAAGAGATCGTGCCCATCCATGTGAGACTCTTCGGATTGATGAGGCCACCCAAACGCCCATTCCAGATGATACCACCCAGCCCGCTCATTTTTGTTTCCTATGCTCCATGGACAGACCTGTAGTCATTGCCATAGTTTCGGTGGAATTCAGGGAGGAAGCTGGCATGTGCATTGAACCAGACCTCAACCCAGCGAAGAACCGAGCTCTTCAGCCTCATGACACTGTTCAGAGGGTGTCGAGCACGAGCCATCAGCCGGAAGTTAAGGATCAGTCGTCCACTGGCAGAACGAAGGCGTCGGGAGGTAAGGCCAACAGTAGAGCCAAAGGCGTTCAGGAGGAAGCCAAAGTGCCACACGACAGTATGGGTGGCAGGCAGGTAGAGGATACTGATTCAGGGCAGTATGGGTGTCCAATTGTGGAAGAGAAGCCACCGTCCTAAGACACCTAGCATTCGCATGCAGACAGGTTACGTGGTCAGCGCGGTCTTTTGTGTTTTTGTCTTTTTACTGTGGTAATATTTCGCTGTTATTTTTTGAAAATTTACCATGATAGTAAATGCTAAGTTTTGGAGTTGCAACCCCTGCGTGGGCAAAAGAAACTTATGTTTATCTCGTCTTCGGACTGGTTTCCCCTCCTGGGGCAATCTCGTTCTAGTTTTGTTGTTAACACTGGTCATATGGATGTTGGACTGGTTTCCCCACCAAGGGCAATCTCGTTTTAGTTTTGGTGTTTAAGATAGTCATTTGGATGTTCTAGACTTGCAGAGGTCGGGGCCTCACTGTACATTATGTTTCCATTAATAGAATTAGTTTTACATAGAAAAAAAAAAATTAACAAATGACTTTGACTCGTATTTACTTTTAAAGCATGAAAAACATGCTTGCATAATAATAGAATAGAAAAATAAATTTATTAATAATTTTTATTTCATTATGATGACTGACACTAGTTAAATTTTTCCAACATAGTTATGAGTTGAAGGAGTTAAACATCACTGCTAGTAAGCTATCAAGTAGTGTAATAATTGGGCCATTAAGAGGAAAGGGGGTTCCATTATATTTTAGTGCATTTGCCCCTTTGATACACAAAGTAGTTGAGTGTGAATAGAGAGAAAGCAAACAAAGAGAGCTTGTGTACTGTAGCAGCCCACCGGCCACAGGTCTCACTCATTTCTACTTGCATCCATTCCATTTATAGAGAGAAATAGAACAGTCTCACCTTCCAATTGGGTTTTATCTCATAAGGGTTTCCTAGATTATATCGTGTTATTATGGCTGTGGGTGATTATATTTTTATATATTCTATATTTCTTGCATTTTATGTATTGCGTGCATGAAAATAGTAAATATGTTCTCTATTTCCTACATTTTATGTATTGTGTGCATGAAAATAATCCAAAAGTCTAACGAAAATAACTCACATAATATAGATTTGTGATTTTAAGTATAATTTTAATAGATTTGTTGTAATGAACTATCCAATGGAATATCCACAGCAATTTGCAAATAGCGATGAAATAAAAAGTGTGGTGTAAGTAGGAAATAGCTATACCAACCCCCTTACTTCCTCACCTTATTTTCATCAACATTCTAATTCTTTGTTTTCATACGAGAGCACTTGCTCCCTACCACTTGGCCTTTTTAGCTATTTTTAAAGAGAATAACCTCCTATACTATTGTGATGCAATTATGAACATATTGTTTAGGTGTATTTGTGTATTTTGTAGCAAATTTAGATGAAGTTCAATGACCCTCATTTTTATGTATACCATTTTCCAAAAGCAATGTAATTAATAACGCATAGTCTAACTTACAGACGAAATGGCTTTTTCCATGACACTTTTTTCTAGTTAATTTTCACTGAAATCTGGCTGAGATCTTTAAAAACTTGAGTTTAAGTTGTTTAATCTTTAGAATTCAAGTGCCTTTGGGGTTTTTAGGGTGCTGAATCCGTTTATGCATTCAAAAATGCATTTTAAACAACAAAAATTCACATTCTAGCTTGAAATTGTATTTACCAAATTCTGATGAAAAAGGTTATTTTGTCTATAAGTTAGACTACGCCATCAAAAACCAAGTATTTATTAACAGTAGTATTCCATTTTCCAAAAACAGAGTAATTAATAACAGTAGTATTCCATTTCCGAAAGCAAAGTAATTAATAACAGCAGTAGTTTCCACAAATACAGTAGGGCACTTCATACAAGCCTAGAGACCTCTATTTATTAGATTCCTAGAGGCAACTTGCATATAATTGAAACTTCTGCAATTGCTTATTTCAGTTTTCAAACTCTATGGCCCAATGGCATTTTAGTGTAGCAATAAACATGATGGAACAACAACCTCAATTAGAAGCATATTCTTATATATTGACATTCTAGCATTCTTGGTGAAAGTTCCATTCTGGTATAAAGTTTGCTGCCCAAAATCGGAGCAATTGCTTATTATTTCAGTTTCAAACTCCACAGCCCAATGGCATTTTAGTGTAGCAATAAACATGATGGCACAACAACTTCAATTAGGTGCATCTTCTTATATATTGATTGCATTCTAGCATTCTTGGTGAAAATTCCATTCTGGTATAAGTATGTTGCCCAAAATCCTTTTGCAGATTGACTATGGTACATTTCTAGTCTATTTTAATGTCCTTGTAATGATGGTAACATGGCACATTATATCTGGACCTTCCATTAATACCTGTGGTCCTTTGTTTTTGCATGCATATTAATGATAACATGAGCTATGTTGAGTAAGCACCCTGGGCCTTTGTTTTTGCATGCATATTGATGATAACACGACCTATAGTGACTAAGCACCCAAGCTGATGTTTTGAGTTGAAATTCATGATGTACACGACCATAACAGCAGGTTCCATGCTGTTCAAGTGGACATCTAATTGGTTAAGTGGTAGCTACCTAGTTTAGTTTTGTGTAGATATTCACCCTGATCAATACAAGCACTTGCCTAGGGCTTATGCCTGTGACGTATGATTTGTATCATCACACTGCCACATGCAAAGATAATGGAATTTCCAACCAGGATAAGGACACAAGTAGTAGAGTACTAACCTACTTTGTTATTCTTGCCTTCTTGGTAAGGGACTTTGTGGCACTAAGACATCTACAATTTTAGCTATATGGATATCGGCTCAATTCATTGACGAGCTACTTACCTTCTCAATGGAGGTCACGATGGCAGCGTACATTAACCTTTAAAGGATGGGTTTTCATTGGGAGGTTTGAGATGGTCGCATAGTTTTCCCTATAAGGTGCAAGGAGTGTTCACTGCACTAACAATGCTAGACTCCGTAGGTTTGAGATGGTCGTATAGTTTTCCCTCTAAGGTGCAAGAGTTGTTCACTGCGCTAACAATGCTAGATTTGATGAACACGAGGCTTGAATTGCGCATTAACTGCTATATACTTTTCTTTGTATCAGTGCTTGCAAGTTCCAAACAACAATCTTTGATAGCATGGGCATTTGAGGGCAATAAGACTTTTCCATATCAATGTATTTCGTGCCAGAGGCAAATGTGACAAGCCATCCATGGTTATCACAGTTACCAAGTTCGAATCAAAATTAGCTGTGTTATGAAAATAATCTGGATGAAAATTTTTCAGTTTGATAATTTTTTTAGATGGAAATTTGCTTCCGGATCCACTGCTATCAATATCAAACTCTCATGCAATGGATCCTGAAGCAAATTTCCAAGAAAACTCAAATGGCAGAAGCCTCAAATCTGAAAAAAAAAAATTGGGTATACCTCTGAAGACACTAAATAATCTAGGTTTTCTTCAAATTACAAAGATTTTATACCAACTCTTAGAATAAGAAAGGTTGATGGCTCACTTTGATTTGAGGCCTGTTGAGGGTAAAATAAGCTGAGATGGAAACGATAGCCTGTAGGAATATGCTAGGCCACCCCTCACTGGGTATACCAACTCTTGGGTATACCTCCGAAGACAATAATTTAGGTTTTCTTCAAATTACAAAGATTTTATACCAACTCTTAGTATAAGAAAGGTTGATGGCTCACTTTGATTTGAGGCCTGTTGAGGGTAAAATAAGCTGAGATGGAAATGATAGGCTATAGGAATATGATAGGCCTCCCCTCGCTGACCTCTTCTTCCGCAGAATACCAATACCTACTTCATTGAGCTGCATCTTTTCTCATCAATCAATAAATTGCATTTGTGAGTTCCTTCCCAAATCTCACTTTCCAACCATTTCTAATTCACTGAGCACTCCCCCGTGATGTATAATGCAGAGGTCAATGCACCGCTGCCTGTGCTGTGATCTACTCTACATCGATTACAGGGAGAGTAATCACACTACAGCAGAGATGGAAATGATAGCCTGTAGAAATATGATAGGCCTCGCCCTCACTGACATCTGCTTCTGCACAATACCAATACCCACTTGATATTAGCTGCTTATATTTCATCAATCAAAAAACTGAATCTGGGAGTTCCCTCCCCCAATTTCACTCCCCAGCCTTGTCTAATTCGCTGAGCACTCCCCGGTGAGATCTATAACAAGGAGGTTAATGCACTGCTGCCTGTGCTGTGATCAAATTTGCTGCATGGATAACACGGATAGGAATCACTCTATAGCAGAAATGCTCTTTTATTTCTAGTCTGGAACCCTGAGTTTCAAATTCAACAGATGCAATATGACATGTGCCCCAGACAACCAAATAATTCACTACACAAACTGAATTTGCACTTGCACACTAGTTGGCCTGATAATTTGGTGACTATAGTGGTTACCCAGATGGACATTATAACCAAAGGTTCTGTAGGGCTCCCTACATGCGTCTAAGGCTTCATGAATCGTAGAATTAGTGATCCCATTTCTACTGTGTCACTCACAATCCAGAGAATTGTGATAAATTTGAATAAACAAAAGTCCAAACTCACACCACGACAAATAACTGTTGCTCACAATCCAGAGATTGTGATAAATTTGAATGAATAAGGGTCCAAACTCACACCACGACAAATAACTGTCATTGCATACAATTTTCTTGTTGACAGAATAGCATCAACAAATTAGTGAATTTAGGATTAAAAAAATATGAATTCTGTCCAGTAATAACTTGCATGGAAAATCCAAAATCCCATACAGAATGACCAAGTCAACCATAAGAAACATTTTTAACACTACAAAGGACCACATTACATGCTTATCCTGGTCCAAGTCAAGACCTGCTTCACAACCCCAGGCCTAGCTCTGTAGTAATAGAGCTCATCTAACACCTTTATATCTTCCTCCATTGTTTATGACAAAAGCCTTGGGAAGAGTTTAGTAATTCATATCAACCGTCCATTAGTAATTGTCAGATCTTGCCAACATGTACCTTTTTTGTACCTAACTTTGACTCTTGTAACTCTTGCTTGCAAACAAGTGGCTCTGGAATCATTGCAGCACTTCCTTTTCTCCAATTTTGTAACTGAAACTGCTTCCTAGAGACTGACTCTGTATATTATGTGACTCATGTCACCAGGCTACCATGACGTGCAGAAAACTGTAAAAGATTTCACTAATCAGGTGTATCAATGCTTTTAGTAGAAAATCAATTGTTCCCAGACAGCTCATGGAGATTTCACAATCATGCTCCATCTCAAAAGCATTCAGAAACATAACATTGTATCTCTGAAGAAGGAACCAATACCAAAAAGCGAACCACAAACATTAATTTAGCTTCTACGTACAAAAACATCGCAACCTGAATATTCCAATGACGTGTCTTTCTCAATGTACAATTCTCTGTTTATTAGTTTAGTTATCAAACAAACTAGCATATCAGCAGCAGCCTAATTCTTAGCAACACAACATCCTTAGAAGTAAAAGGAAGCTAAGCCCTCAAAAGTAAAATCATAAAATGAGATAGAACTTTCTCCATTTTCAGTCATATGCTCCCTTGCTTTTCCACAAGTATATTGAGTTATATGCCTTATCAAAGCCTTTAGAGAGGCCCATCGCATTTGCTACCTTAGTCCTCAAATGGGAAAGGGAGGAGAATTTTAACGTATAATATAGGGAAACAAGGTGTACAACACAAACAAATTATGTGCAACTCGAGCATTTTTTAAGCTAGGAACAAAATCTAGTAATTCTTTCTTAATCGGCCATACCCTGGTCTTTTAGGTTTTCAGTAAATTCATCATCAGTTCTCAAAAACCCACACATGTTGCATTCCATGACAGTTGACAGATCCCCCAAAGCTGGAGGCAATGGAGCCATAGTCCCCCCGCAACTGTCAACAGGGCAAAGGTATTTAACAAAGAAATATGCATGAGGAAAATCATCATTTGTGTCATTCGTATTCTCTCTATTTCCATCTGCTTCCTGCATTTCTGTTTCTTCTTCTTCCATCTCATTCTCTGTGACAGCATCTTCTTCATCCATGCTGTCTTTGTCACTCCAGGTTTCCTCAATCCTGCAACGGTCACACTTGCAAGGAAACCCATAGTCTTCCAGTAACCTTTTCTGCCTATCAGAATATGGCCAATTAACTGGGAAGTAGCTTAGGCATATCTCAGATCCCTCAGCGATGTCATGCAGAGCTCTAATGATAATATCCGTATTGTGATCTCCAGGCTTGTCTACGTATTCAAATCTGAAACATGAATCTTCAAACAATGAGAAGGCTTACAGGAAAGGGAAAATTCATAACAATAAAACTTGAGCAGGTTTTTTAAAATACTTAAATTCCTTCACTCACAAATTCAGACCTGAATTTAATGTTCTTACAAACTTTACAATTCATTAATTGCACGTATGAATCCCTGTAAAATCAGCAATTTCAAGGCTTGTAGCAAAGTTTACTATTTTAGAGTGTTAAATACTCTGAAAAAAATTGGGTATATCCATACACACCAAAGGGCAAGGCATGTAGCCAACCAGGTTCTTTTAAATAAATATTATAATTGACTGATTGCAGGCACCAATTCCTGTCATGAACAACAGTGACACCTTATGGGTAACAATGACACCTTCTAATTGAAGGTAAAGCAAGCTAAGCAATCTTCAGTCTGCCTATGGATGGAGGAATAGGCAATTATTCTATGGTCAAAATTGCAGATTTTCTTGCCGGAACAAAGTGCAGGATCTAGAATTGCCCAATAGTTTTGAGGCATGTGCTTCTCACTAAAAACACTGCAGAGACACCAAACATATAAAAATAAAATAAATTTAAAAAAATGAAATAGCATTTATCGCTAAAAGGCTTACAAAGTAAAAGCAAATGGAACTCCAATATCCAAGAACAACCTAAACTTTGCAGACTGAAAGCACAAGTCAAAAGCTGCAACTGGTATATAAGATCATTTTTCCAGCTAAAGTTATGAAAACAGTAACATCGACCTGTTCCCGAATAACAGTATTTCTAGTATCTGAAAAATAAAAATGATCACTGGCAACCTGTTTTCTTTAAGTTAAACCCAGGATATTGCTCCGAATCCAGATACAGATACGAATCTGTCAGGTTTTTGAAAAGCCAAGATCCAGATATGGCAGGTAAAAGGCAAGTACAACAATACTTTTATTAAGAATCAAAAATCATTTATGAACCACAAAGAGTACAACTATACGTTATAAACAAAAATAGAGTTCTCATGCATATATTAGTATTATCCATCCATGTACCATAACTGATAATTTTATAAGTTATAACCATCACTGATAACTGATCATTTTAAAGCCCATGTCAGCATGAGCATGAAGGTCACAAAAAGTCATATCAGCAGCGAATAAAGTGTTTTTCTTGAAGGCTATGGCAGGACTAAATAATAGTGTGGGTGAATTTCGAAATGACCAACAATGTAGAACCTAAACCATGTGACATTGGGGATAGGAAATTTTCAAATTTATCCCTGATAATCAATTTGTTGTGAGTCCAAAATTCAAGACATGTGCCAATTGCCTTCCTTTCTACTACCATGATAATTGGTGATGTGTAAAGGTTGGTACTAGGACATGTGACTCCATCTTCCAACAATTCTCGAATGATCTTTTCTATTTCATTCTTCTATGCAACGAGGTGCCTATAAGGATGCACATTGTGTGGTTGACTACCAAGAATCAAGGGAATACCATGGTCATGCTCCCTTCATGAAGGTGGAAAATCCTAGAGTGTTTCAAATACCTGTCGATGTTTAGCCAATACCAATTGCAAATCAAGGTGAATCCCATGTGGGGGAGTGTTTACTATTTGTATGGCATTGAACTGTGCAATAATGCCTAAGTGACCTTTCTTCAATAACTTCACTTGATAAGAGGTGATAATTTCAAGGGGACTAGATGTAAGCCCTTTGAGGGTATGTTTCTATCCTTCCTTGGTGAAGCTCATGTGTAAATCCTTGAAATCCATGGTGACAAGTTTCAAAATTCATAACCATTAAGCCCCAACAACTACATCACAACCACCCATTTCAATATCAAAAATGTAGAGATTTAAGATGATACTTGCCCATTTGAAATTCCACATTTTCACATCTACCACCACATTTCATCATACCACTATTAGCTATCATAATTTAAAAATTCGGCATGGCACAAACATAGCAATGGGTTTTTTGGCCACATTCATATGAATAAAGTTATGGTATTTGCGTATTGTCGTTGTCAATCAAAACAATCACTTTATGGTGCTTGATGTAACCAAACAACTTTAAAGTTGAGGGTTCCAAAAAATATGATAAGGAATGGAGAGAAACTTGGGTTTCCTCAAAAGGAGCTTGCAAGTTGGTTTCTTCTTACATGGGAGTTGTTGTGTTGTTCAATGTTGGCTCAAGGGTGTCTTCACCTAGGATGTCTCTAAGTGGTCGCAACTAGGGCCAAACTCCACATGGGTCATCTTATTTATGACAGCTGATATTTTTCTTGGATTCCTCTCTCTGAGAGGTGTAGGATTGATCTAAAGATCATCCGATTCTTACATGTACAAATGAAGTTATGAATTTATTTTGATTATGGTCAAATTGTCAAGGTCGACCAGCAAACTTATGTAGGCTCAGAAGCCCAACAGTCACGTCTATTCATTTGGACACACTCATCTTCACACTTCTCTCTCTCTCTCCTCATTGAGGGTACGGATTTCTAGACCTCTCTCTCTCCACATGTCCGAAATTTCAGGAGAGCGAAATTTCAGGAGGCCGAAATCTCAAGAGGCCGAAATCTCAAAAGAGCAAAATTTCAAGAGTGAAATTTCAAAAGGCCGAAATTTCAAGATACCAAATTTCTGGACAGTTTGACCAAGCGTTGACCAGCACGCGTTGACCTCCTTTGACTACATTTTTGTGAGGGCTATCTCTATTTGGGAAAGCCGCATTTCTAGGCACAAAAATCGAGGCTAAACATTGATTTTTGACCAGCGTTGACTGCAGCTAGGGTTGACCGTGGGTGGGCTTTTGACCAAACTTTCACTGGGCTGATTTTGACTGTTTTGAGGGTTGTTTTATCTTCTTGTTTGGAGGCCAAAATAGACTGAAGTTAACCGATTTGCTGAGGGTCAAATCTGCCCTATTGACCAGTGTTGACTTTTCTGGTTATGGCTCTTTTGCTGCTGTTATAAATTATCAGATTTGTAAATTGTACTCTCTCTCTCTGTTGAACTACTGAAGACTAAAAGAAGATTTGATCAAGGGTTTCCCCATATTGGGGTTTGTCCCTGGCTAGTGCCACATCTTGTGTCCTCTTGTCTTGGCTTGCCTTCTACTGTTTATGTTTATGTTCTATCTGCATTTTACTATCATGTTGATGTGATTGCTAATTTGAATATTGATGCTCGGCTAATAAAGAAATTGAAGTAAAATAGAACATACCATTGTCGCCTAAAATTCACATGGTATCAGAACTGAGGTGAAGACAAAGCCCAAGCAAGAGTGAAAGAGAAATCACCAAAGACAGTTGGACAAGGACAAAAGGTTCAATGGATTCCTCATCCTACTTCCGGGCTGAAGACAAGCACCATGATAGATCTGACAATCATGGATGGATGATGTCTCTTGATTTGACCTTGGAAGAAAAAGAAGTGATGGACTGTGTGCAGGGTAAAATCCTTAAACCTCCTTCAAATGCATCGGTTACTGCAAAGGCCAAGTATAATAGGGTTGAAGTCAAAGCAAAGAAGATTATCAGGGATTCCATTGACAAGCATCTGGTGGCCTACATCTCCGAATTGAAGACCTCCAAGGAGATCTACGACAAGTTGGTCGGCATGTTCAAGGTTAGTAATGCTAATCAAATTCTATTCCTCAAGAATAAGTTGAAAGATATTAAAAAGGGCAAGGACGAGGATATTTAATCTTATTTTTTGAAGATTACTGAGATCAAGAATGATCTACTCTCGATTGGAGAAGTCATTCCTGACAGGGAACTTACTCTCGCCACCCTTAGAGGACTCCCACCTGAGCAATATGTATTTAGAACCACCGTCCTCAACAATGATCGAATTCCAGGGTTTGAAGAATTGATGTCGAGATGCATTCAAGAAGAAACAAGAATGGTGGAGCAAGAAATGCCTTCTAATAGAAGCAACCCCACTGCATTCTCCACTCATGCCAAAAGGAGAAATAATGCAAGGGCCTAAAGGTCATTTCCATGGACAGCCTGGATATAAGGAAGGAAGGGCAGGTGCTTTGTTTGCAATAAGTTTGGCCACTGTACAAGGGAGTGTCCAAATAGAAGGGACACATCGCATGATGATGATCACAATCATTCCATGGGCAACTTCAACAACAACGATCAAAGGAATGGCATGTCCAATGGCAAAGGAAAAAGGAATGAAAGACATCAAGGAAATGGTCAACCCTCCAAGAAATCAAGGAACTCCAGGTATGAAGAATCAAATGTTGTTAACAATAAGCAAAAAGAGTACTATCTTATATCGGCCCTCCCCACTGCCTCTCCTCTAGACACTTTGGGAAATTGGTTGATTGATAGTGGTGCCTCAAGGCACTTCACCAGATACAAGGAAGCCCTCTCTAATCTAATAGAAAAGGAGACAAACTTGGAGATCATCCTTGGATACGATGCCACCTATCCCGTGAAGGGAGTAGGGAATGTTACCCTTCAATTGAATGAAAGTAACACTATTCATTTGCAAGAAGTACTATATGTACCTAATCTCAAGAAGAACCTGGTGTCCATTTCAGCGATGGGGAACAAAGGATTCAAGGTGGCAGTCATCGATGGAAAAGTATGTGTTTGGAAAATAAATTTTAAAGATGCTTTTACTCTTGGGTTCAGGGTTGACACTTTGTATCAAGTTGGAGGAAGTCCATTGGGAGCCATGTCTTGCGACACATCTCTACAATTTGAACTATGGCACCGGAGGTTTGCCCATCTTCATTATAAGGCCCTACCCGATGTGAGATAGATGGTGACAAATATGCCCGAGTTCAAAGTAGAGCATGAAAGTGTATGTCCAGGATGTGCCGAAGAAAAACTTACAAGGGGACCATTCCCCTCAAGTAATAGCAAGACCACAGATATATTGCAATTGATCCACTCCAACATATCTGGTATGATGCCCATAAACTCTTTGGGAGGATACTTATATTATCTCACCTTTACGGATGATTATTCTCGCAAGACCTGGATCTACTTCTTGAAGAAGAAGGATGAAGTGTTCACCTGGTTCCGACACTTCAAAGCCTTGATCGAAAACCAATCCGAGAAGAAAATCAAGATATTGAGCACTGATAATGGGACTAAGTACAAATCCAATGAATTCCAAGATTATTGCAAAGAAGCTGGAATTAAGAGGAAGACTACAACGCCATACACTCCCGAGCAGAATGGTGTGGCTGAAAGGAAGAATCGCTCTATTGTAGAAGCAGTTCATGCCATGCTTCATGATCAAGGCCTTCCGAAGTTCCTATGGGCTGACGCTGCAAATACCGTCATGTATGTTCAAAACTGATGCCCTCATCAAGCATTGGACTCCAAGACTCCCGAAGAAATGTTCATTGGTAAGAAACCCGATGTCTCTCATTTTAGAATTTTTGGAAGTCTCATATATTTTCATGTGCCGAAAGAGAAAAGAAGCAAAATGCGTGCATCTGGGAAGAAAGGAATCTTTGTGGGCTATAGTGAAAATTCTAAGGGATATAGAGTTTATGTGGTTGGTCAAAAGGAAGTTGAGATAATTCATGATGTCATCTTCGACGAAGATATGGCCCTCGGGAAGATCAACAACCTTCCTATACTAAGGAAGGACAAAGAAGCTGACACCGGAAATCATGGTGCAAAAGAAGACGAAACAATGCCTGATGTTGAACTTATGGATCCTATTGATCCTCCTCCTTGAGCCCTCCTCCTCCAAAAGGAGACCCTCACGGATTAGGGAGACTCTCGAAGATGCCGAGAGACACACTGCACCAAGGGGGACTTTCCGTGAAAGCAAAAAACTGAACAAGTATCAAGGATATTTGACCGCCATGAGCATTATCATTCAAAATGAGCCTTCATCATTCGAAGAAGTCGTGAAGCATCAAGTATGGAAGGATGATATGAATGACGAATGCGAGTCAATTATGAAGAATGATGTTTGGGATGTGGTCCCTAGACCCCAAGACAAATCAGTTGTCACCTCTAAGTGGCTCTACAAAATCAAGCATGGAGTTGATGGAAGTGCAGAAAAGTTCAAGGCTCGCTTTGTTGCTCGAGGCTTCTCTCAAAATGAAGGTGTAGATTACGATGAGATATTTGCACCTGTTGCCTGATACACCACCATCCGCTCGATCATAGCCCTTGTTGCCTCACAAGGATGGAACCAACATCAGATGGATGTCAAGTCCGCTTTCTTGCATGGTTCAATCAAAGAGGAAGTCTATGTGGAACAACCCGAGGAGTTTGAGGTTCATGATCGGGAATCTCATGTATGCGGGTTGAAAAAAGCTCTCTATGGATTGAAGCAAGCACCTCGGGCTTGGTATGAGAGGATTGATAGCTATTTGATGAAGTTGGGATTCACTAGAAGTGAAGCCGATCCAAACCTTTAAGGTTGAAAATGATAAACCTCTCATTCTGGTACTTTATGTGGACAACCTCTTTCTGACAAGTGCAGACCTTGTCATTCACAAATGTATGAGGGAGTTGGCTTCTGAGACCAATGCACTATTTCCTGGGGTTGGAGGTCTAGCAAAAGCCAAGTGAAATTTTCCTCTCTCAAGGAAAATATGTTGTGAAGATACTGGAAAGATTTGGGATGGTGGACTACAAGCTTGTGACTAACCCGATGGAACTTAACTTTAAGAAGTTATGTGGTAGTGTTGTTGGACCTGAATTGGAAAATGCTTCTGAGTATCGTCAACTCATAGGAGCACTGATGTTCTCGGTGAACTCCTGTCCGGACATATGTTTTGCAGTTAACACATTGAGCCAATATATGGTTGAGCCTCATCATATACATTGGATTGGTGCCAAGAATCTTCTGAGATATCTTCGGGGCACAATCACTCATGGACTGAGATACACTGTCGAAGATGTGAGGCTGCATGGTTATTCTGATGTTGATTGGGTTGGCAATGTGGTGGATCGCAAGAGCACTTCTGAATGGTGTTTTCCTTTGGGTTCTGCTTCGATATCTTAGATGAGTAGGAAGTAGAAATCGGTTGCCTTGAGCACCGCCGAGGTCGAATATATAGCTGCTAGTATAGCCTCTTGTGAAGTTGTCTGGTTGAGGAAGATCTTCAGTGAGCTGTTTGGACATGTGTTGCATACCACCGTGATCCTCTGCAACAACCAGAGTGGGATCTGATTATTAGAGAATCTCGTGTTTCATGATCGCTCCAAGCATATAGATATCAAGTACCACTTTATCCGGGATATGGTACAACGAGGAGCAATAAGGCTCCATCACATTGGGACTGATGAGCAGGTCGTCGATATTCTGACAAAGCCCCTGGGGAAGGTCAAGTTCTTGGCCTTCCAAGAACGACTTGGAGTCGTGGAGAGACCCTCTTATGAGGGTCTTGTATGAGATGGACATTAAGCTCTGGGAGCTCCAAGGGGCTTGGGATACTTCTTGGAGCGATGAGCAACCATAGGGTGAGTGGTTTAGCCTTCCCCTAGTGGTTTGCTATGTATAGGGTGAGTGGTTTAGCCTTCCCCTAGTGGTTTTCTATGTATAGGGTGAGTGGTTCAGCCTTCCCCTGCGATACCCCTTGGCAACATGTAGGCAGGATGAGTGGTTCATCCTTCTCCTGCTGAGACATCCTACCTATGCAGTCTGGGACTCATGGGAAGTACCTCTCATCTGACCAATGAGTAGGGAAATGAGGATAGGGACCATAGTAGTACTGATGGACGCATCGTGTAATACTGTACTCCCTATGCTAGGATGACCAGTATTGATCTGGGATCAATTGGAACTGACTTCAGGTCAGTAAGAGTGGTATGAGACACTCTCTTTTGATTGGAACTGACTACGGGTCAGCAGAGAATGGTATGATACATTCTCAATCACTTCTTCTTCTTCATAGTTCAGCAAAGCAGAGCAGTGCATTGATGGCAAAGATAGTACAGATTGGCAGATGGATTAGCAGATGGAGTTCTCCCTAGTTGAGAGGGAGTGTCAAAATTGGCAACTAGGGCCAAACTCCACATGGGTCATCTTATTTATGACAGTTGATATTTTTATTGGATTCCTCTCTCTAAGAAGTGTAGGATTGATCTAAAGATCATCTGATTCTGACATGTACAAATGAAGTTATGAATTTATTTTGATTATGGTCAAATTGTCAAGGTCGGCCAGCAAACTTATGTAGGCTCAGAAGCCCAACAGTGACGTCTATTCATCCTCAACATTGCATATAAATAGAAAGTGACTTAGCCTCATTTGGACACACTCATCTTCGCACTTCTCTCTCTCTCTCCTCATTGATTGGGTACAGATTTCTGGGCCTCTCTCTCTCCACATGTCTGAAATTTCAAGAGAGAAATTTCAGGAGAGCGAAATCTCAGGAGGCCAAAATTTCAGGAGGCCGAAATTTCAAGATATCGAATTTCTAGACAGTTTTGACCAAGCGTTGACTAGCATGCGTTGACCTCCTTTGACTACGTTTTTGTGAGGGCTATCTCTGTTTGGGCAGCCCACATTTCTAGGCACAGAAATCAAGGCTAAACATTGATTGTTGACCAATGTTGACGGTAGCTAGCGCTGACCACAGGTGGATTGTTTGACCAGACTTTGACTGGGCTGAATTTCACTATTTTGAGGGTTGTTTTATCTTGTTGTTTAGAGACCAAAGTTGACTGAAGTTAACCAATTTGCCGAGGGTCAAATCTACCCTATTGACCAGCGTTGACTTTTCTGGTCAAGGCTCTTTTGTTGCTGTTATAAATTATCAGATTTGTAAATTGTACTCTCTCTCTCTGTTGAGCTATTGAAGACTAAAAGAAGATTTGATCAAGGGTTTCCCCACATTGGGGATTGTTCCTGGCTAGTGCCACATCTTGTGTCCTCTTGTCTTGTCTTGTCTTCTACTGTTTATGTTTATGTTCTATCTGCATTTTACTATCATGTTGATGTGATTGCTAATTTGAATATTGACACTGGGCTAATAAAGAAATTGAAGTAAAATTGCTCTAAAGCATAGAACATACCATTGTTGCCTAAAATTAACAGGATGCATCCATTTGATATAATTTTTGTTTTTTGCATTGTGCACTTTGAAATAACGCTCATCACAATTATAGCAAAATTTAATGCATCAACATTATGTCATCTCTTATTGAGACAACTTTTGGACTCTCATGGGCTAAGAAGTGGATGAGTTTGGCATAGTTGCCGCTAGAGGGCCATAGCAAGTAGGGAACGGAGATCTTTTGGAGTGGGCATTTTCTTTCGCTCTTCATAAGCTTCCAACCATGTAGATAGGTGATGCATCATGATTTGTGCTCTAATTGTCAGTTTGAGACGACTCATGAAACATTCTTAAAAAAAGTATTAGATATCCCTTTGTACATATTGCCAATTGCTCAAAAGTTGCTGAAAAGTATCTGATTGTATTGGTTTGAACTTTGGTGCAAGTTTGTCATTTGCCCCAACTAGTGAGTGTCTTGTTCAAAGCAAGCATAAATAGCCTTCAAAAAATTACTCCAAGAAATGTAGTGTCCATGGGATTTTTTATACCATTGCCATCACTATGTAATGTCCTCTCCAAATTGATGGGTTAATGGAGGACGAAATAGCCTATCCGACCCCATAGGCTAGTCTTGATAAAGGGGTAAAAGCCCAATTTTTCCTATGTTGGGGCAACATTAGGCAAAAGTTGGGTCGGTCGGGGCAAAAACCCCAAAATTGAGGGTTGCACCCACAACCTCTCACATTTTGGATCCCATGGAAAAATCTATAATAGAGAATAGTTGAGATCAAATGGATCATCTACATCTGTTTTCTTGAGTTGTGGCTCTGACGGTTGTAAGACCCCTTGTATCTCTCTACTAATTTTGGTGGTGAAAGATTCCATGCTAGTTAGAAATCCTATTTTGGTTTTTTTTCTATTATGTTCTGGCACGGCAAGGTTATCTATCTAAATAGAAAAGTTGGTGAAGAAGATGACACAAGGAAGTCGAAATCTCCCAGAAGCTAAACGAATTTGTTTTGAGGCATAGCAGAGGCAAACTTTCTAAAGCAAAACGAAGTGCCCTGAAGCTAAATCTATGTGGTTTTCTCCTTGAAGTTCATATAAAACGATCCTTCTGAGGCAGGCCGAATTATTTCTAAGATTGGACAAGGGTTTCTGAACCATTTTTGGATCGTTCTAAGCTCACTCGAGAGAGTTCATTGTAGTTTGTTATAGATCCACGACCATAATTGAGACCATACCAAGCTCTACGGTAGATACGGAAGAGTTAATTCCTCTTTGGCAAAACCCGAAGCCTTAAGAGAAAGTTGTGCTCCTGAAGCAGAGTTTAGAGGGCATCCAAAATCAATTGAAGAGCGTTTGAAAGCATTCAAGGTCAATTCATTTCCTGAACAATCTAGCTATCAAATCAAGGTAATTTGACGAATGATCCTAAAGAGGAAATTCTAGCAGTTTGGTTATCCTGAGGTCACTCGAACATTTTTGTGTCTCAATTTGACAAAGAAGTGATAAGCTGATAATTGTTTGTTTAGTCTGCGAATATTATAGGGAAGCATTAGCTCAACTTAAGACAAGTGGGAAATATTTGTTTATTGCATAAACTCTGTTGGACCTGGATCGTATTACTAAAATTGTGGTTGGATTTCTCTATGATATTGAATGCCATGTTATCTTTCTGATCAATGAGTAGTAGTTATACTTATTGTAGAAAGGAAGTTGTATGGTTTAATCCTATGTTGTGTCACTGAATGTTTTGTTCGTTTCATCATTGAAACAAGCAAAGAAAATAATTGTTGAAACCCTAGGGAAGAAATCTCCCTAGGATAATACATCACTACTAACATTCAAGATCTAAATATAGAACCTATTCTTTAAGTCTCAAGATCATCCATAATTCCATAGAGAGATAAATGGTGTTCCATTTGGGTAATGCTACCCATGGGATCAAACATGTTCATGTCACCTTTGGATAATGGTGCCATGAAAGGTAGTCTTGAGAGGGTGTGCAAGGGATATCTGTAAAGAGTTTGTATGTGTTGCTATCCATTTCTTGAAGATTCCCCCTTGGATGATTCCATATGTTGTTCTAGCAACTTGATACCGAAGTGTGAACATATATGTCCTAGCATGCTATTAACTATAGCTTCATGTCAAGTAATCTTGATAATGTTAAATGCCTATTGGTCAAACCTTGCTATGAGATGGAAACTGAGTCATGAAGCTTATGGCACTTAGAGTACAAATCTTTGATTTCCACTCCTTTATTTCCCCCCCTCTGGCTTCCTTGTTAAAATTATGGGCGATGGGACTGCTTAAGATCCATCAAGGTGTTATCCCAAACATATCTCAATACGACAAGTGGCTTGAAAGCAGTTTCCTTTAAGCTATATTAGTGTATCACTAATGTTGTAATGTTAGATCTATTGAGATGTTATACTTCAGAGATAATCTCAGTCAACACGAGTTTATTTAGTTGACTAACTGGTCGAATAAGATAACTAGGAATGAACCTCAACAAGTCTACTTGAGAACAATCGACTAGGATAGCAAGTCGACGGGATAGTCGAAGTCAAGCCAATGAGAAAACAAGTTGACAATCATCGATAAGGCCACGATCAAGTCAAGAGCAATTACCCTAATCAACATTGATGGGCAGTGGAGAAACTAATAGAAGTCGATAATCAATTGTAGCAGTCGAAGGGATCATAATTGAAACACGTGCATAGTTGATCAAGACTAATGGTCGACTGGTGGTCAAAGGGGAATCGACTATAGTCAAAACTAGTCAGAAAATAGTTAGGAAGCCCAAGATTCCCAAGGCCTTAGCCAATGATTTTTAACCACCTATATTAATTCGAGAAGCTACGAATTAGGGTTTTTTGCTCCTATAAATATAGTGTTATGGAAGGCTAATGAGAGATGATAAGATAATGAATATCCACGATCGATAGAAATAGGGTGATGTATGAGCACATTAGTCTTAGGTGTGGACCAAGGTCAACTTTGATATTTGATAGAGAATATAAAGGGAGTGAAGGTCAAAGGTTGTCTAGTTTTCCTAGTTAAGGATTACCAGGGTAAAATTTGTATGTGTTGTGTGAATATTTATGGTGTGCCATTGTTTATTTTCTATTCTTTAAGTTCTCTCATGTTCATTCAAAGGTTTGTGTTAATTGAGCTTCTAGTCCAGTTTATATGTCTAGTCAACTTTTGGTATCTTAAGTGTAAATCAAGTGCCTTAAGCCCAACATCTTGTATTGGAGATCATTTTGGCTACAAAGGGACACCTTTGAGGATTTCGAAGCTAGATCTATTTAAGAATGTCATTCTTGATTAGATCAAAGATAAGCTTGTTTGAGAGGGAGTCTTAAAATAGAATTTTGGTTAAAGAAAGATGGCTAGCAATATAAGAATTGAGATCGAGAAGTTTAATGGCTAGATTTTTAATCTTTGGAAATCTTAAAATTAAGGATCCCCTTGTATATCAAGAACAATGGATCGTTGTGCACCCAAAACACCTCCAACTAGCATGTCAACAAAGGATAGGGAGAAACTCGAAAGAAAAGTGAGTAGTATGATTTGGCCTTGTCTTGCAAATTCGATGTTGCTAAATGTCTCAGGGGAAGACACTACCAAGAAAATGTGGGATAAGTTGGGAAACTTATACCAGTAGAAAGCGCTAGTTAATAAATTGTTTCTTTGGAAGAAACTCTACCTTCTCAGGATGACAGAGGGTGATTCAGTCACAGAACACCTACATACATTAAATACTATGATTAGTCACCCACTGAGTGTGGTACAGAAAAGGAAAAGTGTATCAATTTGTTGTGTTCTTCGCCAAACTCAAGGGATAGTCTACTTGTGGCTATTAGGAGTAATACAACCACAATGACTATGGATGATGTGGTGCCATCTCTATTATCAAAGGAGATGAGACGAAAAAACATGAAAGCATCAACCAAAGATGCATTGTTGGTAAGAGGTCAACCAGTGGACAAAGGCAAAGGAAAGTTCCCCAAAGAGAGGTCTAGGTCAAAAGGAAGATCTAAGTCTCCTACGAAGTCGATAAGAAGATGTTGGAAATGTAGTAAAGCAAGGCAATGTAAAAGACAGTATAAGGCAAAGGTTGTTGAACAAAGCAGTCAATTGAAGGGAGAACTTCTTCAAATGGAGGGGATGTATTTAGCTTCGACAAGTACACAGTCAAATCACGAGACATGGTTGATCGACTCGGGAGCATCCTATCACATGACACCCCACAAGGAGTGGTTCTGTGAATATGAAGAATATGATGAAGGGGATGTCTCCCTAAGGGATGACTCGACAACTAGGATAGTCGATTGAGGTCGAGTTCGACTAATACTAAAGGACAATCGAAGTACAACATTGCCAAGGGTACTACATATTCCATGTTTAGCCATAAATCTAAAACTAGTGATGCAAGAGTGCATAGCTATTTGAGAAGGATTCATTTAAGATGGTTCTTGGTGCGATGGTGTTGATCAGAGTTGTTCAGATTGGGGCATTGTACAAGTTGTTTGGGCATATTGACCCAAAAGGTTGCAACAATACATTGGTTCCTAAAACCGATAGGTTGGCCTCTTGTTTAATCGATGAAACCATGTTATGGCATCAAAGGATTAGACATACTAAAGAGAAAAGACTTCGAACTATGCAAAGAAAAGGCATGGTCGAAGGCTTACCTGGTAACTCAGTAGAAGTATATTTCTGTGAACATTGCATTTGTGGGAAATATAATCGTGTTAGATTCCCATCTAGCATTACAAGGGCAAAAGGAATTTTGGAGCCAATTCATAGTGATGTATTTAGGCCAATTCCAATACAATTGCTAGGTGAATCTATTTATTATGTTTCCTTCATTGACGATTTCTCCTGGATGACATGGTTGTATTTCCTAGGGAAGAAATCTGAGGTTTTAGAGAAATTTTAGGAGTTCAAATCTCTTGTGGAGAACTAACCATATAGCAAAGTAAAGGTGTTGAGAACTGACAATGGAGGTGAATTATGTGGTAAAGAGTTTGAGCATTTCTACAAGCAACATGGGCTAGTACGTCAAATGGCTACTTTCATACACCCCTCAGCAGAATAGAGTTGTTGAAAGAATGAATAGGACGTTGAAGGACAAGGAAAGGAGCATGCTCAGTAGTGTGGGATCGACACAAGAGTTATGGGCAAAAGCAGTCAACACAGCATGTTACCTCACTAACATGTCTCCATCATCAGCGTTGGTTGACAAAACTCTATATGAAGTGTGGTTGTTCACACATCAGAGTTTTCAGCTGCGACGCATTTTTCCATGTTCCAAAGGAGAAGAGGACAAAGCTAGATAACAAGGTAGCAAAGTGTGATTTCATCGACTATAAGGATGGAATGAAAGGATATAAGTTGTGGGATCCAATGACAAGGAACACAGTTTATAGTTGAGATGTGATCTTCGGGGAAGTTAAGTGTACTTCCAAGACTAAGAGACTCCAGAAAAGGAGAAAGGAAAGCAAAAGTTAGTAATTGACTTGAAGTCGGAGGAAAGTGACTTAGATGAGTCGACTAAGTCAAAGGAAGAGGTGGAACAAAAAACTTTGGTTCTAAGGTCTAGTCAAGAAAGGAAAGAACTTGAAAGGTATACCCCACCCAATATTTGGTCTGCTTTTGTGTTAATTTCCACTGATTAAGAACCCAGGCAGTCAAGAAGGAAATCAAATAGACAAAGGGTAAACTCTAGTCGAAATCCATGAAGGAAGAAATGGATTCTTTGCACAAGAATGAGACATGGGATTTGGTTAAATTACCTAATGGAAGGAAGCATGTTGGTTGCAAGTGGGTGTTAAAGAAAAAGTTGAACACAACAATTTAGGTCAAGAAGTACAAATCTTGATTAGCAACGAACTTTATTTCCAAGTCGACAAAGTCGACTTTGGTGACGTACTTTCCCGTGTTACAAAATTAACTTCCATAAGAATACTAGCGTCTATGGTTGCAGCTTTTGACCTAGAGATTAAGCATTTGGATGTAAAAATAGCATTCTTGCATGGTGACATGGAGGAAAAAATCTACATGAAACAACCTGAAGGATTTGTAGTAAAGGGCAAGGAGAAGTTGATTTACAAGCTAAGGAAATCCCTTTATGGTCTGAAGCAATAACCTAAGATGTGGTACCTGAAGTTCGACACATATATCCAAGGATTGGGATTTGTGAGAAGCTAAACTGATCATTGTGTATATATCAAGTCGGAAGGCAAGTGCTTTAAGCATGTAGTGTTGTACGTCAATGACATAGTGCTAGTTGGAAACAACATGCGTGCAATCAAGGAGGTGAAGTTGTAGCTATCCTCCAAATTCAACGTGAAGGATCTCGATGGTGCACATTACATTCTTGGAATGGAAATCAATAGAGACCACACAATTAGGAAACTCTAGATAAATCAAAGGAACTACATTGAAGCAATTCTAAAACGTTTTAATATGTAGGATTGTAAATTGGTACCAATTCCTACTGAGGCAAGACTAACCATTGATCAGTGTCCAAAGACATGAGATGAAAGAGCGGTCATGGCCCCTGTTCCATATGTAAGTGTTGTAGGTAATCTCATGTATGCAATGGTTAACACATGACCGAATATATCCCATGTAATGGAAGTACTTAGCAGATACATGACAACACCCATAAACGAGCACTAGTCCAATGTCAGAAGAGTATTAAAGTATTTGCATGGCTCCAGTGATCAAGCAATTTGTTTCAATGGAAGGCCTGAGGATGATAATAAAACAATTGTACAAGGATTTCTCAATGTCGATTGGGTTGGTGATCTGGACAGAAGAAGGTTGACTAGCGGACATGTATTTAAGATGTTCGGCAAAGCTATTAGTTGGATAAGTAAGTGGCATTTGGTCATGGAATTATCAACAACATAGACTAAATACATAGTAACCACTCATGCAAGGAAGGAAGGAAGCAATCTCGTTGCAACGGTTGTGTTCAGAGATCAGGTTTTCTCTACAAGCAGTAAGGATAGATTGTAACAATCGAAGTGCAATCTTCCTGGAAAAGAACCTGGCTTTGATGTCCAATACCATTTCACTAAAGATATGGTGGAAAGCAAGAAGGTGTTGTTGGTAAAAGTAGACATGGTCAAGAATGTTGCAAACTTTCTAACGGAGGCAATGAGTGCTAGAAAATTCTCTTGTTGTAGAGCGGAGTTGGGTTTGGGGACCTTGGTTCACTAAAAGCACAGTAGTAACAGTTCATGCAACGAATACAAGTGGGAGAATGTTGAGGTGTTGTACTCTTTACAAGGAATCTCAGTCGACTATAGTTTAGTTGGTCAACTAACTGGTCGGGTAAGACAACTAGGAATGAACCTCCAACAAGTCTAGATGGGAAATATCAGCTAGGACAGGAAGTTGGCAAGATGGTCAAATTCAATTAAATGAGAAAATAAGTCAACAGTCAAGTCAATAGGGAAACAATCAAATCAAGAGCAGTTACCTCAATCGAAGTTGACCAGCAGTCGAGCAACCAATTGAAGGGATTGCAGTCAAGCATACAACATAATAATTGAGACCAATTGTCGACTGATGATCGAAGGTAAAGAGACTACAATTAGAATTGGTTAGAAAAAAATTAGGAATCCCAAGATACACTAGATCTTGGCCAATAAAGCCACCTATACTAATTCAAGAAGCTACAAATTAGGATTTTCTATGCCAACCAAAAGAGCATGATGTAGACTAGTGAGAGATGGTAAGATAATGAATATTCACGATCGATAGAGATCGGGTGATGCATGAGAGCATTGGTCTTAGGTGTGGACCAAGGTTGACAATCATTGTAATTTGTCTTTGATATTCAGTGGAGAATATAAGAGCTATGAAGCTCAAAGGTTGGTTGACTTTCCCAATTAAGGGTTTCCAGGGTAAAATTTCTATGTGTTGTGTGAATCTTTATGATGTGCCCTTGTTTATTTTATGTTCTTTAAGTTCTCTCATGTGCATTCGAAGGTTTATGTTAATCTAGTTTATCTAGTTAACTTTATATTGGACTTTTGGTATCTAAAGTTCTAAACTGTAAATTAGTTGCCTTAAACCCAACAAGATCCACCAAAAATGTTTGTTAGAGAGATATTTCCATAAAATCAACAGAATGTGAGGAGTATTTTGAGATTGGTCTTCCACAATGGTGTCGAAAGGGCCCAAACTCCTTTTTTAACTCCTAATTGAGTATTTACTAAATTGATTAAATTCCCAAATTCCTTCTAGATGCAAAGTTGTATGAATTTCACTTGCAAACTACAGAGGTTGAGGTTTGCAAGGCCTGAAGGGCAAAGGAGTGTCAAGTGCTATAGCTCTCTAATAAACCAAAGGGTTTCCAAAAATAGTACTCAATCAAGTCTTTTATGACAATAAGGACGGAAGATCATACATTAGTCATACTACCTAAATCCCTAATACACAAGAGTGATGTCCCCAAATGTTATCGGTGTACCATAGCAATAAATTGGTTGCAGGTTTATGTAAGGCTAGTTCCAAGTGCACCTAAAGGGCACTAATATACCAAAGGGTTTGTGAAAGACAATCATAAACTGTTGTTTGATGTAGATCAACTTAAATGGGTACCAACAAGAGTTACAAAGGTATCCAACCAAGGGACACGGCTTGTATTTCTTGTGTATATTCTTTTTTGACCATAGGTTTTGTTTTAAAACTCCGACTCCGACTCCGACTCGGCCAAGGGTCGACTCCGACTCCGACTCCGACTCCGACTCGGTATCGACTCGGCCGGCTCGATTTCAATGACTCGGTCATTGTAAAAAATACATTAAATATTTATTTTTTATAAAAACACATAATTTTAAAGATTTTCATTCATGTTTCCAAACACAAAGCATTAGAATATAGATAGAAGACAACATATGATCAAAGTAGGCTCATGAATATATCCATTATATCAAAATGGCAACCAATGCATTGTCCAATACATACACGATGATGATATAGAGATCAAAACAAAAACACATAACCAAGGAGGCTATAAATGGCGTCTACAACAAAAGTATGTGACCTGTACTACTGGCTACTGCTAGAGTTGCCAACATCATCTGGCTCAGTGTTACTTGGAAGTTGGGAGCAGGAGCGAAAGTGGGGAGCGAGAGTGAAAACGGGAGCAGGAGCGACATTTTCAGAAGCTCCTGGTTTGGGAGCGAATCCCAGAGGCGTTCGACAACCAATGTCACTAACATCAAGGTACATAGAGGGATTGGTTCTCTTGATTAAATACGAGTTCCATACCCTAATACATGACAAATTCAATGGAAATATTGCAATCCTCCAATCCTGAAATCCTGAAAAATTGATAAGTCTGTTGGATTTTGAATGAAATCTAAAATTCTACTTTCTCCATATGAAATCCAATGAGGCCGAAACCACTCTCAAACATCCTGAGTCATTTCATGGTAATGTTAAAAATTTAAGTAAAAGGACGAAAATGAAGATTAAGGAGAATGTCACTTTTACTTTAAGAATTTAACATTACCATGAAATTTGAATAGCATATCAATAGTAGAGAGCATTTGAATGTGTTAAATAGGGTCTGGGAGGGGGAATGGACCCCAAATAACATTTAACTAATTCATAAAACACATTGGAGTTCAAACCAATCAACAAACACTTCAAAATTTCATTAAAAAAATGTCAAATCGCTGTTTTGATGGGGTTACAGGCCACTGGTTATGACTCGGCCGAGTCAATATAGAAACGGCCGAGTTGGCCGAGTCAGCCATGACTCGGCCGAGTCATGGCTGACTCGGCCTACTGAACCGTTTCCTCCACCGAGTCACATTTCTGGGCAATGAAACGGATCAACTCGGCCGTTTCCGTTTCGAATCGGCCGAATTTTAAAACTATGGGTTTACCCACCAAATGACAAACCTTTATGTTATTTATAGAGTTGGAACATGTCTCTAGCCTAAAAGAATCTACTAAAATCTGAAAGTGCATGGTTCAAGAAAGAGCTCTAATACTACCACTTGTATTGTTCCTTAACCCTTATATTGTTAATTTCTCAATACCAGATTGGATTTAAAATTCTCAACGATTTATTAATACCCGAAAAATTATATTCACCCCAACAAATTAATTTGTCTAAAAGTTGTTGAATAAAAAATGCATTGGCATTTAACTTAAATAATTGCAGCAAAAAAAAGAAAATCAGTCACAAAACACAGCAGAAATTTCCCCAACAAATTCTCCTTCACTTTTCTATTACTCAATAAAATTAGGGAAACTGACCCTTAGAGAATAGACAAAAAATACAATATAATAGAATCTGGATTTTTGACCCCCTAGAAATCCTCGACTTCTCCACTTACAAATCAACCTCCTCTTCTTTGCTCTGCACGGCCCCTTGCGCACTAGTGAAAACTCTACTCCTACCTTTGTGCAAACCTAGCCAGAAAATCTCAACCCCTCACAAATTTCAACCTCCTCCAAATCTCATCCCTTTCTCTCTCCACAAACTCGGTTCTAAATTCTTCTCCCAAAATACCTTGTTGCACACCTTTCTCTTCTCTTCAATCTTGAGTCTCTGACTCCCTTGATAAAATCTCTCTCCCAAGAATTTGATGTGCCTTCTTCCTCTCCCTTAGGCTTCTTTTATAAATTTCATTAAGCCAAATACCTAATCCTAATTTCCTATGTAATGAGTGGCTAGGATTAGATCCTAAGCCTCACTTGAGATCAATGGTAGAGATTAGATCTAATTCACTAAAATGAATTAAATTCATTTTTCATTAGAAATCTTAGCTTAATAGACAAAATTAATTAATTAATGTGTTTTTCCTGAGTTAAACTTAGGAAATAAATCATAAAAGTCACTTGCTCAACATAAGCAAGTACCTAAAGATGCTTTTCGACAAATTTTGCATGCTTGACACAACCTATTAAGAAACACATGTCCAAGCTACCACATCAAAGCTCCCTCCTAGTGAAGGAGGTATTCTACACCATCCCTAGCTTATCCCTATAGAAAATGAACTTTCCCTTGATTCGGATTTAGACAGGAATGCAACAAATTACAGATATAACCATACATATAGAGATGCAACAGAAATAACACTTCATTTCATTACTGTAAAATACTGAAATATGCTTACAAACAGAAATGGAAATAAACCAGCTAGGGCGATGGTAGCTTATCTCTGAGAAGAGATGTGGCGGCTAAATGCCTCTGAACTGTGTTACAATGAGGCTCGAAGGCCTATTTATTGTTGAGAAACAATGGAAAACCCTAAACATCCAAAAACCTAACCCTAGAAGATGAAACGCCAAACTGTGGGCCCCGTTTGGGTAAATTGGTACATCAACTTCCCAGGGTCGTAACTTTGGGATACGATCTCTGTTTGATGCGCACAATATCTCGTTAAAAAGATCTATCCGAGAACTACAACTTTGGGAAGAGCAACATCGGTCCATGGACCCATGTTGCTCCCAGATTTCCCAGAAAACGTCGTTTAGGGCCTCAAAATGGCTCCGGAAGTTCAGGACTCGAAAAACTACTAAAAATAGTAAATTGTGCTACAATTAAGGAAACTGAAAAACTGAAAGAGACAGTTGTGGGGGTCCAAGTCGGATAGGTGGGTGGCCACCAACATCCACCTGGATCATCCCTTCACTAGAGGCTTGGTGACAATATATGTAACTTGCTCATCTATGGATATGTACTAAAGCTTCTCAACTCCCCTCTAGACCTTGTCTCTAATGAAATGGTGTCTAATCTCTATATGTTTGAACATGTCATGAAACACTCGATTCTTCGAGAGTTTGATGCAACTCTAATTATCACAATTAATCATAGTGGCAACCAACTCTAGACCAAATAACCATGTGAGCATCTTGTGAAACCAAACGACCTCAGAGCTTTCCAAACTCGTTGCCATGTAGTTTGCCTTTGCTAAATTGAGCACCACTAAACTTTGCTTCCTCCTAAACCATGAAATAGTTGTTGATCCCAAACAAAACCAGCACCCTAAGGTTCTTTTTCTGTCCACTGCACTCCCAACCCAATCTCGGTTTGTATAGCCCTACAACTACACCCCCACCCCTAACATATCTCATCCCATACTCCATTGTACCTCGCAAGTACCTAAGCACCCTCCATCCAATGCACCCTCCTTGGCTCCACCATAAACTGGCTCAAGGTATTCATAGCAAAACATATCTTTGGCCTAGTGTTGAGTCGATACATCAAGGAACCCATCAGTTGCTTGTACAAAGTGGGATCCACCAACTTTGACTCAAAAGCATTCAACGTCCTCGAATTGGTGATCAAAAATGTAGACATATGCCTACAATCCACCATATCAAATCTCCTCAAGATGTCAACTGCATATTTTCCTTGTCCTTGGAAAATATCACCTGTCTATTGCCACAGCTCTAAACCCAAAAAGCAGTGCATCATGTCGATGTCCTTCATCTCAAACTCTATTGCAAGATCATGCTTGCACATCTCTATGAGCTTGTTTAACCCTATGAGAAATAGATCATCAACATACAACACCAAGATAAGTGGATCATCTCCAACAAGTGTGTAATATAAGTTGGAATTCGCCTCGCTCTCGGTAAATCCCATACCTAGCAGATACCCATCAAACCTCAAGTATTATGCTCTAGGTGCCTGCTTAAGTCCATGTGGTGCCTTTTTCAAACGGCATACATGAGATTCTATCCCATGCACCTCAAAACCCTGTGACTACTCAATGTACACCTCCTCCTCAATTACCCCATTAACGAAGGTTGTTTTCACCAGTGTTGCACAACTCGGCAATTACTCGCCGAGTGGGTTGAGTATGGCTAAGTTGGCCACCAAACGAGGCACTCGGCCATGCTCGGCCCCTCATACTCGAAACTTGATGAACTCTGACAAACTCACCCTGACTTGCCATGCCTCACCTAACTCGGCATACTCGCACTTCCTGCCATTTTTCTTGTTAAAGAGGGAATCTGCTCGTTGAAGGAGTCACTTCACTTCACGATCAAGCGAAGACGAATGGATAGTGGCAATCCAACAACTCTCAAGTCTCCTTCAGCATCCAGAAACCATCTGGCAGGTAGCGATCAAGGTAGGCATCTTTCAATCATTTAAGTTTGAATTTTTTATTTTATTTTTTAATTCGTTTTTCAGGGTGTCTTCTGTAGCCCTGAGACAAGCCCGTGAGTGCTTGTGACAACCGGAGTGCCACCACTCCGACTGTTACACAGGCCCGCCGGCCTATATTTAAAAAAATAATAATAATAAAAAAATAAAGCTTTGTTATAATTTAAAGATTTAATTATTTTTTATTTTTTTTATAATTGGTTATTTATTATTTTTAATTGTTAGACTTTAAGCTTTTGTGGTAGATTTTTGGAAAAGTATGATCTGGCTTATCCATAGTATTATGTTCAATATGTCGATGTTTCGAACCCCAAAGGGGGTCCATCATCAAGACAGAAAATGATAGATTGATTGAGAGAAGAATCTTCCGACCAAAACAGATAAATAAACCTCAAGTATGATATATTCAAGTAGAAGCCGACTAATTTAATTCAAGAGGAAGCCGACTAATTTAAAGACTAAACTACATATATTATTCAATGTTCCATTATTTTTTTATTTATTTGTTATCATGTGGGACCCCCTGATAACAAATTAAAAAAAAAAAAAATCAAATTAAAAAAAAATAAAAATAAAAAATGAATTTTTTTTAAATTATTTAATATTTAGAATTCTTATGGGCCTGTAAAAGTGGACAATGGCCTACAACCATTGTATTCAAAACCAAAACCGGTGACCAAATTGGTCCAACTATCAAATTAGGTTTCAAACCGGGACTGATCAAATCTCAATGAACCGGTCTTTAAAAAAATACATGAAATAATTAATTTTTCATGAAAAAATATTTTTAAGAATTAAAACCATGATTCCAAACCAAAAGAAACAAAATATGCGAAGTTTGCTCATTTATATACCATGTAAAAGTGAATATATCAAAATGGCACCAAGTGCAATACATATCAGCGACAAAATACATAATCAATGAGGCTCTAAATGCCACTAGAGTCCAAAAACAATGCTACAACCTATGGGGTCACTGGCCTACTACAAGTCTACATATCAGTGATCAACATGATCACTCCTCATTATGATCAAACTCATCACCACTACTAGACATGGGATCATCAACATGAGCTACATAAATAATCTGGCTCAGAGTTTGAGGACTCCTAAAACTCCTCTGCAACCTCAGTAGTAGTGGTAGTAGTAGCAGCAAAACTAGACATCAAAACTACAAATCACTGATCAACATGATCACTCATGAAACTCATCATTGATTCAGTGCTACTAGAAATGGGATCATCAACAAGAAATACATAAACATTATGTAGCTCAAAATCTTCAGACTTGGATTGCTCAACCTTATAATATGATAGGAATTGAAAAAGTTTAACATGTCTAACCAGTGATTTTGGTTTGAGTTAAGGGTACATCTCCTCAACTTTATAATGTGGTAGAAAAAGCTTAGCATGCCTAACCAGTTATTTTCCTTTCAGTGAAGGGTACATTTTTGTTAAGGCCATGGTAGATGAGTTCAACAATCAATACCGCCAACATCAACAAAGTTCAACAACCAATGACACCAACATCAAGGTACTTAAAGGGCTTCATGCTCTTGATCAAATGCCAATCTCATGCCCTCACGCATGATAGAATCAAATGGAAACATTGCAAACCCCCAAACCATGAAATCTTGAAAACCACTAAGGTCGTTGAATTTTGAATGAAATCTAAAATTCTAGTTTCGGCATATGAAATCCAATGAGGTCGAAACCACTCCCAAACATCCTAAGCCATTTCATGGTAATGTTAAAAATTTAAGTAAAAGGATGAAAATGAAAGATAAAGGAAATGTCACTTTTACCATTGATTGTCAACATTGCTAGGGTTGAGATGTGTGAGGCAAATGAGAGGGGAAGCATGCTATTCTAGGATGGGTTGTTTTTGGAGGGAAACAACCCCAAATTTCCCTCAAAACCGCTTCAAAACTCACAAAATTGCATTCTATGGGGTCTGCGGCTGGCCTGGCAATAAACCGATCAGTTTATGACAGAACCAGCTAGTTTATGGGAAAATCAGCGAATTCCATCATAGATCAGTCAGTTTATGGCCGATCAAACCAAAAATGGTGGGTTTGCTCATATAACCTGTTTTTCAACTAGTTTGATGACCTAGGCTAATGAACCGATCAGTTTGACTAGTTTACAGTTCGAACCAGCAGATTTTGAATATTATGCCTGCAACAGCACCAGGTAGAGGACCAACATGTTGTAGGCCTCTATGGCCCTGAGATAGGCCCATAGAGGCCTGTAGCAACATTGTGCCTCTGTGGGTCTTGTCTCAAGGTCACAGAGGCCTGCAATGTTGATTTTCTAGTGCAATAAGGGTTAGCAAAATATTTCTTAAATTTAAATATTTACTTTTGATGTAGATCTTCTTTTATCTTATTTCAATATATCATTCAAAAATTATACTTCAAATATTCAACAGTAGAACAATAGAGATCACAATGCACAAACGAGAGAAAATATTCACCCTGGGAAAACCCACTAAGGGGAAAAATCCCAAGAACCCTTTTAATAGAGAAATTCTTCATGTTCAATAAGAGACACACCTAGGCTCTTGCCAAAATCATAAGAAATTAGTATATATGCTTGCAGGTTGTTGGATGTAATCTTGATGTTATAGTGGCAGCGACGAGAATTGATTCTGGGTCTTCCTTAGATTAGGTCTGGCAGTTACTGATTCACCATGTTGTTAAAAAAAAAAAAGAGACACACCTAGACCTATGGTCAAACTTAGTCTTCTCCAAGTCAAGTCACCCAAACTGATACTACACTTCATTCTACCTGCTTGATCCAGATATTTCGACTCCTAGCAACTGTCCAGTAGCCTAGAATTTTGGCCCACAGAAACTGCCCAGTAACCCAGAAATTTTCGGCCCCCCTGCAATAGAATGCCCAAAAACAGTGTGAATCACAAAGACAGACTTCTATCCATATGTGCGAGTTGATGAGAGAGGACAGAGGGAAACTCGGCCTTCTTTCTTTGTCCTTCTTCGTCCTTCTTGACCTCCTTCACTTGCCCAAAAGTTATCTTGAGTGAGGAATCTGAATCTGACAAATGAGGAGCTCGAGCTGACTTTATATAGTAGTCTTTCTAGAGTGAATCGACACGTATCTTGGCTAGGGCCAACTTCACTTGGGGGGAAGCCGACTTGTCACTTTTGGAGCCAAAATTTTCATTTTAAAAGTTCAAATTTACATCTTTCAAAAGTCGCAATGGGACTTTGACTCAAAATAGATTTTCTTGTGACTCGAGCATTTATAAATATGCTTTACAATGATAAATATAATTACATCAAGTGACCACAAGTACATATGAAGACCAACCATAGTTACAAATTCAACATGCAACAGGCCCTTTGCTCGATGTTGTTGCAGGTCTCTGCAATTAAAAAAATACAATTTTGTAATATATTTTTTGTCTGAAATCAGATTGTCATCTTGATTACATGGCTCCTAAGGCTAAATCCAAGTCTAAAAGGCCTCTTGATGAAGCCTAGGAATATGGCACCTATGAAGATCCCAACTCTGACGGGCGAGTCAAATGCAACTTTTGGCCCACTGCGGTGTCTGTGGGGCCAGCATAAATAGATTGAAATACCACTTGGTTAGAATAGTGGGTCAAGATGCGGTAATTTGTGATTATTGCCCTCCAAAAGTAACAATGCAAATGCAAGCTAATTTGGATGCCATTCAGGAACAAAATGCTAAGAGAGCAAGAATGAAGTATGAGACTACAATAACGAGTGGATCTCAAACACAGTCACGGGGTCAACACGTTCCTACAGGTTCAGCACATCTCATTTCTTCCTTCCTCGCACTGGTCCAGGATCTCAGCCAAGCTTGGAAAGTTTTGATGAAAAAGGAGGTCAATATGGCAATGAGGAGGTTTTGGTATCATGATAGCCTCCCATTTAACTATGCAAAGTCACCTTTCTTTCAGCCCATGGTAGATGCAATTGCATGTGCTGGCCTTGGCTACAAAGCACCTTCCTATAATTCACTTAGGGAGAAAGACCTTAATGAGGAGTTTGAATGTGTCAAGGCACAGTTGGACAACATTAAAAACTCATGGAAGACCACTGGGTGCACAATTATGTCAGATGGGTGGACAAATCAGAGGGGTAGAACAATCATCAACTTTATTGTCGCTTGCTCTAAAGGAACCATGTTCCTAAAGTCCATTGATGCATCTTCACATGTAAAAGATGCAAATCTGATTTTTTCAATGTTGTCAAAGGTTATGGTGGAAGTTGGGGAAAAACGTTGTCCAGGTAATCACAAACAATGTTGCAAATTATGTGGCAGCTAGAAGAATGTTAACCAAAAAATATCCTACCATTTTTTGGAGCCCATGTGCTGCCCATTGCATAGACCTGATTTTAGAGGACATCGGAAAGTTGTCGTGGGTGCAAGATGTTGTTGTAAAGTGCAAACAAATAACCAAGTACATTTATAACCATGCTTGGGTGTTGAGTCTTATGAGAGAATTCATAGAGGGTGAGCTCAGTCGGCCCGTTGTCACACGGTTTGCCACTAATTTCCTCTCCCTCCAAAGCCTTTTGAATGAGTACCAAGCTTTGAGACAAATGTTTTGTAGCCAACAATGGTTATTTTGGAAAGATTGCACAAAACCAAATGCCATGGCTATGAAGGTGTTTGTCTTCAAAGAGGACTTGTGGGAGAAAGTCACTGAGATTGTTAGCTTAATCGAGCCCCTTGTGAGAGTCTTGAGGATCATGGATGGAGACAAGCCTCCAATGGGCTACATTTATGAGGGCATGGACAGGGCCAAAGAGGCCATCAAGGCTTTTTATAGGGGAGATTCATCTAAATATCTCCCTATATGGGAAATTATTGATTCCAGGTGGGACAGGCAACTACATTCATTGTTGCATGCAACGGGAGCATATCTAAATCCAAGCATATTCTATAATGAGGGGTCTAATATTCAAAGAGATCCTGAGGTGATGAGAGGTGTCATGATATGCATTGAGAGGATGTTCCCGAGCCAAGAAATTCAAGACAAAATCAATTTGCAACGAGACATGTACAAGGAAGCATTTGGCATGTTTGGATTTAGCTCAACCATACGGCTGAGGGACAAGAAAATGCCATGTAAGATTCAATTTTTAAATTCTATAAATTCTTTAAGTTTGGCATTGCAATTTGCAACACTCTAAACTTTTTTGTTGTTTTTTACAACCAATTGGTGGATAGATTGTGGCACTGAGGCACCAGAATTGCAAGAATTTGCAATCAGAGTTCTAAGCCAACCTTGCAGTGCTTCAGGATGTGAGTGCAATTGGTCAGTGTTTGAGCACATCCATAGCAAAAGTGTAACAAGTTGGAGCATGAGAGGTTGCAGAAGTTGGTCTACATCTATTACAACCTACCACTGCTCACTAAACAAATGTGTCCAAAGAATTTTTATCCAATTACATTGGATGACATTGATCTAGCGCCCGATGGGTTGTGGAGAAGTTGCCTACTGATGATTTGAGTTGGCTTGATGAGAAGACACGAGATCCCTCTGGCCTGCCATTTTCTCAAATGGAAACTCCAAATACACCAACCTCATAGTTATTGTTTGAGCCCACTGTTGAAGAATCAAGGGCAATTAGGTGTAGTGTGATTCTTCTTGACTTGATAACAAATTGTGGATTCTTTTTACAATTTGTCTTGTTAGCTTAATCTTCTTCTTATTATTATTAATGCATGTGTGTGTACTTCATCAAACTGCTACCAAAACCATAAGAACAAGAACACAAGATGTTGGCTCTCTCCCAGGGTCAAAACCTCTCTTCTCTTGAGAGGAAAACCCTTCGGTAAATTTCTCTTATTGAAGCTTCTTATTGATCAATGCCAAATCCTAGACCCCTGACCAGAGTATCCTCCAGGCACAAGTCAAGTCCTTCTCCTTTCTGCACTTTGTCTTCCCGACACTTTATCCTTCTCCTTCAGGCACTTCGTCCTTCTTTTAACTGTTGATAGACCTTGTTTATGTGAGCTCTAGATGAGATGCTTATCTTCTGTACTTAGTGATATCCTTCACTTATGTAGACACCTTCCTTCTTTCAACCAAACGAGATCCTTCTTGAGATGTAGATGTAGACTTGGTGTGATTGTACAGTAGCCCTAGATCTTCGCACGTGTGGAAGGTATCCTTGTGAATTAGGGTCCTTTCACCTTTGCTTCAGAGAGAGTTTTCTTCGCTTGAGTAGGAGGCCTTGTAGGCCTAACTTTCTAGCCCAAACAAAGATAAATATAGGATTGTTATGTTGTTGCGGTTATGATTGTAGGGTTACCTTTGTTTCTCGCATGTGTGACTGTTTTCCACCCTAGAAACAATCATTTTGACTTCGGCCTAGACTTTTCTTTCTTTGCTACACTAGAGGCTCCTTACACTTGTCTTTTCTTCACCTTTTCTCGACTGCCCTTCTTCGTTGAATGCTTGACGTTACGAGGGAGTGGACAGCCTTTATATATAGAGGATTGTCATTCCTTTAGGCCAACTTGCTAACTGTAGGCTGACTTGACTTATTTACTTCAAATGGCTTCTTTTGATGGTGCCATTGCTTGGAGGTGTCTTCCTTGGCTCTAATACATAAGTATACCTAGTGTAACATGCCCTTAAGGTCTTCAACATAAGTCTTTTGAGTCTTTGACTCACATATAGCACTTTAACATGTGCTAAACCTATTTCAATGAGCAAGAAACTCATTGGCAAATATAATAAAAATAATATTTCATTTTCTTGAATAAATACAAATATCAAAAGTACATTTATGAAGGCCAAACCTAGTTACATTTCCTTCAACAATCCCTCTTAACTAGGGAGGTATTCATACAACATTACAAGGTGTTTGGCTATTTTTCAATCTTGAAAAATTCACATAAGAGAAATCGGATTGGCAATCCATCTGTTATAGCACCATAGTAACCAACATTGTTTCCACAACAAGGCCTTGACTAACAGTTCTATCTCTCAATAGATCAAAGCACAATGTTGGCGAGACCAATGACTTATAAGTACCTTAGTCATTGTCTCTCAAGGTACATACCCACCCGGGTGTTCACTGAGTATGACCTTCTAGAACAATTCTTATCTTGGGTTCCCAGCCCTCAATGAATATCGGTCATCTTCCCTACTCTTGTCTTGGATGCCAAATGATTACCCAATCCTCCCATTCTTTCTTCCCAAGTGAAGACAAGAATGTTGTGTCTATCTCTTCCTCTCAATTTTGGAAGACATGCCCAAGTATCCTCTGACAAGGTACTTGTCCAAGTTCCTTTGTAATTAGGAACTTGTTATAACTCCCAATTAGCTAATAGGGACTTGTCCATTCATCAGTAACTTCTTCTTCATGGGTTCTCCAGCTGCTTGATCTCCTTCTTTCCTTTGATGTCATGAAGTCTTTGTTTGAATCTTCTTCTTGGTAGGGCATCATCCATTGATCACTTTCCTACCTGGTTTGTCATGTCATTGCTTCCTTCGTGGAAAGTGGCCTTCATGTCATATATCATGTTCTCTTGTCATCTAGCTACTCCTTTGTCATCTTGTCTATGCTTCGGAATACTTTTTCATATGGATGCTTTGTTGTACTTGCTTGTTTCCATACTTTGATCTAGTAGCCCTTCATGACTTCATCCTGATATTGCTTCAACATTAAATGGTACTTTTGCTGGATGGCTTCTTCATCATGACATCTTTGTAGAGTAGAATCAATTATCTGCACCTTTCATATCTCCAAGGCCTTTATAGGTGTCAAGGATCCTTTGATCTTTGTTAGAGTTGTCATGCCTTCTTTCAGGAGATGTTTTCAAAGTATCTTGTCAAATAGTGATTCTTCGTAACCATGGTGTTCTTCACATGCTTGGTCTCTTTCTTCATTTGCATCTTCTTTGATAGATTGGTCAACCACCTTATGCTCCTTATGGGAGCACTTCTTTATTGCTTGCTTCTAGGACTAGTTAGCATTCCTTCTCCACTTGATTCTTAGTCAGCAATCTTATACTCCTTATGTGAGTATTTCATTTTGTTGACCTTCATTACATTGTAGTACATGCCTTCGAGCATGTCATTGGTGAAAGAGATTCTTTCATACTTGATCATGTCATAGAACTATTCCTATGACTCAATAATACACATATGATGACATGACTTAAATTTGATGCATACATACCTCATCTTGATTCTCCTATGGTCATCTTAGCTTCATTTGGTTGTCCTTGGCGTGGCCCTTCTTGCTTCATCTTAGCTTGCCTTGCATATCATCCTTTTCTTGAATCCCATGGATGGGACTCCTAATGAGACATCTGCTTTTGTTTATGAATCTTCTTTTGGAGATTCCATCAACGGATCTTGAAGACCCTTACCTTGCAAATGTTTCTTTCTTTTTGATGATGGAGGTCTTCCCAGATTCTTAGGCATGATCAATTTCCTTTCATTGTGGATGAGGTCCTATACTAGATATGCTACTTCTACATGGATATCTTGAGCTATATCTACCATGCTCCTATATTCTAGAAGATATTTCTAACCATGCATTTTGTTCTATTTATAAATGCTCCTTCTACATGAGTATTTTGAACTCTATGTACATCATGCTTCTAGATTCTAGAAGATGTTTTTAGCCATGCAATTTTATTCTATTCCTACATGCTCCCATGCTACTCAAAACTTTGAAAAAAGACTTTAAGTAAAGAAGTAGACTTAGTCATAGTAGAGATCCAGAGGATCTTCCTTCTTTCGCTTCTTGTCTTCTTCTTTCATTTCTTGAGTCACATGAGCTTCTTCCCTTTTTCTTTTGTGGTTGTTGTCCTTCTTTAGTTTAGGACAATTCCTTCCGTAGTGTCCATATTCTTGGCATCCAAAGCATTGGATTTTGGACATATCTCTATTGTTTGTTCTTCGTGGACCAAAATTGCCAAATTTTTCCCTTTTTCTTGGCCATGGTAGTAAATGCTTACTCCTTTGATCCCACATCTTCCTTTGCTTTGAGTCTTGTTTCCTCTATCTTGCATAGAGACCACATTTCACTTAGTGGGGTGGCTTCCTTCTTGGCATATATGCTTGATGTGAAGTTGCCCCAATCCTCAGGTAGAGCATTGAGTACTACAATTGTCATTTCCCTGTCGAACATGACTTCCCCTAGCTCTTGAAGTTGATCCCTCATCTCAGAGATCTTCATGAAGTAGGGAGCTATTCCTTCCTTTGATATCTTCATTTTGTACAATTCATTTCGTAGAGATATCACTTCTCCAGTTGTGGTTACCGAGAATAGCTCTACTAGTTTATCATAGATTTCTTTTGATGTTTCAAGTTTGGAGACATAAGGAATGAGAGAGTCCTTGATAGATTCTATTAGAATCCTTTGAGCTCTTGTCTCATCCTTATTGTACTTGGCTAAGGCTTGAGTTTGTTCCTTAGCAGGAATAGTGATATTCCCTTTGATGTGTTCTAGAAGTTCATTCTCCTTGAGAAGTAAATCAGTCCTCTTCTTCCATGCAAGAAAGTTATTGGTACCTACCAATTTGTTGCTTTCCTTGCAAAAAGACATTGATGTATATTCAGAAGGGGACATATACTTACTTGATAGATTTTGAGATGTAGTGGACTTTCTTTCTCCTTGAAGACTTGATGGCTTGCCTTCCTTAGATCTTGATGTTCTTCAAGTTGCTTTCTCCAAGTGGACTTGCTTGATGATGAGATTTGCTTGATGACTTGTAGCTTGATGTAGGTCCTTCTTTGATTTGCTCTTCTTGTAGGTGCCTTTATGTAAGGCTCTTCTTCTTGCTTTGTAGTCTTCCTTGATGAGTGATGGATGGTAGACCTTCTTGTCCTTGATGTGATAGAGACTTCTTGGCTTGATGCTTCAACTTTGTAGATGTCCTTCCTTGATGAGTGTTCTTGAGATGCCCTTTCCTTGATGTGTCACCTTAGCTCTGATACCATGTTGAAGAATCAAGGGCAATTAGGTGTAGTGTGATTCTTCTTGACTTGATAACAATTTGTGGAGTCTTTTTACAATTTGTCTTGTTAGTTTAATCTTCTTCTTATTATTATTAATGCAAGTGTGTGTACTTCATCAAATTGCTACCAAAACCATAAGAACAAGAACACAAGATGTTGGCTCTCTGCCAGGGCCAAAACCTCTCTCCTCTTGAGAGGAAAACCCTTCGGTAAATTTCTCTTATTGACCAATGCCAAACCCTAGAACCCTGACCAGAGTATCCTCTAAGCACAAGTCAAGTCCTTCCTCCTTTCTGCACTTTGTCTTCCCGACACTTTATCCTTCTCCTTCCGGCACTTTATCATTCTCCTTCTGGCACTTCGTCCTTCTTTTAACTAATGATAGACCTTGTTTATGTGAGCTCTAGATGAGATGTGTCTCTTCTATACTTAGTGATATCCTTCACTTATGTAGACACCTTCCTTCTTTCAACCAAACGAGATCCTTCTTGAGATGTAGATGTAGACTTGGTGTGATTGTACAATAGCCCTGGATCTTCGCATGTGTGGAAGGTATCCTTGTGAATTAGGATCCTTTCATCTTCGCTTGAGAGAGAGTTTCTTCGCTTGAGTAGGAGGCCTTGTAGGCCTAACTTTCGCCCAAACAAAGATAAACATAGGATTGTTATGTTGTTGTGGTTATGATTGTAGGGATACCTCTGTTTCTCGAACATGTCACTATTTTCCACCCTAGAAACAGTCATTTTGACTTTGGCCTAGACTTTTCTTTCTTCGTTGCACTAGAGGCTCCTTACACTTGTCTTTCTTGACCTTTTCTCGATTGCCCTTCTTCGTTGATTTCAAAGTTGAATGCTTGACGTTATAAGGGAGTGGACAACCTCTATATATAGAGGATTGTCCCTCCTTTAGGCAGACTTGCTGACTGTAGGCCGACTTGACTTATTTGCTTTAGATGGTTTCTTTTGATGGTGCCATTGCTTGGAGGAGACTTGACTTTGCTTGGAGGTGTCTTCTTTGACTCTAACACATAAGTATACCAAGTGTAACATGCCCTTAAGGTCTTCAACATAATCCTTTTGACTCTTTGACTCACCTATAGCACTTTAACATGTGCTAAATTTCAATGAGCAAGAAACTCGTTGACATATATAATAAAAATAATATTTATTTTTCTTGAATAAATACAAATATCAAAAGTACATTTATGAAGACTGAACCTAGTTACATTTCCTTCAACACCCACTAATGTTGGCACTAGCTCCTCGAGGGCTTGTTCTAGGCATCCTCATGCTGATGCACGAAACATGACATTGCACATGGAGACACTATCTATTTTTGGTTTTCCAGTTATGCTATGAGTCATGGAGAATTTGTAATTTGCTACCATATGTTATTTTGTTTATGAAATCATTTTTCAATTTGCTTTTAAAAAATTTAAATACAAATCTTAGTTGTGTTATGTTATAACTTATATGATCATATTTTATGAGATGATGATATGAATTCTTATGTAAACCATGGTTTTATAACTTGCATGTATTGGAAATGCCATCAGTTTATCTTTTATGCAAAAAACATGAGATATTTTTTTGTTTGTTGCTATTTGTCGAGTCTTTCCCGAGTCTGCTCCCGAGTCTTCCCAAGTCAGCAAGTGATCTGCTAGTCGAGTATTTTTCAAGTACAATTCGTGCAACATTGGTTTCCACGTCCATCTGATGTATCCTCCACCCCATCTCTCAAGCAATAAATATAAAAGCCCTCATAGAACTATACCTGGCGATTAGAGCAAATGTATCCTCATAGTCCACTCCATCCTTCTAGGAGAAGCCTCTCCCCACGAACCTAGCCTTATACTTCTCAATACTTCCATTTACAGCATCCTTGATCTTATAGACCCACCTCAAACTAACCATTGATTTCCCCTCTAGCCTAGGCACAATGTTACATCATTCTTCATGATGGAGACACAATCCTACACCATGGGACCCCTCCAAACTTATTGGCCTTCTTCCTCCTCATAATTTCTACGCTCAGAGTCAATGATGTCACTCATTAGCACCATAACTAGGAAACTATCTCAATGGTCTACTCTCGCCAAAGGTACTCCTAGGAGTCTCCACATGCTCTTAAGCATCTCAGCCTCCTCCTGACAGAAGCAGGAGCCTCCAACTCCTCTTGATATGAAGGTCAGGTCCCAGCTACTGCTACTGTTGATCTCTCCTCAACCTTTGGAGCCTCTTGCTCCATATCCTATGCAATTATTGGAAGGGTTTCATGTGACTTCCTAAATGGTCAATTGCCCATCGAACCGGACATCCCTGCTCACCACAATCTTCCCCAGCAATGGAATGTACACCTTCTACGCCCTTAAAGCCTATTGTAACCCCACCAATATGACCTTCTATGTTGAGGGCTCCAACTTCATCCTCTTCTCTGAAGGTACATAGATATATACCAAACACCTGAAGATATGAAAATGCCCAACCTCCAATCTCACTCCTATGAATGCCTCCTCAGGAGTATTGTCCTCCAAGACCTCGTGAGGACTCTTATTTAGAATGTACAGTCTCATGTGACAAGTTTTTGCCCAAAGAAACATGGGCAAAAATTCATCATGTATCATAGCCTTGGCAGCTCCAATGATGGCCCTACTCTTCCTCCCTGCAACCCCATTCTATTGTGGCTTGTAAGGCATTGTCGTCTCCTTCTTGATTCTTGCCTCCTTGCATAAATTCTTTAAGTCATTGGAGGTATATTGGCCTCCATTGACCAACCTCAAAAGTTTGACCTTCCTCCTTGTTTGGTTCTCCATGAGAGCTTTAAACTCTCAAGACCAACTGAAGACTTCATCCTTAGCCTTCATGAAGTAGACCCACATTCTACTAGAGAGGTCGTCTATGAAGATCACGTAGTAACTATAACCACTCAAAGATGACATTGACATAGGTCGACACACATCTGAATGTACCAGATCCAATATGCCCTTGGACCTGTTGTCACTGTTAAGAAAGGTTGTCTTGGCATACTTGCCAAATGCACAACCCTTGCATACACCCAATTGCTCTACATTGAACTCTAGAAGACCAGTGACCATCTCCCTCAATATAGGTAAGGCTTTGTGGTGCAAGTGACCCATCCTCCTATGCCATAACTCGCACTAACTATCGTTGTCGTGAACCAGGGCATGTACAGGCTGACCCCTAAACATGTACAACTTCCCCTCTCTCCTCCCAATCACTCGACCTGTGCTCGAACTTGAAGATCTCATCCTTACAAATACCTATCCATCTCAGGAGAAAACCTCATATCCCTTGTCCTCCACGGCTAAGATTTCTTGAAGTTTCTTAGTTAACCCTGGAACATACAATACCACTGTCACCTCCAAAGGCTCTCCTGACTCTGGTTGAAACTAGATAGTCCCAACCCCCTCTATTGCACACTCAACATTGTTGCCAAGCTACACATGTAACTCTAAGTCTCCCTTTCAAATGTTGGTGAACAAATTTTGTGATCCCATAATGTGACGAGAAGCAACATTGTCCATGAACCACGCACCCTTTGTTATGGTGCTAGAAAGGCAAGCCACTAACGAGAAATCCTTCTCGAACCTCGTGGCAAACTCGTTGATCTGCGAATCTCCTGAAGCTGCAACCATGCCTTCCGCTTGCCCTTCTTCTTGTTCGAACATTGACCTACATAGCAACCAAACTTGTGACATGCAAAGCACTTAACTTAGCTCATGTCCTTCTTCTTACCATCCTATGAAGTAGCTTCCCCACTCACATTCTTCCCCTTGCCCTTCCTTACCTAACTCACAAGGGAAAGGTTCTCATCATCACTTTTCTGTTGAGCACCATGTACAAACTCCTCTCAAATCTCCTCCTAGATGAAGTCATCCCATAACCCCTCCGAATCTAGAAGCTTCTCTCGTGCCATAATACACTTAATGAAGGGAGCCCATGGTTTTGTGTGTTGAGAAAACTAGGGCATCATTAGTAGGTGATTTCTCTTTGATTAGTAATTGCTTGTGAATGCTTTTTACATCGTTAGATTAGAATCTTCTTCTTCTTAGATTATTAGTGTTCTTCTTCATCAAATAGTAACCAATGTATGAACATAAATAGACAAGAGACACAGAATGTAGGCTATCAACGAAGGCCAAAACCTCTCACTCTTTGAAAGGAAAACCCACACAAATTCTTCTTATAGAGATTCCAATTGATGAATACCAAGACCAAGATCCTTGACCCATTAGCCACTCCAAGACCAAGACACCAGTTCTCTTGAATGTCTTCTCTTCTTCTTGACTACTCTTCCTCTTCGATCTTCTGAGCATTGAGACATTGACACCATTGAGTTCTTATCAAGATCTCTTCTTGTGAGACCTTCTTATTGTCATCATCAACGAACTGTGGTTGTACCGAACTGTTACGTCCTCAAGACTATATCTCTAATCCAAGACAGAGAGACCCTTGAGCTTGTCTCTGCCATCTTGTATCTTAGACCGAGCTTCTGCACCGAGACAGTCTTCGCACTATTCATCCGAAATTCCAAAGTGATTTCCAAACTTCCTTATTGTGATTAGCCCATAAGATATCCTTGTTGCCCCTCCCTTCTCTATCCGAGTTCCATCAAAACTGTACCTTCTACACTGAACTATGGCACTGAAACTTCATACAAATCTCAGAAGGTAATCCGAACTTGTCTCTTTGTTAGGCCACTAAAATCCGAACTTGTCTCCTATTATTGTCACCCGAAAACTCAAAGAGAGATATCCGAACTTCATTCTGTTGCCATCCATCCAAAACCACAGAGAAATATGCAAAATTCTGACTGTCCTAATGCGAGGACCCTTCACGCCTATTTACAGTGGTTTCCCTTCATAAATAAGCCAACCTGAGTATATGAAGGGTTGTGTCTCCATGATTGTGAGCCGACATGAGTTCTGCTTCATCTTGAGGCCGACATACGAAAAGGAGGACTAGTGCTTCTCGTTGGAGGGCTTCTAGACAACTTTATAGACTTATATACATTCCATACATGACATTAACAATATGACAATTACTAAAGGCTCACAATGGGAGCCATCTAAAATAAAATCCCTTGCTCATGAAACCCATGAAGCAAGTCTTACAATCATAATTTTATTTTCCTTATTTACATCATTTACAAAAAGTCACAGTTACATGTCATTATGAAGACCGAACCTAGTTATACTCTTCAACACTCCCTCTTAACTAGGGAGGTATTCATAATGGTACTTGGTCATTCTCAATCTGAAGCATTTCTCATAAGAAGAATCGGATTGGTAATCCATCTGTCTAGCATCATATTTAACAAGCATTGTCACATAGCAAGGTCTTGACTAACAGTTATATCCTCATGATCAAAGCACAATGCTAGCGAGACCAATGATTTATAAACACCATAACCATTGTCTCTCAAGGTACATACTCCACTCGGGTGTTCACAAAGTATGACCTACTTTGGACTATTCTTATCTTGGATAGCCAGTCCTCAAAGAATATTGGTCCTCTACAACTACTCTTATCCTGGATGCCCTATCTCATCCTCAAAGAGCATCGGACGCCAGATGTTTGCCCAATCCTCCATTCTGTCTTCCCAGGTGAAGACCAGAATGATGTGTCTATCTCTCTCTCTCTCTCTCAATTAGGGAGGACATATCAATTCCAATAATGGAATGTACTCATTCCTACGGAAGGAATGTACCTAAGCTCCCTCTTGGCTAAGGAATTTCCAAGTTTCTTCCAAGTAAGAAACTTGTTTTCAAGCTCCCTCTTAATTAGGGACCTACAGCAACTCCAACTCCTTCCTTCGATGTTCATGAATTTCTTTGTCAAGGAGTCTTCATCTTTTGGGGCTTCTTCATAAGGCACAGACCATCCATCACTTTCATCCATGAGTCAGTCATGTCATCACTCCTTTCATTAGAAAGTGATCCATCAGTCTACATCTAGCCTTGCTTCATGTCATGTTGCCTTCTTCATACCATTCTTCGGAAGGATCTTACATCCTTCTACATGGTCCTCTGGGAAGACATCCACAGTTCTTCCTTTGGCAGTCCTGCATAAGCCCATCCAGATATTTGTTCAAAAATAAGAAATGAACACTTAAATCAAAATTACCTTTGTGATGGTCTTTCATCATGACATCTTCCAGTTTGCATCAGCATCTTGCATACATGTTGACATATCTCCCAAAGATATCCATTGTCAAGGGTCTCCATCTTTTTCAAACTTCCATCAGAGTCTTCATATCTTTCCGGGAGATTTCCTAGTCAAATCTTCTTGGTCTTCCGGGTGTTGATTGCTTTTACCATGGTTGCATTATCTCATAATCTCTTCCTTCATTTCTTCACACATTTCATTCCATTCCCAGGAACTTCCAATCAGAGTTCCTCAAATGTAATCAACCACCTCATACTTCATATGAGGACATATTATGTTGATTTCATCTAGTGTGACTCATGCCTTCTGGCATCCTTTCATAGGAGGAGATTTCTTTCCTTTAATCATGCTTCTCAAAATTGAGCAGTGATCCATGTTACCTGCAACCATACAACATGACTTTATAATATTGAATACAAGCATACATACCTCATTTACCTTTAGGTCATCTAGGCTTCTCTCAGCAGCTTCCTTGATTGAAAAGAGCTTCAATCCCTTGATCTACTTCATCTCTCGTGTCATCATACCATCATCCCATGAATTCCACAAATTGGAATTCCTGATGAAACACTTGCTTCCTCTCTAGATTGGTGAACCTTCCAATGAAGATTCAATCAGAGAATCTTGAGGATTTTACATATCCCCATCCAGTAAATGTTTCCTTTTGATGTATGATGAGCCTTGTCCTAGATGACTTCTTCCTTTCCTTAAGTTTCCAATGAGGTTCTCAAGAGCTATATCCTTCATATTTGACAACCATAGATTTTGTTCCAGTTGTCTTTCATGTTTCCCTATGGTGATGTCACAAGCTCTTGCTTCTAATGCTTTTCCTCTTTCAGCTTCCTCCACTTCTTCGATGAAATGGACTTCTTCTCTATCTTCCTTGTTATTGCCCTTTTTGCACTTAGGACAATCTTTCATATAATGCTCATAGCATTGAATCTTAGCTATGTTCTTCTTTGCTTTCGACAAAATGTCTAAATCCTTTCATTAATCCTTCAACACTTTTTCCCTCAACCTATCATCTCCTATAGAAACCACAAGTTGTTGAATGGGATAGCTTTCTTATCCTCATATTCATTTGTTACCTTGTTCATCAGTTAGTGTATTCAGAACAATGAAAATTATCTCTCCCAGATCTTGCAATTGAGAACTTATGAAGATAATCCTTTATCCTTTGATACCTTCAAGTTGTGTAGATCAGATCTAAGTGATGTGACCTTCTTTATCGCATCTTCAGAGAATAGTTCTACTAGTTTATCATATGTCTCTTTGATGTCTCCAATCCTGCCACATAGAGAATGAGGGGACCTTTGACTGATTTCATAAGAATCCCTTGAGCCCCTTGATCCCTTTCCATGTATTCAAATCATGCTTGACCTTCGAATGGTTTGGAGGCCTTTTCATAGATATGATCAATGACTCCACTTTCTTCGAGGACTATGTCTATACGCTTGACAAGTGAAGCTGAAATCTTCAACTTGATCACTTTGATGGTGGTTGAAAAAGATGTATCAGTGCCCCTTTTGAATGATCTTCCGAATGAAAATCCCTTCTTCAATGAAAGGAGATTGCTCCTTTTGTGATGACAACGCCTTTGATCTAACTCTTCTTTGATGATGTTGATTTGATGAGGATCTCTTGATGCTTCCTCAGATGATAAGGAGGAGATCCTTGCTTCAATGAGGGAAGACTGCTTTGGAACCTTTTGAAGATGATGGCAATGCCTTTTAGCCTTCTTGGGATAACTAGCCTTCAAGATCCTTCGATTTCTTCAGTGGTGAATGAGTGTTGATCAGAAATGCTTCTAGGGTTTCCACTTTCTCTAATATGATGTGATCTTAGTCCTTGAAGTCCTTCGCTAGGATGTCTATCCTTTGGGCTACCTTGCAATGTAGATTTCTTCGACTTGATGAGGGTAGTTGTGGCCTTTTGACGGTGACTAGAGGATCCAACACTTTTGCTGGTGTAGACTTCTAGTTGCCTTGATTTGATTAATGATCCCGAGACTTTCTACTTCAATGTAGATCTTGATTTCACTTTGATATCCTTCAACTTGCTTTGATGCCTTCCTTGAAACTTGATCCTTGAGTGTCTCTTTGATTAGATGCTCTTCCTTAACTGTCACCTTAGCTCTGATGCCATGTTGAGAAATCTAGAGCTTCATTAGTAGGTGATTTCTCTTTGATTAGTAACTGCTTGTGAATGCTTTTTACATCATTAGATTAGAATCTTCTTCTTCTTAGATTATTAGTGTTCTTCTTCATCAAATAGTAACCAATGCATGAACATAAACAGAGAATGTAGGCTATCAGCCAGGGCCAAAACCTCTCACTCTTTGAGAGGAAAACCCGAACAAATTCTTCTTATAGAGATTCCAACTGATGAATACCAAGACCAAGACCCTTGAACTATTAGCCACTCCAAGACCAAGACATTAGTTCCCTTCACTATTTGCTCTTCTTCTTGACTCATCTTCCTCTTCAATCTTCTTAGCATTGAGACATTGACATCACTGAGATATTATCGAGATCTCTTCTTGTGAGACCTTCTTACTATCATCATCAACGAACTGCGGTTGTACCAAACTGTTATGTCCTCAAGGCTGTATCTCTGATCCAAGACAGAGAGACCCTTGAGCTTGTCTATGCCATCTTGTATCTTAGACCGAGCTTCTACACCAAGATAATCTTTGCACTATTCATCCGAAATTTCAGAGTGATTTCCGAACTTCCTTACTGCGATTAGCCCAGAAGATATCCTCGTTGTCCCACCCTTCTCTATCTGAGTTCCATTCAAACTATACCTTCTACACTGAACTGTGGCACTGAAACTTCATACGAATCTCATAAGGTAATCTGAACTTGTCCCTTTGTTAGGCCACTGAAATCCGAACTTGTCCCCTATTACACTCACCTAAAAACTCAGAGAGAGATATTTGAACTTCATTTTGTTGCTATCCATCCGAAACCACAGAGAGATATGCGAAATTTTGATTGTCCAAATGCGAGGACCCTTCACACCTATTTATAGTGGTTGCCCTTCATAAGCCAAACTAAATATATGAAGGGTTGTGTCTCCATAATTGTGAGCCGCATGAGTTCTGCTTCATCTTGATGTCGACATAAGAAGAGGATGACTAATGCTTGTCGTTGGAGGGCTTCTAGACACCTTTATAGACTTATGTACATTCCATACATGACGTTAACTCTATGGCAATTCCTAAAGGCTCACAATGGGAGCCATCTAAAAGAAAATCCCTTGCTCATGAAACCCATGAAGCAAGTCTTACAATAATAATTTTATTTTCCTTCTTTACATCATTTACAAAAAGTCACAGTTACATGTCATTATGAAGACTAAACCTAGTTACACTCTTCAACATTGTGAAGCCATTTAGGGCCATCCTTACCAACTCCTCATCTAACACAGCCTCACCAGCTACAATCAACTCATCATGAACTTGAGTGATCCTACTGAGATAAGATGTTATGGTATCTGACCTAGACATCTTGGTGATGTTGACCTTTGTTAAATTTGGACAACTAGGTCCAAACTCCATGTTCTGATGCTCAGATTAAGAGGCTAATATTTTTGTTGGATTCCTCTTTCTGAGAGGTGTAAAATCCATATAAAAATAGTCTTAATCCGATGAGCAGAACTTATATTTTGAATTTATTATTCTTAATAAATTATATGTGCAAGGTCAGCCAATTTTGTAATGTAGGCTCACATGCCCAACAGATGTGTCACACACCCTCATTGATGGATATATATACAGGAAAAGTTGGAGAGAATTTGAACACAACACAACTCACATCTTCCTCTCTCATCCTAAAAAGTACGAGCTACCTGGAAGACGAATTTCAGCCACACGTGGGAAGGACGAAGAGGATTCTTTCTGCTGCTAGGGTTTCGCAGAAGTTTGACCAGCGTTGACTTTGGTCAACGCTTGGTCCAAACAGGCTGAAAACTTGTGGGAGGTTCGATTTTTGAAGGCCGTACTACCTGGCACAAAAATCAAGGTCAAAGGGTTGACCGTTTTGCTGCTGCGTTGACTTTTAGCTTGCTGCCCCTGCGTTGACTTTTCAGGACAGCGTTGACTTTTGTAGAACTGACTTGGGTTGACTCATCTACTGGTTGGAGGGTTGTTGTGACACATGCTGGGCTGGCTGACCAAAGGAGACTTTGCTGGTTGAAGCAACCTGTTGACCGCCGAAATGAACACATACATTTTTCTTGTTTCTGATTTGTCTTCTGTAAGATCTGCTTATATGTTCTATCTGCATTTTGCTTATCTACTTGTATGATTGCTGTGAGAAAAGTGAAATTGCTCTTAGCATAGAACATCTACAAAACTTTACATGGTATCAGAGCTGAGGTGAAGACAAACTCTATCTATAGCAATCATCATCGAAGGAAATGGATACCTCTAAGCTTGAATTCAGGGAGAATGACAAGCTGACTGGAAGTGATGACTTCCATGCCTGGAAGATGTTATTAGATCAGCCCGGTGAACAACAGTTTGTTACTAATCCTCCATCTAGCGGGAAGCCAAGGTAATTTCGTAAGATTCAGACGTGGTTTTATGGTCGCGTGGTGGGGATCCGAAAGATCTAACGCAGCAGTTACCTGAATATATGACTGCGCGGATTATCTCGGGTAAAGACGCAGGAGTAAAATATATGACCGGCGGACTGTTGGAGTAATCAGAAGTTTTGTTCACAAGTGCAGACATATGGTAATGTGCAAGGGGCTTGCGCAATCGTACCGTGGTGTAATCTTGTGAACAAGAAGAAAATAATACGACGAGGGAATGAGAACAGTTTGATTGTTGCGGGCAAAGACTGTTCTATAGTCTCAGATACGGACAGCGGCTGGATTATACCCTTGCGCAGAGCGGGTCACGCGCCGAAGGAGTATATACTTAGCGGACTAAACGGATAGAACGATTAAAGCACTATCGATGGTCTGGTTATAAGCTGGTGGCAATTAATATTCAAACAACCGGACGTTGTAACGCCCAGGTTTATAGAAGGCGTATAAACCACTCGGAGGTCTACACGTATGCGGGATTGTCAGAATAAGTATATTGGGCTAGCGGTGGAATAAGAGACTGTCACATGGTTGAAACCGTGGATCAACTCGTGGATAAGGATCTACAAATAGTTGCAGGATCGTCGGCGGACGAACGCGTGGGCCGTAATATATATACGGGGTTATATATATATATATATATATATATATATATATATGCTGGGGTATTTCTGCTGAAACGACGCGTGGAAGGGGAATCTTATGTGCAGGTATATAAACGTATATACGCTGGTGCATTGGATAAACCGGGCGGAAGTTGACATAGCAGAAGGCTGGCACGTGGCAGAGAGAAACAATAGTCGTGTGCAGGCCTTTCAATGATCGACTCGTGGGCAGAGGACCATAGCACAGCTGCGCAGGTTTGTCTGGTTGTTGGTACGCGGATAGGGACAGCACGATGATCATGCAGAACGGTATTGGAGAACAGCGCGCGACTGTGTCTACTGCAATCTAAGCAGTGACAATCAAATCAAGAGTTGCAGTCTCGGTATACTCAAAGGGAGAAGTATCTACTCTCTCGGATCATCGAAGGTCATGTTGCATATTATCTCTATTTCATATATATTACTGTCTCAGCATAACCAGATCAATGAAGTATGTTTCGGTGATGACATTGATTCTCGGCATCCCTGAAAAAGGAGAAATACCAAAGAGTATGATGCGCTAGCTGCAAAATGATGCCCTAATTCTACGTAGGACAAGAAGACATCTATTCGCTGGCAAATGATGAATTTCTATGTTGTTCATCTCTATATGCTGTTCAGGAAATTTGATGCAAGGTGAAACCCTATACGCTGACACATGGGAAACCATATACACTGTACGTTGGTCATGTATATATATATATACATATACGCTGGTAATGAGCCGAATCGATGAAGTGAACGCAGTCATGATACGCTGCTCCTGGAGGCTTATACTCACATCAACGGAGTCATATATGCTGATATATATATACGCTGTCATGAAAACATTTCTCACGCTGTTTATGAAAACATATAGTGATGCCCTAGCAGCTGTGGTCGCAGTAAGGAAGATAGCTGCCGTAGCCGCAGTGAGGAAGACATAGCCGCAGTATTTAATTTCATACGCAGTTATGGTGACAGTTAATATGTTACGTAGCGATGTGATACGCTTTTCATATATATGTTGATACGTTGGTTAATCTCTGGAAAATCCATGTACAGCGCAGTTATATATGGAATGTTGTTAGTCGCAGAAGCCCGCAATTGGATTATATATGGAACGCTGTCAGCATATACGTAGCAACTATCCTCTATAAGTTGTTATCTATACGCACAGAAATTGAATACTACTTACGTGCAGTTCTTGAAGACTCACAATCTGTCCCTGAATCTTCGGGTGATGAAGGAGCAGATTTATGTATTACAATGGGGTAGGGTTTCCGCAAAACAGAAGATACACATTATTGTGGGCTAGGGTATCCGCAAACAACGACTCAATTCTTTCGTGTGATCCACACTATAGGAAGGATGGTACAGACCTCTGATAGCTGTAGGATCTAGATGCTATCGTAGTGTTTGGATAAAGGCAGACCAGATCACGTATGACATGATAATGCCTTCTCACCTCAGGAACTAGGCATACTTGAAGAGGCATGAAACAGAAAGACAGACTTGGCATAATGGTGAGACACAGTATAGTATGATATTGAGAACTGTGACCCCTTACTATTCTCCCTGTCTTGGATTAATGGAGATCACAATGATACTTAAGAAGCAACCTTAGTCTCTGCATATTAGCACAATGAGAATTAGTGATAAAGGTCTCAAGCAATGTCAAGTGTTGTTGTAGTGATGACAGTGATAGTTACATTCTCAGCATAGTGGAAGAAGTTGTGTCAAGAATGATCAGTGACAAAGTCATGATCTAGTTCTTGTAAAGATCTTGATCTCGTTGAAGATTCAGAGATCACCTTTGTGGTAACTTCTAAGGGACAGGCATGGGCAACACAATGTTGAATGAGATCATGAGCAGCATGATGGATAGGATCATGAGCATGGGCAGCGTGATCATGGACAGCTTGATGTTGAGAACAACTCAGTGATACTTGGATGCAACATTACATAATGAATTGGCAGCATCAAGACACATGGGCAGCATAATGTATGAGGTCATGGACATCATGATGTGTGGGCTGCACAATGAACCTCTGGGATTTGAAGTTCAAGATCGAGACACTTATGTCTGCAGGTTGAAGAAAGCCCTCTATGGGTTAAAGCAAGCACCCAGAGCTTGGTATGAGAGGATGGATAGTTACTTGATGAAGCTGGACTTCACTCGAAGCAATGCTGATCCAAACCTTTACTTTAAGGTTGTGGAAGGAAAGCCTCTCATCCTAGTGCTGTATGTGGACGACCTCTTCCTAACAGGTGATGACCCTCTCATTCATCAATGTAAGAGGGAGCTTGCTGCTGAATTCGAGATGAAAGACCTAGGACTGATGCACTATTTCCTAGGCTTGGAGGTCTGGCAGAGACCTGGAGAGATTTTCCTTTCTCAAGGAAAGTATATTGTGAAGCTTCTGGAAAGATTTGGGATGATGGACTGTAAGTCCGTGTCGACACCAATGGAACTCAACTTTAAGAAGTTGAGTGGCAGCGCTGCAGGGCCTATCTTGGCCAATCCTACTGAGTATCGTCAACTCATAGGAGCTTTGATGTTCTTAGTGAACACCCGTCCGGACATATGTTTTGCAGTGAATACTTTGAGTCAACAGATGGTTGAGCCTCATCATTTTCACTGGGTTGGTGCCAAGAATCTTTTGAGATATCTTCGGGGCACAATAAACCATGGGCTGAGATACACTGCCGGGAGTGTGATACTCCGGGGATATACTGATGCCGATTGGGCTGGCAGTGTGGTGGATCGTAAGAGCACATCTGGATGCTGTTTCAATCTTGGTTCTGCTTCGATCTCATGGATGAGCAGGAAGCAGAAGTCGGTGGCTTTGAGCACCGCGGAGGCCGAATACATTGCTGCTAGTATGGCCTGTTGTGAAGCAGTTTGGTTGAGGAAGCTCTTTAGTGAGCTGTTCCAACATGTGCTAGATACCACTGTAATACTCTGTGATAATCAGAGTGGGATTCGTATGACTGAGAATCCTGTGTTCCACGACCGATCCAAGCATATTGATATCAGGTACCACTTTATCCGGGATATGGTACAGCGAGGCGCCGTAAGGCTCGATCATATAGGAACTGATGAGCAGGTCGCGGATATTCTCACTAAGCCCCTGGGGAAGGTCAAGTTCCTAACCTTCCGTGAGAGTCTTGGTGTCGTGGAAAGACCCTATGATGTGGGTCCTGTTGGACGATGAGCTCTGGGAGCTCTGGGGGGCTTTGGGGATAGCTTCTCGGAGCTATAAGCACTCATAATGCTTCTGCCCCACCCTTGTGATTATTGAGCTGGTTCGCCACTCATTTAATCTGTGCCCCGTATGCATCCTACCCATTGAGTTCAGGGCTCATGGGAAGTACCTCTCATTTGGCCAATGAGGTGTGGAAAAGCTAGAGACTATTAGCAAAGACTGATGGACGCATCAGAGATTGCCGTACTCTCTATCTAGGATGGCATGGTCCAACCACTTGATCTGGGATCAAGATTTGTGAGGTCTGGGACCTCTGGACTGATTATGTCAATCGGGGAATGATGTCTTTGTGACTGACCCACTTCTGTTCTGAAATAAAGAAGCCAACAAAGCAAGTTTCGGCGGGATGACTCACGATGTTAATTGCACTAATAGATGGAGTTCTCCCTAGTTGAGAGGGAGTGTTAAATTTGGACAACTAGGTCCAAACTCCATGTTCTGATGCTCAGATTAAGAGGCTAATATTTTTGTTGGATTCCTCTTTCTGAGAGGTGTAAAATCCATATAAAAATAGTCTTAATCCGATGAGCAGAACTTATATTTTGAATTTATTATTCTTAATAAATTATATGTGCAAGGTCAGCCAGTTTTGTAATGTAGGCTCACATGCCCAACAGATGTGTCACACACCCTCATTGATGGATATATATACAGGAAAAGTTGGAGAGAATTTGAACACAACACAACTCACATCTTCCTCTCTCATCCTAAAAAGTACGAGCTACCTGGAAGACGAATTTCAGCCACACGTGGGAAGGACGAAGAGGATTCTTTCTGCTGCTAGGGTTTCGCAGAAGTTTGACCAGCGTTGACTTTGGTCAACGCTTGGTCCAAACAGGCTGAAAACTTGTGGGAGGTTCGATTTTTGAAGGCCGTACTACCTGGCACAAAAATCAAGGTCAAAGGGTTGACCGTTTTGCTGCTGCGTTGACTTTTAGCTTGCTGCCCCTGCGTTGACTTTTCAGGACAGCGTTGACTTTTGTAGAACTGACTTGGGTTGACTCATCTACTGGTTGGAGGGTTGTTGTGACACATGCTGGGCTGGCTGACCAAAGGAGACTTTGCTGGTTGAAGCATCCTGTTGACCGCCGAAACGAACACATACATTTTTCTTGTTTCTGATTTGTCTTCTGTAAGATGTGCTTATATGTTCTATCTGCATTTTGCTTATCTACTTGTATGATTGCTGTGAGAAAAGTGAAATTGCTCTTAGCATAGAACATCTACAAAACTTTACAACCTTTTCCCTCAACACCATTTTTCTGTTGTGATTATCACTCTAGAACAACTTACTTAGACATTCTCACATTTCCCTAGCTGATTTATTTCTGGAAAGATAAGGGATTACATGATCTTCCACCTCATCCAAAATGATTATCTTCGCTTTCATATCATTTTGGTTATGGATAGCCAGTTGTGTAGCATCAATAGGAGGGGTGAGTTATTGATCTACAAACTTCCAGATCCTATTCTCCATCAATACTAATGATATCCCCTCCTTCCAAGGACTGTACTTGAATGCACCCTCCAACCGTCTTCAAACCTTAACCTTGTTGCAACCATTCTCACAATTTTGAAACCGAATACTCAAAACCTAGAAAAAATATAACTGCTAGAAAATTATTTTATTGTTATAAGCCCTATGACAAATTGATCTCTCTCTTTAGAGTTTTAATGCTCTATTCTAATCAATTTATTTTACCCAAAAAATTATATTCACCCCAACAAATCATTTTATTTTGAAATTGTTAAATAAAAAATATGTGGGCATTTCACTTAAATAATTGCAACACAAATTTAATAGAAAATCAAACACAAAACAGAACAAAAATTTGCTCAACAAATTCTCCTTCACTTTTCTATTACTCAAGAAAATTAGGGCTCCCCTAACAGGGAAAATGACCCTCAATACACAGAAAAATACAACTCAATAGAACCTAGATTTTCAACCCCTGAAGAATTCAACCCACTAGAAATTCTCAACCCTATAAACTCCCGACTTCCCCACCTACAAATCAGCCTCCTCTTCCTTGCTTTGTATGATCCCTTGCGCACTAGAAAAAAACCTCCTACCCTAGCGCAAACTTGGCTAGAAAATCTCAACCCCTCACAGATTTTGGCCTCCTCCAAATTTTGGCCGTCTCTCTCTCCACAAACTAGGCTCCTTTGAATTATTCTCCCCAAATCACCTCACTGCACACCATTCTCTTCTCTTTAGTCTTGATTCTCTAAATCCATTGAGAAAACCGTTCTCACAATAATTCAATGTGTCTTCCTCCTCTCCCTTTGGCTTCTTTTATAATTATCATTAAGCTAAAACCCTAATCCTAATCTCCTAAGTGATGAGTGGCTAAGATTAGATCTTAAGCCTCACTTGAGATCAATGGTAGAGATTAGATCTAAAAATGAATTAAATTCATTTTTTATTAGAAATCTTACCTTAATAGCCAACATTAAGTAATTAATGTGTTTTTACTAAGTTAAAATTCAGAAAGAAATCATAAACATCACTTACTCAACACAAGCAAGTACCTAAAGGGGCTTTGGAACATCTTTTGAATGCTTGACACCTAGCTTATGCAGAAGGACCTATCTAAGCTATCAACATCAACATAGACTTGAAACACAAATGAGATATATAAAGATTATATATGCTACAACCATATACAAGAGACATGTAAGAGGAAATATACGAAATATACCCTTGTATTATGATAATCAGAAGAAAGAAAACTATGTTCACTTACCTCTTAAGATGGGGTGACCTTTCACTAAGCAAAGTTCCAAATACAACAATATTCAACAAAATATTCCATAACCTCTCAGTTCTTTAAATAGATTCTCAATAGCAAAACCCTAACTACTTGTGGTCTCATCATTAATGAGTAACAACTATCTACTAGACCTCATTTAATATAGAAGACCATTTTACATTAAATAATTACCCACTACTATCTAAAGAGATTTATTCAAATAGGATGGTCACATACATCAATTCATTATCTCCTAGGTATCCTAAATTGGGGAGGTTAAGGTAAGACCCCAATGTTGAAAATGTAGCAAGTAAAGGTCTTTTGACTTGTGCCTTAGCCAGTGAAGACCTTGATGTGTCTTTCTCTCAGAATGAGTGTGAGCTCATGAGTTAGACTTCAATTAGGATGAGTTTATTTCTAGTTTACTGGAATAATCATCAACTTAGCATGTGTAGTGTTGGAGCTTCAGTTAAGTGGAGTCTTCATCAGTTTGACTAGAGAATGGGATGGCCATTATAAGTTCAGTTAGAGAGAGTTAATCTTCAGTCTTGATTGAAAGAAGGGCGAGTTAGTCTCCAATGTTGATTAGAGAGAGAACGAGTTAAGAACTCTAGTGTTGATTGGAGAAAGGACGAGAAGAACTCTCAGTTAGCTCTCAATCAGGACTCAACTTCTAAAATATAACTGGGCCTCCTTGCATGTTCAAATTGGATCTATAAAGAGGAGGACAAAGGCACAGGAAATCATATGTTTTAAGGTTTGTGAGATAAGAGAGTTCACGAGTTTGTGAGAGTATATTTGATTGTGGAGAGAACAGAGCTTGTTTCCTTAGAAATACGAGATCACAAATGCGCTAGAAATTAGAAGATTGATTGTGGACAGATTTGAGGAAGCTTGTGTCCTAAGAAATAGGAGCCACTAATGTGCTAGGAAATAGGAGACTTGTGGAGATTTGCGCAAGAGAATAGGAGCCACAAGTGTGCTAGGAAATAGGGACTTGTGCGCTAAGAAATAGGAGCTCCTTGTGTGCAAGGAGATAGGATATTTGCGCAATAAAATAGTGTTGCCAAGTGCGTAAGAGAATAGCAACTAGTATAAGGAATTGCAAAGGCAAGTCAAGTATTCAGCAAGGGAACAATTGCAAGTTAGAAGGTTGAGATCAATCAGTGATCAAGGCAGATCGAGATCAATTGTATCAGTTGAGATTAGTGAGAAAAAGCATAATGCTTTCTCATAGACAGATTGCTTTATAATAGATCCAAATTGCTCAAGAATAGTTAATAAAATACCACAACCTAGGAAGCAGGTTTTCCCTATTGAGTTTCCTGAGAAAACAAGTGTGTCAATTTGTGTGCATGTGTTCTATTATCTGGTGTTTTATTTTGTTGCTTCTAATTTGTTAAGAAACCCTATATCTTGGCAAAAGTAAATTTGGTTTCAGCTTTCGGTAATTCATTAAGTAGTTGCAGAGTTTCATGGAAATTTAACACCCAACACACCTTAAGGCTAATTCTACCACAAAATAACCAAACATTAGTGGAATTTTAAGGACAAAAATAGACCTCAAAATGAAAAATGTACTAACAAGAACCAATAGGATTCAAGATGATAATGTCGAACCAATAGGATTCAAGATGATAATGTCATCCTCAAGGGGTGAGGTAGCATTAGGAGAATTTTAAGGTCTAAAATGGGCCTCCTAAGGAAAATAATAAAATAATAGTAAATATAATAAAAATAAGAGTTATGAATTTTTAAAAGAGAGAAAAAAACTACTTTTAATATCATATTTTCGATTTATCTCCTTATAGGTTTACTCAAACTTCAAATGTGGGAACTTGTCGGATGTGGAATCTAATTTTACATCCAATGAATTCCCACACTTGAAAGTTGAGTAAACCTGTAAGGAGATAAATCGAACATACTATTAAAAAAAAAAAAAAAAAAAATTATATTTTTTTCCTTTCAAAATGCATCACTCTCATTTTATTATTTTTACTATTGTTTTATTATTTTCCTTAGGAAGCCCATTTTAGACCTCAAACTTCTCCTAATGTTACCTCAATCTGACACTATGTTTTTATCCCATATAGCCTTAATAGATTGAAACAACTAAACACTTGAAACTTTAGCAAGATGAAATAAATAACAAATCTAGCTCCAAACAACCCCATTCTATCTCAAACACAATCTTAATTAGCACCAATTTCCTCTCCAAAGTCTCCCCTGAAAAGAATGAAACCAGTGAATTTTAAAACAACAAGAACCAAACTTCCAACCCCAAGCCTTGAAAATCAGAGACTGATGAGGAAAATCCATTTTAAAAGGCTACCGTTTAAAAATAAACCTTGAGAAAAATTTCCACTGATGACAGATGAAAAAAAGGTTTTACAATGACTGACCTTGACATAATAAACTTACTGAAATTCAGAGACTGAGAAAACTTATTTTTATTTGCACACCCTAAAAGAAAATCAATCATGCTAACCAAAAACAGTTTTTCCGTGCTATTAAAAACAGAAACAAACAATGATGTGTAAAGGTGCCCATTTATTGGATTCCAGGAGCAAGCTCCAAAATGTCCAGTGGTGAGGATTCCCACAAGCAGACGCAACATGATGAGCCAGAGGATGATTGCCAGACAAGTGGCTCAGATGAGTAAGCAGCAAAAGCAAGAAACATCAGTGACCAGACCCTCTCATGTAATCCAAACAAAACAATGCACAAGTCATTTCCTTTGTAGCTTCAGTTTCTTACACATTATATTTAAGGTTTGTAACTCCACCAGTCATATTATCCACCTTCAAAAGAAAAGCACATTCTACCCAAACTTTTATTATTGAAAAAAATGCCATCATTTGATTCTTATTCAAACTTTTTTTTGGATAAATCACTTTCTAAGCATTTTATAATAATAAAAAAGGGGCTGTGTAACAACCACCACAAGCTAGAGTTAAGTACCCTGGAGTGCGCTAAGCATTAACTAAAACGCCTCCTTTCGTACTGTTTTTTTTTTCATTTATCTGGATTTTTTCTACGGTATTGTTTAGCCTAGATTCCAAACCCAACCCTGTGCAATCTCGCCCAGCTAAAACTGCAAACTTATCGATTCAGAATTTTGATCGACGGGTTTGTGGAGTCTCCTAATAGACCCATTCTATCAAAATTGCCAAACTACAGAAATCAAAACTGCCACTTGAACATGCAATAACATTAAAGGCAGTTGAAATCACATGGGGCCATAATTAGCAATAAAGTCCCTGCCGCAAACTTCTTGTCGGTGTATTGTTTTAAAAATCATAAACACCAGACGAATAGTAAGAACCCTAAAAATCAAAATATCTATCAAAATATCTGGACAAGTCGCTAGCTAATCGATTCATTCACTTTGGTCTGGCCTTTTGCTGAGTCCACGTTGGGTATAGCTTTAAGATTTGAATATCTAAAAAGCAATAAGAAAAACAATAGATGGAGAGACTACCTGCAGGCATTTGGAAGGCAATCATGGTTGAAGAAGGAAGCCTGTGCATATATTGCATATGCTCTGACCTGTCTCTCCCCATGTTGCTGGACAGGTGCCATCAGTCCAAATGCATTATGCTTATCCTTGGCCAGCAGGGAGGCAGTTAGTTCGGGAGAAAATCCGGGCAGCTGTCCTTGTACAGGCCAGAATGCCATAACACTCACCATAAATGAATGCAACATGTGAGCCTGTGAATCAACAATCCCATCCCCTTGCAGAAGCAGCAGGAGTTGAAAACTAGCTGGAGAAACTATGGCCAAATTGTAAGCTGCAACTAGAAATCGGGCCTGTGTTTGGGTTTCAGGGTCTATTGAATGGGAGTCAAGAATGCTCAATGATTTGCATACCCATTGCGTGTGTGAGGAGGCCTGAGCCTTCGAATAGCAATCAAAAGTGCAGAAGAGGAGAGGTTGAATGCATGATGGGCATGAAGGATAACTGGATGGGGAGGATGAAGAAGGCAATGCCCTAAAGCAATGGGCACAGAATGTAACAGGTGTTTTTGTGTTTGGGTTGTTGGGATTCGTATTTGGGTTTGTATTTGGATTTATGGGATTGGACTGAGAGTATAGGAGAAGTGGGGTTTCTTGCAGGAGTACCTGACCTGCTTTTAAGGGATGAGTTGCAACGAGAGCTCTGCCTCTGCCTTCAATCTCCTGAACTCTCACCAGTGGCGGCGCCTTTGCCGTTGCTGTTTCCATGATAATTGATCAGTCGAGATACTGCCCAAAACTCTGAAGAGTACTTCGGTGAGTGTTCATTGTGCGCGTTTTTGAAGAGTTGTAATGGTTATAGATGTTCAATGTCTCTTCACTGATCGTGTAAGCTCTTTCTTCTTTGTGCCATATGGATATTAAAGCTTTCATTCGTGTCATGTACGGATGGTTGATTGTGGGTTCAATCCGCGTATTTTTGAATGCGGTGTTTTAACGATTATGTTTTTTTTTTTCCCAAAAAGTTAGGGAAATTTTGGTTTTCAAAATATAGCAAGGATTTTTTAAATATAAGTAAAAATTGTTAAATTTCATAATTTTAGGTGTTTTAGAAGTTTTTGATGATGCTGAATCTATTTCCACCGTTAAAATATGATTCAAATACTGCGTCTACAAAAATTTTGAATTTTTTTGGTTAGATTGCCGTCTGGGCAATTCCTCCATCTCCGTAGACGACTCCTTTTTGAATTGTTTCTATGGCGATAGATATTTGTTTACTCTTCTTTTAAAATTGGTTATTAGGTCTAGGTCAAAATTAAATTAATCCGTATATATATAGCCCACATTGATTGGAGATTCATCGTTATAAGATCTCTTATATGTCATGATTCTCATAAAATGTTAATGCACATGAGTTTATAATGTATATATCTTAGGTTCGGGTTGGTGTAACAAATATGTATCTTCTCCCTTTGTTCGTGTTTGTGTGATGGGATGTGTATTTTGTATGTATGTGTATTTATTTGATTATGGATGGATGTGTATGTATGTGTATTTATTTGTATGATGGATGTGTATGTAGTTGAATTTATGTTTGTGTGACATGTGTATTTTTGAAATCTCCTCATTGCCTATGTGTATTTCTTTCTTTCTTTATGTTTTTCTCATGTTTGTGTAATGGGATTTGTATTTATTTGATTATGTGACGGATGTGTATGTATGTGTATTTATTCGATTATGTGATGGATGTGTATGTATGTGTACTTATTTGTGTGATGGATGTGTATGTAATTGAATTTATATTTGTGTGATATTTTTCTATCTTTGAAATCTTCTCCTTGCTTATGTGTATCTCTTTCCTTCTTTATGTTTGTGTAACGGATGTGTATTTTCTTCATTTTTTATGTTTGTGTTGTGTATTTTCTTCATTCATTATGTTTGTGTGAAGATGTGTATCTTATCCCTTCTTTATGTTTGTGTGAAGGATGTGTATCTTCTCCCTTGGGATGTGTATCTCATCCCTTCTTTATGTTTGTCAAACCGATGTGTATCTTCTCCTTCTTTATGTTTGTGTGATGGATGTGTATCTTCTCCCTTCTTTATGTTTGTGTGAAGGATGTGCATCTTTTCCCTTTTTTATATTTGTGTGATCTATGTGTATCCATGTGTACGTGTTTGTGTAAGGATGTGTATGTAGTTGAATTATTTTTATTGAGTATTACACTCTATGTATAGAAATCATTGTATGTATATAATCATTTTTATATTTATCTTTTTCCTTCTTTGAGTTTGTGTCATGGATGTGTATGCATGTGTGGTTGAAAATTCGAATTATTTTTATTTGAGTATTAAACTCTATGTATATAAAAAAAAAATTATAGATATAATCATGATTTTAGTTTTTTATAAAAATATCAATTTTATACGATAAGAAGTTTATGAGTTATTTTTATCGTTTTTGTGAATGATGTATCTTCTCCATTCTCTGTGTTTGTGTGACAAATGTGCATGCATTTGTACTTGAAAAGTTGAGTATTAAATTTTATGTATATAATTTCTTTAATATATAAATTAATTATTTTATTTTTTGTATAAAAAAAATCAATTTTATACAATAAGAAGTTTATGAGTTATTTTTATTGGTAAACCATAGGGTGGGGTATATGTTCCATCCAATTCATCTAGAACTTGCACCCAACCATTGCTACTTTCACACGCATATGCACACAATGATTATAAGTTGTGAGTGGTCAAATGTGTGTTTGCTCCTAGAGAGATTATATTAAATGATATTGTGACCCTTGCACACATAAGTGGATCAAATCCCACCCCCATGTTCTTCAATTTAATAACCCATTAGGTTAGGCTAAATGATGGGTGTCTAGCACTGAAAAGTGTTTGCTTACCAATATTGGGGCCCTGCCTTGGTTTGAAATTTGGTTAACCTACTTAGTGTGGCTTATGGGTGATAGTGTTAGGATCATGAGTATAGGCGTAATCCATGTGACTCGACCTCGAGCCTCCTCGGTGACAGATGGCAAATCTACCCATTCTCTTAATACCAAAAAAGAAATAACAAATAAACAAACAAAAACAAAAACAATCATAAGTTGTATCATCATCAGGGAGACCTAATTCCTTGTGAGGGTGTTAGAAACACACCAATTTCACCAATTTAGTGAGCTAATCTTAATAAAGTTGGGGTTTTTGCCATTTTAAATATGAATGAGAGTTACGCTGGATTTTTCACTCTTGTTATTGTTTATAAAAATGTTAAACTAAATCTTAATATGTGGTTAAGAATGAAATATAATACAAATGTGATATCCCCTAACTTAGATTTTGTTTATAAATATTATATATGTCAAGTTTCTTGATGATGTTACTTTAAGACTTGAATGGAACCGGTTATCAGTATTTAGTTACTGATAATTACTTTATGTAAATATGTTTTATTAATTCATTAATAAATAAAACTTGGAAAATATTTATGAGGTTGTAAATGGCTAAAGAGAAATTATGGACTACAAGCTAGTACTTGGATTTATTTATCCTTAATGATATAAGACCTCGGCATCTAATCTGAGGATTAGATTATTAATCATGGAATATTAAATTGATCAACAACTTACCTAGAAAAACAGGAGGTTGTCTTAGGAAGTTAGGGAGAGTGGAGCTCATTAATGAGCAAGTAACTACCTACTACCTAATGGATAAGGAGGAGGAAATTACTAATTTCTAAAAGAATCTTGGAAAAATGGTCCTTTTTGTCATATATTGCAATTAGACTCACGTAGTGTGGAGCTAGTGTGAGGAGGTATAGTGGACAGAAAGTAGAGGGACAAAATTTATGTTGGCTTGCAATCCACTAGAGTTCAGGGGGGTTCATCCAAGAGGAGGAGTCAAGGTTGGGAAGAGAATTGCAGGTCCAGTATCATTTTCCAGAACAAATTGACTATAAGATACCCTCCCGAGATATCTCAAAATTTTCCCTTCAAACCTCTGAGTTCTGAATGAGTTTTCAATAGCACCTTTCGTCAAACAGTTTACTTACTAATGGTTGTAGGTGCATGTTTTGTAGCTTATATCAAATACACAAACACATTGTTGGAGGAATGTTCCAAAATTATCTTAAATATCAATATAATAATTATATTGAACTTAGAAATGCACACTTTACAAGAGTATTTTTGGCATCACCAATAAATATTGAAACATACAATCATGTCTCCATTTAACAACAGAGATTACAAGACATAGGGAAACAAAGTAACCTAGTGTAATTTATAGTGAGGTAACCTTCAAAATATCAATCTTTTGTTATCTAATTACACTAGTCTTGTCTTCATGAGATTCAGTCCAATATGGCCATGAAATCGACCCCTTTTACAACAAATATTAGTCCCTACGTACCAACTAATATATAGTCCTCTTGACCAGTAACTTGACCACAAAAGACATCAAAACTTAGCCACAGGAAGCACACACAACACACTGCTGGAATGTATATTTGAAGCCCCAAAAGATAGTAGACTTTACAATGCCAAATTCATAAGGTAATAACTCCCTAATATAGCTTATATGCAGTTTGCATTAAAAAGAGGAACACACATATCGTTGAAAAATAATGATAATACCATTAAACACTGAAGGGAGTATGGTTCTAGGTGTTTATCATGTTTCATATTTATATTAGCCTTAGAATTTAATTTACAACAATCATAAATCACATGTATGACACTTCTAGATTTGTAATTGCACTTAAAAATTGATGGTACATGTCTAACCAACATTTGCTCAAAAAATGATAAAACTCTTGGCACCCTTAGAAAGATCAACTCATCCTCAAACTCTATTTCTTCAGCATTGCCTCTTAGCCAATCACAGAATGGAACCACAGCTAGCGAGACTATGAACTTTGACCCATAGGCAACTTGTCCAACAAAATGAGCAAAGAATCTCAATCCCTTTCTCTGAAATTTCAACCCAACAAGTGAGGAATTCAACTAGTATATGTGGAAGGAAAATGACCCCCTTTTTTAACTAGAAGCTTTGACCCACTAAACTGCAATGATGCTTGTTAGCTTTATTGGAGTTTGGCCCAAAAATGGATCCAAAATACTCCCTAAGTCTCCAAAGTTTGCTTAAAATCATGCAAAGGGATCCAAAGATGCTCTTTGAATCTTCAAAAGTAATTAAGATCATCCCAAGATCGAAACAAGCAAGAGAGGAGAGCCCTTGGAAGGGTGGAAATACAATATCGGGAGGCAAAAATGCTTAAAAAACCATGAAAAACCCACAAATGCAGGCTTAAACAGAGGGATGAATAGCCGTCGTTAGATCTAGCCGATCAATGGCTCAGATCTAGGTGGCTAATCGCAATCGGCCGAGCAGAAGGGACATTCTAAAGGTGGGCACATGACATCGCCGATCAACAATCGCTGATGATTAGATCGGTGGGTCGCATCGGCAGTCGCGGCGGTGGAGAACATATGTTATGTTATATCAAGGCCCGGGCGTTGAGCAATTAGTGATTGCGATTTATCGCATTGCTATGTCGCATCGACAATATACCACGGGCGAGGCCTAGGCGCAGGCATGTGTGCGACCTGATGGGCCGGACCCAACGTAATTATAATAATTATGCAATATTTGATAACTTTTGAAGTCTGCGCCAAAGCCATTTTAAAGCGTTTTTCATGTATTTTCGTTGTATAACGAAATACAAAGGGAACAGGGGACAGTGCTGATGCGATATAACCCGAACCCGAAAGGGTTTCGAGAAGCAAAATGGATATATTTTCAAATCTATGGAAGGCCCATTTTTAATGTATTTCATATATTTTCGTTGTATAATGAAAATACGAAGGGAGCACTGGCTAGTGCAATTGTGATGAGCCCCGGACCCTTTTGTGGAATGTATGATAGTTGAAGTCCACATTTTTTCATTGTTTCGCATATTTCATTATATACAGCAAATACACAGACCAAGCCAAATGCGACTTGCGATGGCGATGAGGGCGGACTTAAGGGATAATTAAACCACATTTTAGGACTTGTGAAGTCCAAAATACACAGAGAAGGCAACAATTTATCAGTGATGGATGTGTTTTCTGTTTAAAACAGAAATATAAATTGTTTGCAACAGAGGTCCACCATAGGGCAACGTTGTTCTGATATAACAGAAGCATGCATTGTTAAATCATTGGAAGGGTGACAACACACTGTAGCGCGAAACAGAAAGATCAGGGAGCTCAAACAGTGCAACACAACCGAATCAACCCAAAGCAATCGTGGAGCCCCAGCACGACACAGCCAGAACAAAAAGAATGATCGTAGAGCATCTCTGGCATGAGAGAGCTCCTAGACAGCGCAGCAACTACCCAAAATATTTGAATGCGGTTATTCCTCTGTCAAAAGAGGAAAACCTCCGAGCCATGCTTGCCGATCGAGGGAATCAAACAGTTAACAAGGCAAAGGGATAAATCAAGACCTCTAAAGCCTCAGAAGGCTCAACATCATTGTAAACAGGCTATAAATAGCTGAAAGTAAGATGTAATAGGGGTTCAACTTCTGGAGATTATTCCTCCTCTGTTCCTTCAAGATTCTCATCATCATTCTAGTAATATAAGCTTCTTTTGCCATTATATTTTCAATGTCTATTCTCTTTGTTGTTCTATGCTTGCACTTGAACAGTTTGTTCATGTTTTCTTTTGTGTCTAAGGCCAGATAACTATAATCTTATCTTTGCTTTGATGAATTAGATTTGAAAGCTTCTTTACTCCCTGTAGCTAGCCATTAATATGTGGTCATATATGCATCTACCAGTACAATCAGTGTTCTCTTTTGCTGCCTGTAGCTAGCCATTCATTTATGTTTATGTATGCGATCTGCTGGTATAGTCTGTATTCTCCATCTATCCATTGAATTTATAACTTATTGAGCATTAGTGGTCTAAAGCCTTGTATTAGTGAGAGTGTTCATGCATGTCTTGAGTGAGAATAGAGCTGAAATGGTTATCTGACTTGATCCAAACCATCATTCATTCCAATAGTTCTGAGAACAATATTGCAGATTATATGTTACCAGGCATCTTCGAGCTGCAACCTAAGAGAGTTTCCTGGAGTGATAACATAATTGGCATCTTTGTTGGGGAAACGAAACTGAAGCTCGGCTTCCGTAGGAAACGACACAGATCCAGCTTTGATGATAGACAAAGTCTGGGCACATTTTTGGTTGTAATAATATATCTGGCGACTCTACTGGAAGTCGAACCTCTTGGCGACTCCACTTCATAGTTTTGGCTTAGTTTGTGAGGCATACTCGGAGAAATCGTCAGAAGTCACAAGTTGACCTAGTACCTAATCCTGAAAAGATCATCAATGAAAGAAAGGTATTGCAGAAAGGAGCATCAGGTTCAAGTAAACCTAAACAGTCTCCTATATCTCTTCAAGAAAGGCCTGTAACATAACAAATATATGTTGAGAGTATAGCTTCTAATACTAGCAGCGAAGAAAAACTCTTAGAGATTCATAAATCTCCTTATTCTTTAGGTTTTCCTTTTGTTGTATGCCCAAAGGAAACCTCACCTCCTATCCATCATACTCCTTCAGTCCTATCAATCACTCCTCAACTCTCTATCATTCAGACTGCCAATACTCTTTTAGCCACCACAACTATGCAGGTCCACAAGCACCTACCAAAATGGAAAAAATCATAGCTGCTAGGTATGGACCTCTAATATTGCCCATTCCTTTGAATGCCATGCCTACTGGAGAATATCATAAGTATATGCCTGAGTTCACTGAGATTGAAGGTGTTTCAGCTGAAGAACATCTTGAGTCATTTTATAGTTATGCTGATAACCTGGACATTAGTGAAGATGATGTCTGGATGAGTCTTTGTCCAAAGCCTAGATGGAGAGGCTAGAAAATGGTTCAGGGAACTGACCCCAACATCTAAAGCAGATATTGAGGCCTTAGATGATGCATTCCTAAAGCATTGGGGGGATAAGAAGGATCTCCTTTACTACCACATTGAGTTTGGGAACTTACAAAGGGAAAATGGTAAGTTGTTGTTTGATTTTAATAAGCGATTTAACTGCATGTACAACAAGATACCAGCTGAAGTGAAACCCACCACTACCTCTTCTAGACTCATCTATGCCAGTGCCTTTGATTCTGACTTCTGTTTACTGTTGAGGGAGAGGCGATGTACTTCTTTGGCTGATATGCAAGATGCAACCCTGGAAGTAGAATCAAACATCATGGCTGCAGAAAAGCTCAAAGGTAATGCTGATAGAAGGAGACAAAGGGGCGAAACTTCATCATCTTCAGATCCCAAGATCAATAAAATGGCCAAGATGATAGAGTCATTAGCCTCTGAAGTTTCCAAATTAAAGGTTGAGCATCATTTTGGGAAAGGAAGGGTTCCTAATACCTTTGCTCCTCCAAATCAAAATCCATATAGAAGAGCAAATGAGCAGTTGCAGATTTTGCAAAGAAACAAAGATGCCAATGAAGACCAAAGGGTGAAGACCCATTTTCAAAATGTAGTCATGGAAGAAGAGCAGTTTGAAGAAGATGATGAGATCCATTGTATGGAAGACAAAGGCAACGCCACTTTTTTAACCAAAGCTGCCTATGAGAAGTCATTATTCAATGGCTAGATCAGCCAAGAATGGGATGGTGAAGCTATTCTACAAACTGTAGATCAGCACCAATATAATCTAAGGTCTATGATGAATAATGTCAATGAAAATCCTGTTCATAAAGTTGTTGTCCCTGCAGAACAGTAAGCTAATAAGCAGAAGCAACTAGCAATTGATCCTATCATCCTCAAAGCTCGAGCCATAGAGGTAATAGGCCTTGAAAAGTCCCCTTCTTCTTTCAGTTTTCAATCAGAAATCCAGAAGCCAAGAATACCTATGCCTCTGATTGAGCCAGTGAAGAATGAGTCCTTCAAGAAATCTATCCTTGAGGGTCTTGAGCCTAAAACCATCCAAGCCTCCATTGACTATATAAATCTACAAAATGATCAACCAGTTGTTTTTCTCAGCCCAATGATTGTAAATTGTGAAGACAGCTCCCCATCATTCTATGTTTCTCTGTCTATTCATGATGAAATCCTTCATGATTGCCCTCTAGACACTGGAGCCAACCATAATTCAATGCCCAAGGCTGTCATGGATAAGCTTGGTCTTGACATTACCAAACCTTATCAGTTGGCCTCTACGCAACTTAAGAAACCAGTTTGCTAGATCACAGAGGAAGAAGATCCACAGATTTGGGACATGTTCTTTGATGGGGCTTGCTCTGAGGAAGATGCAGGAACAGGTGAAGTCCTTGTGTCCCCCACATAAGAATGCATTGATTCATATTTCATATTAACTTTTTCGGTCACAAATAACACAACAAAGTATGAATCAGGCCTTATTATTCAACAGGTGTACAAAACCTCCCAATCAAAACATCCAAGGCTGAAACCATACAAAGAGGAGGTGAAATATAGACCATCTCTGCCTGATAATATCAAATGTTGGAAAGTTTTTGAAGTAGAGGATCAAATCAATAGGCTTTTGCAAGTCTTTGATGAATTAGTTGATATACACATTGACCAAGAGAAAGAAACCTTTCATAGAAAGGTAAAAAGGGTCAATTTTCAGTTTGGTGACTGTTTTCTCAAAAAGAATGCATCAAAGGAAGGAGGAGATGTTTTTGATGGCCCATTCAATGGGTTGTTCTTTGAACTTTATTTTAGTTAAGGCTTTCAAGCCTTGGTATTGAAAATATGTTGTTTTCGAGTTTTTATTTCATGCTAAATAGACTCCATGCCCAATACAACACTAGGAGGAAGGTTTGATCTTGTTTTTTATAGGAAAGGAATTGATATGTAGTTCTTGAAACCTCACAGGGAGGCTTTAATCCCCAGAGGGAGCCAGTGTTAGCTTTGTTGGTGTTTGGCCCAAAAATGGATCCAAAATACTCCCAAAGTCTCAAAAGTTTGCTTAAAATCATGCAAATGGATCCAAAAATGCTCTTCGAATCTTCAAAAGTGCTTAAGATCATCCCAAGATCGAAACAAGCAAGAGAGGAGAGCCCTTGGAAGGGCGGAAATACACTATCGGGAGGCAAAAATGTTAAAAAACCATGAAAAACCCACAAAAACAGGCTTAAACAAAGGGATGAATAACCGCCGTTAGATCTAGCCGATCAACAACACAGATCTAGGCGGCTAATTGCAATCGATCGAGCATAAGGGACAGTCTAAAGGCGGGCACATGACACCGCTGATCAGTGATCGCTGATGATCGGATCGGCGGGTCGCGACAGTGGAGAACATATTTTATGTTATATTAAGGCCCGGGCGTTGAGCGATTAGTGATTGCGATTTATCACATCGCTATGTCGCATTAGAAATATACCACGGGCGGGGCCTAGGCATAGGCATGTGTGCGACCCGATGGGCTGAACCCGACGTAATTATATGTGATATTTGATAACTTTTGAAGTCCGCACCAAAGCCATTTTAAAGTGTTTTTCATGTATTTTCGTTGTATAACGAAATCCAAAGGGAACGGGGGACAGCGCCGATGCGATATAACCCGGACCCGAAAGGGTTTCGTGAAGCAAAATGGTTATATTTTCAAATCCGCGGAAGGCCCATTTTTAATGTATTTCATATATTTTCGTTGTATAACGAAAATACGAAGGGAGCATTGGTTAGTGCGATTGCGATGAGCCCCGGATCGGAAAGGGTCCGGGAAGTGGAATGTATGATAGTTGAAGTCCGCCAAAGCATTCTTTCATGCATTTTTTTAGTGTTTCGCATATTTCATTATATACGGGAAATACACAGGCCAGGCTAAATGCGACTTGTGATGGCGACAAGGGCGGACCTGAGGGATAATTAAACCACATTTTAGGACTTATGAAGTCCAAAATACACAGAGAAGGCAGGATTTATCAGTAATGGTTGTGTTTTCTGTTTAAAACAGAAATATACATTGTTTTCAACAAAGGTCCACCATAGGGCAGCGCTATTCTGCTATAACAAAAGCATGCATTGTTAAATCATTGGAAGGGTTGTGCTCACGCTGCAGCCCGAAACAGAAAGATCATGGAGCTCAGACAACGCAACACAACCAAATCAACCCAAAGCAATCGTGGAGCCCCAACACGACACAACTAGAACAAACATAATGATTGTGGAGCATCTCTGGCATGAGAGAGCTCCCAGACAGCGTGACAACTACCCAAAATATCTGAATGCGGTTATTCCTCTGTGAAAAGAGGAAAACCTCCGAGCCATGCTTGCCGATTGAGGAAATCAAATAGTTAACAAGACAGAGGGATATATCAAGACCTCTGAAGCCTCAGAAGGCTCAGCATCATTGTAAATAGGTTATAAATAGCTGAAAGTAAGATGTAATAGGGGTTCAACTTCTGGAGATTATTCCTCCTCTATTCCTTCAAGCTTCTCATCTTCATTCTAGCAATATAAGCTTCTTTTGCCATTATATGTTCAATGTCCATTCTCTTTGTTGTTCTATGCTTGCACTTGAAAAGTTTGTTCATGTTTTCTTTTATGTCTAAGGCCAGATAACTGTCATCTTATCTCTGCTTTGATGAATTAGATTTGCAAGCTTCTTTATTGCCTGTAGCTAGCCATTCATGTGTGGTCATATATGCATCTGCCAGTACAGTCAGTATTCTCTTTTGTTGCCTGTAGCTAGCCATTCATTTATGTTTATGTATGGAATCTGCTAGTATAATCAGTATTCTCCATCTATCCATTGAATTTATAACTTATTGAGCATTAGTGGTCTAAAGCCTTGTATTGGTGAGAGTGTTCATGCATGTCTTGAGTGAGAACAGAGCTGAAATGGTTATCTAACTTGATCCAAACCATCATTCGTTCCAATAGTTCTGAGAACAATATTGAAGATTATATGTTACCAGGCATCTCCGAGCTGCAACCTAGGAGAGTTTTATGGAGTGATAACAATGCTCAATGCCTTTGGGGAGAGAAAATCCAGCCTCATGAACTTAGAACTCTGAACTCCTTCTTGCAAGAGAAACTCGGTCCTCTTTGGTTGACTGATTCTAATCGTTAGTATTTGCAGAACTTTGTCTTGAAACTAAGCTTGGGAGATTGTTATCTTCATGGGTTTTACCAGTCTCCAAAAATGAGATAGAAACATTCATATTAGAAGATAAAATCAATTGATAAAACCATTACCTCCATTATCTTCCACAAACTTCTTCTTTGTTGAAGCACAATGGTGAAATATAAGTGATTTCTCTCTCCAAACTAGCTAGGATGTATGGTTTCAACACCGAAACTAGCAACCAAACTTAGGGTTTCTCAAACCATAGACTCTTCTCCAAGAGCTCTCCAAAAATCAATTTTCTCAAATGCCAAAAACTAGAATAAGGAGGACCCCACCTCATTTCCCTTTTTATAACTCATTTTCCACCATTTTATTTTTTTCCCCAATTAACTAATAAAGGCACTTTTCCCTCCTTTAGTTAATATAGTGACTTTTATTAACTAATTAAAGTCACTTTTAATCCCAGAAAATGCTTAACTCGCCTCCATGGTCACACTGGCCACCCAAAGCCCCTTTCATCATCTTGCCCTTCAAATATTTTCGCCTTGATTCCAACGAACTATTACACTAAGGTGTTCTCCAAGTAAGCATCTTGAAACAACATCTTAAACATAATTAATTAAAACATGCCCATTAATAACTATGTTTTACAGAAATCGTTAGAATGCATCAGAACCAAGATAGAAATATGTGGAACTGATCCTGATGATGGAATATTGCAGGCAATCCCAGTCGGCCCCCAAAAAAAATCCTCAAAACTCTCTGGGCCCACCAATAATATAATCATACTCCCATGACCTGACTAATATGAGCTATGGAAATCCCTCCTAAGCTCACCACAGGGCAATCCAAAAATTAGTGACATTACATTGACAAGTCGACGTACCAAGTAACTTGTATTTTTAGTAGTTGTTCATGTGTTTTATTATTAAAAGCTGGAGTAGCAGTTTTATTGTTATATTTTGTAAGTTTTCTAAACTTCTAAATGAAAGCAAATGAAAAATAGAGTTATATTTATTGAAATTGTTAAGGTACTTCATGTAAGCATAGAACAATGTGGGTTATAGAACAAATATCTGAACAAATTATGTAATCCATTTATTGTATAGAGACTTTATGGTTAAACCTGTAAAAGACATTTATTCTTGAATGTAATTAGACTATAGTGTATCTGTAAATGTGAAAGCGAGAAAGAAGAATTGTACTATTGACTATTAGGTTTAAATAAAAGTCTGAGACAAATCACATAGGGTACGTTTTAGCTTCATTTATTTGCATGAAGATTCCAAATAAGATGATATTGTAACTTTAAAGCTAAAGAATATAAAAGTGAGCCCAGACTAGCCTAATACTTCAAGATAGAACAAAGTATGAGTCGTGGCCTTAGGCCTGATATGTTTTTTTTTTAAACATAAATGGTTGAATTTTATTTATAAGAAGAGGTTGGGCATGCCAAACAACCTTGATTACAGTCAATTAAGAGAATTCTGGTTTTATAGAGTCCTCATATTTTGGCTCTTGTAACAGAGAATAGTTGTTGCTTTTACGCATATGGCATGGCTGAGAGATCCTTGCTATGCTTTTGGCGTCTTAGAGTCCTATCTTACATTTCCTCTTTCTTTTCTTTTTTTATTGCTTTGGTACTTTCCTGGGTTAGGCTAATTCTCGAATAAACTTTAATCCACGGTCCAATTATACAAAACCCGCATATATTAAACTGTATTAATATATAACATGCCCCCACCTTTGATATACTAAGGCTCTCATTCGAACTTGACCCCACTTCAAGGTTAAAACCCAACCATGTTCAGCTCGTGATTACCGTCAGATCTTCCTCTGTCTAGATCCGATGCTTATCGTGTCCCTCTCTGTCCGGCCCTTAACACCTCAGGAGCGCGCGATATGGGCAGTTTTGTCCTGCCATGTGTTAGCCACTAAGTGGCATTGCGTCTGTTTCGTAGAAAACTGCCCAGCAGCCAAGAGCGGTGCGATGAAAACCGCTTACCACTCCCAGCGTAGTTAACACCCCTCCTTTTGCAAAGCGCGATGACCGTCAGATCAACCCCGCCCAGATCTGACGCTTGTCGCGTCCCTCGTTGTCCGATCCTTAACCTGATCCCACCTCCGTACCCGACCCCACAACAAGGATAATACCCCGCCATGTACAACGCATGATAACCGTCAGATCTTCCCCCGCCCAGATCCGATGCTTATCGCGTCCCTCGCTGTTCGACCCTTAACACCACAGGAGCGCGTGATATGGGCGGTTTTGACCAGCCACGCGTCGGGCCCTAAGGTACATCGTGTCTGATTCATGAAATACTGCCCAGCAGCCAGAAGTGGTGTGATGTAAACCGCTTACCACTCCCCGCGACTTTAACACCCCACCTTTTCTAGCGCGCGATGACCATCGGATCATCCCCCGCCTAGATCCTACGCATCACATCCTTCAAAACCATCCTCTGATTGAATACAATTCTACACCCTATTAAAACACCCAAAAATTGTTGGCCCATGTGAAAACCTATAGCCTGTCGAGGAGTGGCCCACTCTTTCTCGACAATGAAAGTCTGTCTATGCCAACCTTTGTTCTGCGGAATTCTGTCCTTGATCAGCTCTCCTTGTCTGTTAAGGAATTGGGTGCCTTTCAGGTTCTTCATCATTCTTTACCAGCATACCTTGAGCTAGAAGACATCCTTTGTTAGCCATTATATCAGCTTCCTTGTTCAGAGCTCGCAGGACATGGTAGAATGAGCAGGATGTGAAGTTTTGAGCCATCTTTCTTATTCTTTCAAGGGTCTTGTTTAGAGCAGAGCTATTGAGTTGGTCGCCCGTGTTAAGGATTTTAATCAGGATTTCAAAATCCCCGAAGATTTGAAGGTTTTCCCCTTTGTTCCTCTGGGCCAACTGACATGCTTTGAGTAGTCTGAGGATCTCGGCCTGGTTGTTGGTGCTTTGACCAAGGCCCCAACTGAAGTTGTATTATTTTTGTCCATCTGTGGAGTAAATTGTTCCTCCTGCCCTTGATATCCCCGGGTTTCCTTTGGAGGCTCCGTCGAAGAAAACCGTGACTTTGCCCTGATTTTTCCACCATTTTCTAAATTCTGCCTCAGAGATCTAGAGACGCCACTCTTTATTATGTCTAGACAAGGATGTGTTCTTCTTGATGCTGGCCCATCTTAGGGATTCACCTAGCTAGTTGAGCTCTTCAGGCAAAAGGGAGTTGTCTGGCTTATGTAGTCTATTTTCAAAAGTTTCCAGCAGCAAAGCTTTGGCCTTGGAAACCACTCTGTTGGTGGATTGAAGTCTGTTGTTGAAGACGGATTCATCCCTAGCCAACCAGATTTCCCAACACATATATTTTGGTATTGCGTTCTAGGTTTTAGTCCATGTTGAGTTGCTATTCAAGGAGTGAGGATAGCGTTCTTTCCAAGTTGCGAAAAGACTAACAACTGAAGACTGTTGAGGGATTTGGTCGTTGAGTCCCATAATTGCTTGCAACCAGATCGCTTGAGAAAAGGGGCAATCTATAAACAGGTGATCAGTAGTTTCCTGATCCTTGTAGCAGAGAGGGCATCTATGTGGACCCATGATTCCTCTTTTCTCTAAGTTGTCTCCAGTGAGGGTCCTTCTATGCATGAGAATCTAGCAGAAGAAGTTGATTTTTGGGAGACCAAATGGGTCCCAAACATGCTACCAAAGCTTTGTAGTATGGATCTGATGTTGTTGTTCTTGTAGGGCTACAAAACCCAGCCAAGCTGAGTAGACTCCGGACTTCCCCCAACCCCACTTGTCCCTCGAATGGAGATGCACAGGAGCTAGACTAGTGATTTTAGCTAATAATTGATGGAGTTGAGGGAGCATCCAATCAAGGTGGCAGTGGAGGGCCCAGTTACTCTAGTTCCCTGCTGAATCCCATCTACATATGTTTGCAAGTTTGTGGATACCTTTTTGGATGAGCCAGTTACGAAAATCTGCTATTTCCGGAGCAAGAGTTAGGGGATGGAGTCCCATGATCTTGTCATCCCACAGCTTAATTCTTTTCCCGTTTCCTAAAATTTTGTAGAGTTGTTCTTTGAAGAATTTCCAGCCTTGGCTGCACAACTTCCACAACGTGGTTCCTTTCTGGGAAGCTCCTTCTTCCATATTCTTTATTGAGAGTCTGTGCAGATATTTTTTAATTAGAACTTGACTTACAGGGTTTCCATGGTTTGAGAAGATTTTCCAGAGGATGTTCCCTCCCATCGCCAGATTGGCCAACACAAGATCTCTTACCTGAAGTCCACCTTCAAATATTGGTCTTTTCACTATATCCCAGCTTACTAAATGGAATTTTTTTTGTTCCCCTTTCCTCCTTGCCATAGAAAAATTTGAATCAACTTTGCTAATTGTTCGGTGATCATTTTTGGAGCCAAAAGGAAAGAAGCCTAGTAGATAGGAAGGGATGAGAGAACTGACTTGACCAGAGTGAGCTTCCCGGCTGAGGTAAGCCACTGTCCGCCCCAAGCAGTCATTTTAGCCTTAATTTTGTTGATAATTTCCATCCAATGAGGGGCCTTAGTGGAACCCAAGGTTAAAGGCAGGCCAAGATACTTGAATTTTTCCTAAGAGGCATATCCGGTGAAGCCCAGGGCTTGGGCAATCCTGAGTATAGATTGCTGGTCTACCGCCTAGTCGTACACTGCACTTTTTCTATTGTTGACCATAGCTCCGGAGACTCTGCAGAAGCTTTGGATTACTCCACTGAAGGCTCTTGCTATTTTAATGGAGGCTCCTCCCATAAGGATAGAGTCATCGACGAACAAGGCATGATTGATTGGGTTTGTTCCAGGTATCACCCTAATGCCAGGAAGAGTCCTGTTGAGCTTCTCATCTATGAGCTTTTGGCTTAAAGAGTTTGCAATCAGAATATACAGGAAGGGGGACAGAGGGCAGCCTTGCCTCATTCCCCTTGAAGCTTTGAAGTAGTTTGTCGGCCTACCATTTACTAGAGGGGTAACCCAAGGTTCTCCAATGCATGCTTTAATCATTTTTACAAATTCAAAGCTGAAACCAAATGCAGAAAGAACTTGGAGAAGGAATGAGTGTCTTACTCTATCGAAGGTGTTCACCATGCCTAGTTTGATGAGCATACCTTTCTCTTTGCGTTGATGGCTAGAATGGATGATTTCTTGCACCAGTATCACATTGTCTAGGATGTGACTGCCTTTGACAAACTCTCCTTGATTGGAAGAGATGAGTTTGTCCAGCAGAGGCTTTATTCTATTAGCAAGTAACTTGGTGAGTATTTTGTAGGATGCATTGCAAAGCGAGATTGGTCTGAATCTGTCGAATGTCTCCAGGTTGGCTTCTTTGGGAATTAGGGCTAGGAAGGTGGAGTTTGTGCTTCCTCCCACTTTGGATTTTTGTAGGAATCCTTTGATCATTCAGTACAAATCAACTTAGATGATGTCCTAGCAGAGTCTATAGAAGTGTATCGAGAATCCATTAGGTCCTGGGGCTTTGTCTGGTTCCATCTTCCATATGACATTGCTAATTTCTTCTTCAATGAATGGCTTCAGGAGAGTTGCATTGTCCTCCTCGTTAACCATCCTTGGAACGTGCTTGAGGAAGTCGTGAGCTTCCTCATCATCCTCCGCGCCTTCTTCTTTGAACAACTACTTAAAATGAGAGGTTGCCGCCTCTTTTATCAGAGTTGTGCCTTTAAGAATAGTGCCATCTGGGGAGGTGATCTCGGAAATGTGGTTGTTGGAGAGGCCGGTTCGAATTTTCTTGTGGAAGAAGGCTATATTTTTGTCTCAAGACGCAAGCCAGAGATTGTGTGACTTGAGCCTAAAATATTCTTCCTCTTCTCTAAATGTTCGGAGGGTGTTGATTTGGTGTTCTTGCTTCCTATGAATTTCTGCTCTAGTTATGTCTTGAGTCTCCAAGCCCATTTGGAGATCCAACAGCTACTTTGTGCTCTGTTTTCGTTGGGTAATGGGAGAGACTGAGGGCTTTTCTATCCATTGCTTTAGGGCTGTTTTGGTGGCTTTTATCTTTTGCTCCCAAACATAGCTAGGTGATCCAAGAACATGGATGGACCATACCTTATTCACTGTATCCAAAAACCCTTCCCTATTTGCCCATAGAGGGCAGAATCGAAAGGGGATTGGTCCCAAGTTTTCTTCTTCTTCCAGCAGAAGGAGAATGGGTTTATGGTTTGAGTTCCACTTTGGTAGAATTTTGTGGAGATGATCATCTTCATGGAGAGAAAGGAACTCTGGAGAAGGAATCTATCTAGCCTGTCTAAGATATGCTCCTCCCCTATTCTATTACTAGTCCGTGTGTATAGTCCTTTTTTTGGCTTGAAATCTATTAAATCCCATTATTGAATCAGGTTTTCCACTACGGGAAGGAAGTGTTCCCTGCTACTGGTTCCTCCTCTTTTTTCCTTTGGGTCTAGGATTAGATTGAAGTCTCCGGCAATAATTATATTATTGAGGGAGTATGCTTCCAAAAAATCAGTCAAAGTTTGCCAACATTGTTCCTTTTCTACATAAAGGACAGGTACATAGAGATTAAAGAGTGCAATGTTTATCTTACTTGATAGGTGTCAGAGTTTGGTGTAAATCTAGTGTTGCGTCTGAAAGGAGCTCTCAAGCAGGAATTTGTCAGACTCCCAGAGAGTGGCTAACCCGCTACATGTACCTCTAGCACTTACCGCTTTTCCAGCTTTTGTTTTCCATTTTTCTTTGCTGAGTTCCAGAAGGGCTTCGCCTTCTATTTTAGTCTCTTGGAGCATGAGAATCTTGGGAAGTTCTGATTTTAATAGGCTCTTGAGTGCTTCAGTTTTTGATGGGTTCCCCGGTCCTTTGCAATTCCAAGAGACTAATCGCATTATTTACTGGTAGGGGTTGGGGCAGCACCTCCCATGGGAGGCTTGGTTCTAGTATTTCTGTCGATAAACATTTCTATAGTGGCCTGGCTACCTTACATTTTTTGTCTCTCTGCTTCTTCTTCTCTAGCCTCTCTGTGAGATTTCCTCCCCACTCTTTTCAAGGGCCTCTCAGATGTTTCATCTTCTGAGGATCCCGATATCTCAGGGGTCTTCTTTCTTGTCATATCTACATAGGTTGGGGAGCTAGAGGCACCTTTTGGGGATGCGATTTGGACTGATTCCTCTTGCCTTTTGTTTTCTTCCATGTTATTTGCCTGTTGTTCATCCTCTTTATCTGCTGGGTCTTGGAGATTTTCTGGTGTGCTGAGTATATCAAAGGGGTTTGTTGATATGTCTGCTATTGGAGGGACTGAGCTTCCTTCTGCTTGGGTTTCGGGAGGAGAAACCCTCCCAGTGGATACAACTTTCCCTTTATTCCTGTTGCTCTGCTTAGTTGGCCCTGATTTTTGAACCTGAGTCCATTGATCTCCTTTATCCTTATCATCTCCATCCTCTGATTTATTTTTGCAATTCTTGGAAAAATTCCCATAGCCATGGCAGTGTCGGCATTTAAATGGGAGTTGCTTGTAGTCTAGGACTTGTATGTGTGTCCAGTCATCCACCGTGAGTTTAATGGCTTCAAGGAGACCTTCCTCCAGGTCTACTTCTACATAGATTCTCACACAAGAGTACTGGTCTCTTCTTTCTGCTTGGTCGATGTATTTGCCTAGCTTGTTGCCTATGGTTTCTAAGGATTTAGGGTTCCAGCAGTGCAGAGGTAGGTGGGGCAATCGCACCCAGACCGGAACGACTGAGGGCACATCCTAAGTCAGGTCGAAGTCTGGAGTCCATTGATTTAGATAGAGACCCTGAGGCCCCATGAAATATGGGTCGTTTCTGAATACGAATACAAAGAAGCCTTTGTTGATGAAATGGCTTTTTATTCCTTCTTTGACCAGTGAATGCCAGTTCCTTTGCACCCATGATTCTACCGCTTTAGGCGAGGGCCATAAGCCTGTGAATTGGTCAATAAGTCCTCGTTCTGCTAGGTTTAATGCCGCTTTGTAGGGTTCTTCAGTCAGCAGAGCAATTGTGAGGATGGATTCCATTTTTTTTACAAACTTTTGTTGGTTTTCAGTTGCTGGTCATTTATTGCACGCTACAACCAGATTCCAGAATGCAGCTAGCTCAGGTGGCAATGGAGTTTCCTTTTTGCGGCCCCCTCCTGGGGCCATGACTCTGGAGCTTCGCGCAGACTCGTGGATGGATGTGTATCTTTACGTGCTCCCCAGGCTTCCTCCTACCGGCCTCGAAGGCTGCACCAGGCTCCCACTATCTGGTTCCTCTCGCGCAGGCTACTCCAGCAAAGAAAATAACAATAAAAGGTGAGCGGGCTTGGCCCAGGAAACAAGTAACACCCGCGACTAGTCAACGCCCTCGCTCAGGTTTGAGTACAAGACTTGACCATCTTTACGAGCCCAACTTTACCAACAAGTGGCCTCTGCTGACCTTCTTAGGGTATAATATTACTCATAAAAGGTGAGCGGGCTTGGCCCAGGAAACAAGTAACACCCGCGACTAGTCAACGCCCTCGCTCAGGTTTGAGCACAAGACCTGACCGTCTTTACGAGTCCGACTTTACCAACCAGCCGCCTTCGCCAACTTTAAAAGATGAGAGGGCTTGGCCCAGGAAACAAGTAACACTCGCAACTAGTAAACACCCTCACTCAGGTTTGAGCACAAGACCTGACCGTATTTATGAGTCTGACTTTACCAAACAACTGCCTCCGCTGACCTTAGGCCTGATATGTTTTAATTACAAAAGAAATAAACAAATAAATGTATTTGAACAAATCTTTAAAGAGAAATATAATTATTTACAAATAAATTTATGAGAGTTTTAGTATAATAAAGTAAGTGAACAAAAGAGAGTTGAATCCAACCTCTGCAAGTCTAATGATAGAGAGAGGAACCCATCAATGGCAACCAAAATTGTTATACAATATTCATTTCAAAATTTCTCTAAAAGCATGAAAGTATTGAAAGTAACGGGAGGGTATAATGACAAAATTTTGAAATAGCAGAAACTACAATTTATGTAATAATTTCATTTTTAATTGTCAAGAAAAAATTCAACATACAGTCTAGATTTATAAGAAAAGAGTTAATAATCAGAATGATCAAAGAGACCTTTATTATAAACCAAATAGAACAACCTATGTACTGAAGGCTTTTAGCCTTGACGTTCTCCGAAAATTACAAATAGGGCATATTTTCCTACAACAATAGTAATTTCCCCTGAGGGAAAGAGTTCCAAATAACTTCCATGATATTTTATTTTTTTGTAAGCTGCGGTGTTGCTCTACTTTTCTATTACTTCAAATCAAAATTACACAGTATGAGTAAGGTTGCCTTCAACTCGCCCTCTTGGGGAAACCGAGTATTTCAGCCACCTAAAGTTTTTAATAGCCGCCCAAAAATAGAAAATCCATAGTCTGATTATCCAAGCTAAATACACTAAACAGTCTTGTAGATTTCTAATTCTACTTGCATGCATATATCTATTTTCCTCTTCTAATACTTTAAACAAACTGAAATTATCTATACTATGCAGCTTCATCAAAATTAATACATATCTATCCTTAATCAGCTTCTGCCTCTGGACGCTGGCTTGACTCCTTGTTTGCATTATGCTGTCCTTCCCTTATCATTTGCTGAATCTCCTCAAGCTTCTTCTCTTGCATCTCCAATGTAATCTGAATGATCCTCAGCTCCCTCCTTAGGTCGGGGACTCCTTGCGCCAGTTCTGCCATCTCTGTTGCAGCTTGTTCCAAAGCTTTAGCCAAAAATCTCTTCATCACCCAGTAGATATGCAAAGACTGTTTAAATAGGGACATTCTTCCTCTAGTGTTGCCAGGGTCGTGGAGTAGAAACTCCCAATCCTCCATCTCTGAGTCCGACTGAGCTTGCAGCGCATCTTCCTCCATATTCTGGATAATTCTCCCGATTCTTGGATTCGTGTTCTGATTATACGCCTTTTCTGCTTGTTGAATTTTCGTGTCCAACGACCGGCTTGTCTTTTTTCCGGGTCTCCCTCTCTGCTCCTGTCGTCCTCCCCTTACTCCTCCGTATCTTCTCGTTCCTCTGCCTCTCCTGCTGCTCGGCTCCAGCCCGCTACCCCCGCCTCTTCTTCCTCTCTGTCTGCCACGTTGCCTTGCCTTTCCCTCCCACTGTCCTAGCTGCTCGTCACTGGTTTGCTGGGTATCCCAGCCTCCTACATTTCCGCCTCGTTCCTTACCTTGCTTGCCTTGATCTTGCCGGTCCTCCTCTTCCTCGGAGTCATCATATATTTCATATATCTCCTCTACAGTCAACTTCCATGATATTTAAATTCAAAGTAAAAACTCTAAAGTCTTGTACCTTGACAATAAAATCAAGTATACATAAGAAGTGACCAAGGAATACGAATGCATCTGACTTGTAAGGGAGGAAGTTGAACCATTAAGACACTCAAATGATCTGAATTGAGAAAAGGAGAAATGCACGTGATACTCTAGGGAATAATGTACCTAAGAATTTCAACAGTGTAAAATGAGAGATGAAACTCGACAAAAGATTATAATATCAAAAAGGAAACCAAATAATATTTGGAAAAAACTATACCTAAGGAAAATAATTCGACCAAAGTCCCGAAAGACATTACTTGGAAACCAAAAACTTAGTCAAATTGGTTATAAAATGATGAAAGGAGATTTTGGGGGTAAGGCAAAATCCCTTTCATTTACAAATTTCGATCCTGAGGCCTATGGGTTATGGCCCACAAACCATCGGAAATGTTATTCATTCACTTAGGCCATAAGCCTTTAAACCGGAAGAACCCAACTTAATCGATTTTTCGTTAAAAACCGGGACCACACCATTTTGACGCAATACACTGGAAACACAGAAACGAAGGAAAACCATGCTTGAACCCTTGGACCGGACTTCAAAATCTATAAGCCTACATCTATTATTATCGTTGGGCTTGCTCATTCTTCGCTTTTCAGCTACGCTACTCCTCCGAACTCCGATCCATTGGCTATCGGCATATCGGTATTCCATTACACTGTCTGCTAGCCCTTCAACTCTGCGATATGGGATTAGATCAATTCTCCATCATTTGATCAACTTCAATCCAACGGTCGATCTCTTTTTCTGATCCAAAAGTCGCCCGATGATCTTGTGCCATAGATCAAAGCCCAATTGATCCGACGACTGACAGTGATTTCGAGTGGACCACTTGCATGGTGGTTACCCGCTCGAAAAAACTGTTTTTCTCTCTCCTTCGGCTGCTACATGTCGAGCGGCTAATGGAATCGGGCAGACTCGTGATATTACCACTTACCACTTAGAGTGCCCCTGAAATACCATTCTTGTTGCGAAACTGCTTTTCTCGCGCATTAACGCCCCTGCAGTTTACCCACGTCGATCTTGTCTTCTACGTCGTTGATCTTCCAATGCAACGGGTCTTGTGTATTGACCCATCCATTCCTCTTTGGCTTGGTCTTGTTTGCCTTTGATGGATCTCTACGTTAAAAAATGGATCTGCCACATTCATTTAAGCATGCGACACAACAATTAATTATATATCTTTAGATCACCATCGATCCTACAGTGATCGATGATCGATCAACAATCTCGCAACATAAGATTTAACTCATTTATGAAATACACACAAGCGTACAATATCAACACTGAAACGCACTTTTATATTATACATCTAGAAGCTTCTATTACAGCCTGTTATCACTGTAAAACTTCCTTAAAAAGTTTGGACAACTTACATGGTTTCTCAATTCTTGTATCAGTCATGGTCAAGTCATGGTCAAGTCATTTTTATGTTTTAGGGTTAGGTCATAAGGTTAGAAGTCTTTTAAGATCATATCTCTTTTTCAAATAATGTTTGACAGCCTCATTCCATGTTTTAGAAGTCTTACCAGGTGTTTATAAGTCATATCTCACATCATTTTGGAGAAATTTTGAAAGTAGTTACGAAATCACTGAACTAGGCGTTTTCGTAGCGCGCTACGAAACCCCTGTAGCAGCCTGTTTCAGCATAAAAAACTCTGTTTTCTGCTTTTACTAGTCAACTTCTAGAAGGGGTCCTGAGCAGCCAAGAACTTAATTTTGAAAACTGAAAGAGGCTTTTATTCCTAACATACCAAACTACAAAATCCTCTTTCATTTTCTTCAAATCCATTATGAGATGGGAGGAATTTATGATCAAACTTGCGCTACGAAACTGCTGTAGGTACAAGTTTTCCACAGGGATATTTCTCTGTTTTACACCTGTTTGTTTTTCAAAATCAGTTTCTGGTCACATGAAAGGGTATTTTGTAATTCTGAAGGAGGTTTATTTTCATCAACTCGCCTACTACAATAACCTATCTCAATTTATTCATAAGTGTTTTCAGTTGGGAGATAATAAGCTTTCTTTGAAACCCAAAATTCAGAGAACAGATTTTTCCTGTTTGACACGTGTGTTTCAAGGATAGATTCTGGACAGATGGAGAAGTTTTAAAAATCCAAGAGAGGTTTTTGTTCTGGACAACATGGGCTACAAAAACCTCCTTCAGTTTCGTAAAATGTGTCATGGATGAATAGATAAAGGCTCTGTCCCACGTGCCAATTTTCAAGGATCTGAACCTAAAAACAGGGAAACATGTTCCCTAATTTCTAGGGTTTGTCATCAGCAGTTGGGTGACCACGTGGGAGGCTTCATCAAATTCGACTTCATGGAGTGTTAGGTGTCAAAGAATGCTTTAAATGTTTAGATAAGGATGTTGTAATCATATTAAGGAGTTACACTCCTAGTTGTATTAGGTCACTAGCACTCCTAGTTAACAGCTAGTTCTAATTAATGGTTGGTTTTATGGTTAGAATAGGTGTCACTGATGGCAAATTCGCATTCTCTTGATGAGGGATGATGGAATCCTAATTGTAAATGCTTTATATAGAGCAAGAGGTCGAATTAGCAAAAGGGGTTGGAACATTTTATGGAAAAGCTTGTATTTGGCCTATGTAAGACTCATTTTCAGTAATACATGCTTGACTTTACTTCTCAGGATTCATGAAGGATTTTTTATGTTCAGAATATGTGATGTTGTCCTTTTCTTCATTCTTACAGTGGTATGGATGTATAATCACTCAGAATTCACTGAATGTGCTCTGACTTCCTGTATACATTTATAAACTGTGTGGTCCCATATGAGTTTATGTTCTGAATGTTTAAACGCTGAATGCCCTGACTTCCATGTAGGGTTGAGTTCATTGTTATATTGAGGTGTTGTTGACTCCATAAGCCCAATGGATGTTTACTGATCATGTTCAACCATTCATATTTTTCACTTGTTTCATAGAGTTAGCCATCTAATCTTTATCAAAATCATTAACCTTTGAGAGAACCCTCTCAGGTTGAGGAGGCTAAGCCTCAGCCAAAAGTTGGTTTGAAAGAGTTACATAAGGTCTTCCTGATTAGCAGCCTATCAGGGGCATGATTTTGTGATAACACAGCCTAAGGCATTTCAGCCTTAGGAACAGTTCTCCTTCGATTACATATTTGGTCACTCTATTCTCACAAATTTCTATCTGTCACTTTGTATTCTCTCCATGTCTGTCTCACGATATATATATATATATATATATATATATATATATATATATATATATATATAACACGCAGGTTCATCGTTACAGAAATATTGGATTGGATCACTGAAAGGATCTGATCAATCCTCTCCTTGATTTCCTCTCACAAATCACTCAACAATGCATACATGGCAGATAATTACAAATGACAAGTCTTCTAGAGACTCTATTAATTCCATCAATTTCGCTCTATTTTAAAGAAATTTTCCCTGGTTTTCTCCGATGTTCCATGTCTCCTCCTTCTCCGCTTTAAAATTTGCATTTTGATTAAGGGGGGTAAGATGCTCCTACATCATAAAAGGTATATAAAGCCAACGTATTCATGTAGGGTTGTAACCCTGGGTGATAAATAAATTATGTATAAGAAAGTTCTCCAAGGCATGGCCTGACCATAAATGGCCATGGAAAAATAATTAAGTTGAGGTTTAACCAAGGCAAAACTGGACTATAGAATTTGGTATAGGGTTCTAACATTCAAACCCTAATCATGTAAATCAATCAAGAGTTAACAAGGACTATCAGAAATGTATTATTAATCATTTTAGAAGCAAGAACATGTAAATTTAATTGACAAGAGCGAACCTATGTCAAAGTACAAGCCTATGCCAAGAGAAAAAAGTGTCAAGAGAAGACAAGGACTATCAGAAATGTATTATTAATCATTTTAGAAGCAAGAACATGTAAATTTAATTGACAAGAGCGAACCTATGTCAAAGTACAAGCCTATGCCAAGAGAAAAAAGTGTCAAGAGGTCATAATTCATATTAAAGATCCACGGTGAACCTGTACACAAATGAAAATAAGGATTATATTAAAGCCCTTGTCGTTCATTGACCATAGAGTTTCGTATACAAAGAAATGAAATATATATATAAGAATATAAGAGATCACTTGAAGAAAAATGGGACGAGGAGAAATAAACTTTGTAATAGGTTTAAGCAAGGCCACGAAGCCAAGTAGTGGAGGATTACTTTTTCCAATGTTTGAGATACATAAGGATCTAGGCAAATGTCAAGGAAATACTCCTTATGTAACCTACAATATCAAGAGAAATAGTTGGTTAAAACTAAAGAAAAATAAGTCTAAATATGCAAAACGACCTCAACCCCCTCATTCATATCATTTCAGTCATTAAAATCCTCAACAAGTATCAACTCAAGTAGATTGGATGAGGTTTGGAGAGAAGGCAAGATTACAACGATTTGTTAGTAACCATGAGTGGTAGATTCAAAGATTGGTTACAGAGCATGCGACACTATGTCTACAACTCAAACGAATAATGACCAAATGAACTGTCAGATGGGAGGCCATTACAACCAAAACAAACCCTAAACAATGTATATGGTTGAGCAAACCAATTCCATCGCAATTATTGATTCAAAATTTACATTTTACCAAGCAGGCCACGTGAAGGTAGGTGGAGAACCGTTGTGTAATCAAATGGAACCAAGCCATGTAATTAAGGAAATTTTACGTGTTATATATGTACGCCACTTCAAATGTGGCATGAAACAACCTTGGAATAAGACAAGTATCCCACGTGGTGTGTTGGATCTACATGTAATATAAAGTTTAATTTGGACAAGCGTCGATTTCAAATCACCATGGGGTAGCATATTTAACAACCCTTATTTTATAAACCATAAACAATAGCACAAATTAAAAATATAAGTATGTGAGGAATTTATAGACGCATCGACAAATGATATAATATAAACTTCATACATACATATACATATACATATACATATAGAATTAGAACCTTATCATAAATAAAACATTGGATATATGGTATATCATAAGGTTTATACAAAACAAAATGTGAATCAAACCTTGCAAAAAAATACTCAAAGAGTGGATTTTGTGTAAGTCTTAGTAATTTGAGCTTAACTATAGGTGCATAAGACTATAGTTGAGTTGAATGTTAATGGTGGTGAAAATAAAATTCATTGTGAACCTGGAAGCATTTGTATTCTAATAAGTGACTAACTTAAACTACATATTAAAGAATGTCTCAAGAAAAAGAAAAAGAAAAAAATATAGGCAGCTCACAAGGTTTGTGTTATAAGGTGAGTAAACTTTATGTTACAACTTAGTATTCAATGTATGTCCAAGTATTACGAAAGGAGATTTGGACAATGAAAAAGCTTGTATCAAAATGTTAATTAATAATCCCTTGGAGTATTAATTAAGTACTAAAATTTAGACAACAAGAAGAATTCTTTTAAGATGTATTTTTGGGGTCCATTACATGTGGTGTCAGAGTTGTAGGTTACAACATCTAGCATTTATGGATTCTAACTGAAAACATTTTTTCTTGTGTAACATACAAAAATCAAAACTACTACCAGAAAGAAGATTGAGGAATGGTTGAAGATAATAATAAACAAACTTATATAGGATCACCTGAAGGGGGTAGAGAGCATGATTCTAAGCAAGGAATGATGAGGGGAGAAACTAGAAATCAAAATAACCATGAATCTAAGATTTTGCAACAGTCTGTAGTTCAAAAGAAAACTTAGACAATGTTACAGCTAATTAGGAGAAATTGGCTAAAGCAAGGGACAAACAAGAAGAGATAAATGGGTACATACTCAAGAGGTTAGAAGATAACAGAAAGCTTAAAGAACTCATAAGAAAAGGTATATAAGTGAGTCTCCTGATAGAACTGAACCTATAACCTCTAGCGAGAGTTAAAAACCCACGTTTAATGATGAAATGGAAGAATAAAAGTCAGGGAACAATGCTTCTGTTTCTAAGAAGAAAAAAAGTATATCCCAATTGTAGGGTGAATTTAAAAAGATCAGACCTCCAAATTTTGATGGAGAATTTGAAGAAGGGGCAGAAACTTGGCTTTTGAACATGTCAAAATATTGTGAAGTCTATAATTACACTAGTAACCTAAAATCCAGATTGGCTTCATACTAGTTGACTCGCAAAGCAACTTTGTGGTGGAAAGAAAATAAAGCAATAAAGAAAATTAAAGGCAAAAACTTGAACTAGAAATTATTCAAGAAAAAGTATTTAATGGAGAGGTACTACAATAAGAAAGCTAGAGAGTTCCATGAGTTAAGACTGGGTCAGTTAACAATGTATGAATTTGTGAATAAATTTATGAGCATGTTGTGATATGTGCTATATTTTAGAGAAAAAAAGGCAAAAATTCAAAGGTTTATCAGTTGTTTTCCTTTTTCTTACAAAGAAAGGATTGAATTTGATGATCCGGAAACAACTGATGAAATAATAAGAAAAGAAAAAGCGTGTTACACCTAGACTTATAAGCATAAAAAAAGTGATATTTCTAAGAGTTTGTTGCAAAGAAGAATACAAAATTCAATGCTAAAAAGAAAGTATTTAAGAAACTTGCATTTACCAATACTTTTAAAAGTGCTCAGGGGGGATTACAGTGGAATGTAAATCAACAAAGAAATCTAAATCAGAGAAGTGGACTCGTAATAGGAACCAGGAACAAAAAATTGATGAATCTTCCAGGGCACCAATTAAATGTTGAGGTTGTAATGAAAATCATTTGTGGAGGAATTGTCCACAAAATCCTTTGAATAATAAGGCAATAATGCATAATATAGAGGAGGCCTATATAATAATTTATTTTCCCGTAACATTCCAAGGATTAATGTAATGTTGGAGGATAGGAAGGCTGACCATTAATCCACCATGGTAGAAATTCAACGTAAAAGATTTGGAAAAGTTGTATCCGTGTTAATTGATCTTGTCTCTAGTTTGAGTTATATTTCTCCTTCTATGATTGAAAAATGTGGTCTTAAGAAATAAAAACAGACTAAACCTTGGTTATTGCAATTAGCTACAGGAACCAAAAGAAGGGTTAACGAGATTAGCAAAAAATATTCAATAAACTTAAATGGATTTGACACTAAAATTAACTTGAATATTTTGCCTTTGGGATCATATGATATCCTTATTGGCATGGATTGGCTAGAACATCACAGTGTAGTATTGAACTAATTGGAAAAATCTTTCATATGTGTCAATGATGAAGGGGTAACTTGTATAGTAAAAGGGGTTCTAAGAGCTTTTTCAGTGAGACAAATATTTGCCTTACAGTTAAAGAAATGTGCTTGAAAGCGATGTAAGTTGTATGCATGTTATGAAACCATCTCAAGAAAAGAAAGAAAAGAAAATGTTATGAAACCAGCTCAAGAAAAGATAGAAAAGATAGATCAACGCCTTAGAATTCAGCCTCTTCGAGGGGGCAACCTCCTTTACATTACATAAATGAACAATTATTGGATGATACAAATGAAAAGACCTCCTTTCTATATATAGGATTCTAAGGGGTCATAACATAATCAGAGCCGACATAACAATAATAATGTAAGGGCACAATAATAACAATAGTGGGCTTCTATGGGGCACAATAGTAACAATATGGACACTACATGGGTACATCAATATAATAAGTGGGTTGTACTAATAACAATAAGGGGTTACACTAGTAGTATAGGGGCCTAACATGCCCCTCTCCTTCAAAAAGCGTTGGCCTCAACGCTTGAGTAGTTCTTGATGCTTCTGTATAAAATTCTTGTCCTCCCATGTGGAATCTTCAGCGGGTAAGTTCTTCCACTTGATGAGATACTCTGAAATTGATTGATTTCGTAGCTGTCGGGTTCTTGTTTCTGTGACTGCTCTAGGTTCCAATATGATTTTTCCTTCCTTTTCAATATCTGGCAATATTGTTTGAATTGGGATCTTTTGCAACTTTTGAATAAGTGGCCATACTTCTTTGTCCTTCTTCCATTCATCCTTTGCTTCGTTTAGCCAATCTGGTTGGATAATAGAAATAACACAAAACAATGCTTCCACATCCTCATCCTTGAAGAGTCTTCCCATTCGGTAAGGTCGCCATTTTTTAAGTGCATGTAGTATTGCCAACATTTCCTTCTCATAAATAGCTTGCTTTAGATGTAGCAGTAAAAATACCCAATCACCTACATCAAAACATTTTTCACTATGATGTTGATCTACCTGTTGTTTCATTTGATTTTGCAACGAAGTAGCGTTATCCTTTAAAAGTTGGAGAACTTGTTGTTGATGCTCGATGTGATCTTTCACTGCTTGAACTTTTTTCTTCTTGATATGTCCTTCTATCTTTAGAGTTTGAGGAGTGGTAATTTCTTCCAATCCTTTACAAGATATGTCAGATTCATTTCTTGACGCTCGATGTGATCTTTCACTTCTTGAACATTTTTCTTCTTGATATGTCCTTCTATCTTGATATTTTGAGGAGTGGTAATTCCGACCAGTGAATTACAAGATATGGCTGGATTCATTTCTTCTTTCTTGATGTGATCTTTCACTTCTTGCACCTTTTTCTTCTTGATATGTCCTTCTATCTTGAGAGTTTGAGGAGTGGTCATTCTTGCCAATAGTTTACAAGATATGTTCTGATTCATTTCTTCTTTCTCTGGGGTTGGGTCCTGGCATATATCCTCTTCTTTTGATGTTTCTTGATCCTTTTCTTCCTCCTCTTCATACTCTATGTAAAATAATTTCTTCTCAGCACACTTATGACCTTTAGTGCATTTTCTGTCACAATTGTAACAAAGCCTTTTTTCTCTTTTTTCTTCCAATTGTTGTGGTGTAACCCTTGTAGGTTGTGGAAGGCTAGGAGAAACAACACATCCATCTTTAAAGTTATGAGGGGTAGACTTCCTTGTTGCCATAATTTTACTTTCAAATATGTCACAAAGCCCTTTTACTCTTTCCAATTGTTGTGGTGTTGCTCTAAAGAAGGTGTTGCTCTTTGTATCCTCATAATGTGCTATCATTTCCTCCGTGAGAATTGACCACGTAACAAGTTGTTTACGAGAACAAAGCCCTTTATACCATAAAAATTGATCCGGTTCTAAATATGAAGATGCAATACATACCTTTTGTAACAGTGGTACACCATGTAGATCAAAATATTGCTCCATCTGAAGTATCCAATTTACCGGATCCTTGCCATCAAACTTCCTCATCTTGCTTTTTCTTGATTTTAGGACCTCGATCTTGAAACGACTGTAACTCTGTACTTGCAGATATTTAAGTTCTGAAATTACGACCTGTAGTAGCCCTCTGTGTCCTCTTTCCAATGCCACCAGTCTGATCCAAATTGGATTTTCCAAAAAAGAGTTATGCACAATCTCCCAAGATGACCTGATTATAGACCTTTCTAGAAGAGCGAAATTGTATGAAGTGCCACGTGTCAATTTTTCGACCTTTGGCTCTGAAAAAGATATACAAGAAACTAAAGTCCGTCCTCTTTCTATACCTTCTTACGAAATTTCAATCCAATGCTCAGAGAGAAAGTTATGACTATTTTCCCCAGGTCACCTGTTTGGAATGTAATTCAGAAGTCTGCAAAAAGACCAACTTCCTCAGATCATATCTCCGCAAATATAGCGGGAAAAGCTCTGAAATTCGGACCCGAGGTTCAGCACGATTTCTTCTCAAATGGGTTTTTTTTTCGACTTCTGAAATGTCACAGAAAAAAAGTTATAGCGAAAATGCTACGATGACCTGTTTGGAGCAGCGAAACCCTAGAATCCAAAGCTCTGATACCAAATGTTATGAAACCAGCTCAAGAAAAGATAGAAAAGATAGATCAACGCCTTAGAATTCAGCCTCTTCGAGGGGGCAACCTCCTTTACATTACATAAATGAACAATTCTTGGATGATACAAATGAAAATACCTCCTTTCTATATATAGGAGTCTAAGCGGTCATAACATAATCAGAGCCGACATAACAGTAATAACGTAAGGGCACAATAATAACAATAGTGGGCTTCTATGGGGCACATTAGTAACAATATGGGCACTACATGGGTACATCAATATAATAAGTGGGTTGTACTAATAACAATAAGGGGTTACACTAGTAGTATAGGGGCCTAACAATGCAATTTAGATTGAAGATCAATCTAACAAAATCGTAAACCTTCCATAGAAGATTATCCCATTCTATAAAAGTATAAGGATGTCTTTCTTAAGGAAATCCTAGGATTGCCTCCACGAAGAGATATAGATTTCACTATAAATCTCATCTAAAATTAAAAATTTAAGGTTTCTTGAAAACGTTTGCAAGCTAGTTTATGTCTTGTGGGCAATGGATCAAAATTGTGAAACCAAATAAGCTTAAATAATTTTAGTTAAATTTTGCAGAAATAACCAGAGAAAAATAGACAACATGCAACATCACAAAACAACAATTTGATGACGGAGTTCACCCCTTTTGGGTTACGTCTCTAGGTCTAGCTTCCAATGTTGGCCCTTTATATTATATGCTCAAAATGTAAATTACATCAACATACAATGCTCAAATCACAAAAATAATGTTGTCATTGTGTCCAAAACACCTAAAAACCCTTGTGTAGGCTCTTCTCGGGCTTAAAAAGTGGCCAAGTTAGGCCTCCTTCTCCATTTTTTTGTAATATGTCCTACAAATTCACCAAAATGGTGAAACTGGCCACGTTTTCCTCCTTTGGTGTATTCGTTAGGTGACCATTTCACGTGGCTGCAACAGAAATCCCATCGAAAATCGAGTAATTTGTCGAACAGTTTGTTGGGTCCCTATAATACTAGTGATTACCCCATTACTATTATAGTTATACCCCTTATTTATATTGTTGTGCCCCTATTACCCCCATATTGTTATTTCTGTGCCCCATAGAATCCCTCTATTGTTATTTTTGTGGCTTTATATTATTATTGTTAGGTCGGCTGGATTATATTGTGACTCCTTAGACTCCTATATATAGAAAGGAGGTTTTGTCATTTGAATCATCAAAGAATTGTTCTTTTATGTAATGTAAAGGAGGTTGCCCCCTCGAAGAGGCTGAATTCTAAGGCGTTGATCTATCTTTTCTATCTTTTCTTGAGCTGGTTTCATAACATTTGGTATCAGAGCTTTGGATTCTAGGGTTTCGCTGCTCCAAACAGGTCTTCGTGGAATTTTCGCTATAACTTTTTTTCTGTGACGTTTCAGAAGTCGCAAAAAAAACCCATTTGAGAAGAAATCGCGCTGAACCTTGGGTCCGAATTTCAGAGCTTTTCGCGCGATATTTTCGGAGATATGATCTGAGGAAGTTGGTCTTTTTGCAGACTCCTGAATTACATTCAAAACAGGTGACCTGGGGAAAAGTGTCATAACTTTCTCTCTGGGAATCAGATTGAAATTTCATAAGAAGGTACAGAAAGAGGACGGACTGTAGTTTCTTGTAGATCTTTTTCACAACCAAATATCAAAAATTGTACACGTGGCACTTCATACAACTTCGCTCTTCTGGAAAGGTCTATAATCAGGTCATCTTGGGAGATTGTGCATAACTCTTTCTTGGAGAATCCAATTTGGATCAGACTGGTGGCATTAGAAATAGGACACAGAGAGCTACTACAGGTCACAAATTCAAAACTAGATGATTGGAAAGTACAGAGATACATCAGAGGCAATATCGAGCTCCTACAAAGTGAAAAAAGGTGTGTAGATTTTTTAAAATTTTTGCTTCAGCTTGGTTTGAAAATTTATTTTGAAGGAATTCAAAGGGCATAGTAGAGCATTATTATCGGTAACTGATGCCCCGAGGAAAGAAAATGCAAACACCTAGTAAGGAACCTGAAAGCTCTAGCATGACTCATGAAGAAGAGGAAGAAATGCTACATGATATATCAAAATTACAAGAACAAGTGCAACAAATGTCACGCTCACAAAAGTTAACAGATGCTAAGATAAATGGCGTGGAAGCTAAGATAAATGGCGTGGAAGCTAAGATGAATGGCATGGAAGCTAAGATGGACAATTTGAAGATAGATTTGAACACAAATTTGAAGACAGGCATGGCAGATTTGAAGACAGATTTGACAAAATTTCTACAAGAAATACTTACTAATGGTGAAAAGGTAGTAAAGGAAACTCATGATGAGAACAAAAGAAATGTTAATCATGATTCCATAGACGCTAATGTTGGATCAAAGAATCACCATATTCCAAAAATCGATATGAGGAAGTTTGATGGCAAGGATCCCGCCACATGGATATTACAGATGGAGCAATTCTTCGATCTCAATAATGTGCAAAACGCACAAAAGGTACGTATGGCAACTGTATATTTGGAACCAAATCAGTTTGTATGGTATCAATGGCTTTGTTCTCGTAAACAATTTATCACTTGGGCAATTTTTACGGAAGAATTGATAGCACATTATGAGGATACAAAAAGCAACACTTTTTTTAGCCAATTGATAAGTCTCAAACAAAAGGGTTCAATAATGGAGCACATTGAGGAGTTCCAAAAATTGAACATAAGGGTAAAAGATATTCCAGAGGAGCATAGGATTGATGTGTTCATAGGGTCTTTAAAGGATAATATCCAACATGATGTTCGCCTTTGGGAACCTGATTCATTAGAGAAGGCATTCAGGTTAGCAAGAAAAATGGAAAGCAAAATTATGGCAACTAGGAAGCATACCACTCACAACTATAAAGACGGAAGTGTTGTTTCCCCTAGTCTTCCACAACCTACAAGGTTGACACCACAACAATTGGAAGAAAAAAGAGCAAAAGGGCTTTGTTACAATTGTGATAGCAAATACACAAAAGGTCATAAGTGTGCTGAGAAGAAATTATTCTACATAGATTGTGAAGAGGAAGAAGAAAAGGAGCAAGAAAGGTCAAAAGAAGAGGATATATTCCAGGAACAAAGCCTAGATGAAGAACAAATAAATCCGACCATATCTTGTAATGCATTGGCGGGAATTACCACTCCTCAAACCATCAAGATAGAAGGACAAATCAAGAAGAAAAAGGTAATAGTGTTGATTGATTCAGGAAGCACCCACAATTTTATTCATTGTAGGGTAGCAAAAGAATTGAATTGCTTCCTATATCCAGCACCAGAGTGTCAAGTGATGATTGCAAATGGAGGAACAATAAATTGCTCTGGAAAGTGCCATAATATCAAGCTATCCATGGGAGAATATGTATTGACTAGCCCAATGCTTTCCATTCCAATGGGAGGTGCTGATGTTGTACTAGGAGTCCAATGGCTACAATCCTTGGGTACAATAGCTTTTAATTTTCAAGAACTTTTCATCAAATTTTCTACGGAAGGAAAGGAAGTTGAATTAAGGGGTATTGCAGGGAAACCAGGAAAGATAATCAGCTCTAATGGCATGACAAAGCTTCTAAAAAAGGAGCAAAGAGGTGTAATTGCACAATTATGTTCGCTAGATGTTTCCACATTGGAATCATCTATTTCTCCAGATCTCCAAAAAGTCCTGGACAATCATTCCAAGGTATTTGAGACTCCCAAAGGTCTCCCACCTATGCGTGATCATGATCATGCTATTCATCTGATTCCAGGAAGTGTTCCTCCAAACATCAGGCCGTACAGATATCCCTATGTCCAAAAAAGTGAAATTGAACGTATGGTTGCAGAAATGCTAGAGGCTGGTATAATTCAACCGAGTCAAAGTTCTTTCTCAGCTCCAGTAGTATTGGTGCACAAGAAGGATGGATCATGGCGCATGTGTCCGGATTATAGGGAGCTCAACAAGCTCACTATTAAAGATAAGTTCCCCATTCCTGTCATTGATGAATTACTGGATGAATTGCATGGATCAATTTACTTCACCAAGTTGGATCTTCGTTCGGGATATCATCAAATCAGAATGAAGATTGAAGACATTTCGAAAACGGCATTTAGAACTCATGAGGGTCATTATGAATTTTTGGTCATGCCTTTTGGCCTTACCAATGCACCTTCAACATTTCAAGGTTTGATGAATTCAATTTTCAAACCATTCCTTAGAAAATTTGTGTTAGTATTTTTTGATGATATACTAATCTACAGCAAGTCTTGGAAGGATCATGTTGAACATGTTGACAGGGTGCTACAACTATTGGAGGAGAAACAATTATATGCAAAAAGATCCAAATGTTTCTTTGGAGTCCAGGAGGTGGAATATTTGGGTCATATTGTATCTCATGAAGGAGTTAAGGTAGACCCTAGCAAAATTAAAGCCATTAAGGAATGGAAAATCCCCACATCCATAAAGCATCTGCGAGGATTTCTTGGGTTGACAGGGTATTATCGCAAGTTTGTTAAGAATTATGGGAGAATAGCAGCACCTCTAACAACATTATTGAAGAAAGATTCATTTTCATGGACTCCGGAAGCAACAAAGGCCTTTGAACATCTTAAAGAGGCAATGTGCCAAGCACCGGTCTTAGCTACACCGGACTTCACAAAAACCTTTATTGTGGAATGTGATGCTTCAGGAAATGGAATTGGTGTTGTTCTAATGCAAGATGAAAGACCCATTGCTTTTGAAAGTCGTCCAATCAAGGGAAAGTTTTTAAGCAAAGCTATTTATGAGAAGGAAATGTTGGCAATACTCCATGCACTTAAGAAATGGCGACCCTACCTAATGGGAAGACACTTCAAGGTAAAAACGGATCATGATAGCCTTAAATACTTTTTAGAACAAAGATTATCCTCTGAAGAGCAACAAAAGTGGGTCACAAAGATGTTGGGTTATGACTTTGAAATCATCTACAAAAAAGGGAAGCAAAATGTGGTGGCAGATGCACTCTCAAGAAAGGATGAGGATGTGGAAGCATTGTTGTGTGCCATTTCTATTATCCAACCAGATTGGATAAACGAAGCAAGGGAGGAATGGAAGAATGACGAAGAAGTGTGGGCACTTATTCGAAAGCTACAACAAGATTCCAGTACTTCTGATACATTTAGCTGGCAAAATGATTCGTTATGGTACAAAGATCGCTTATACCTCTGTAAGAATTCCCAGCTAAAACAAAAGATTCTTATGGAATTGCACACTTCTCCCTTAGGAGGGCACTCAGGATTTTTAAAAACTTACCACAGGGTTAAGAAGGAATTTTTTTGGGATGGCCTTAAATCAGATATTCAAAAGTTTGTGGCGGAATGTTTGGTTTGCCAACAAAATAAAGTTGAAACAATTAAGACACCAGGTCTATTACAACCTTTATCCATTCCAAGCCAACGTTGGGAGGAGGTTTCAATGGATTTTATCACAGGTTTACCCAAGTCTGAGGGAAAGAGTGTCATCATGGTGGTAGTTGACAGACTTACCAAGTATGCACACTTTTGTGCATTATCACATCCATTTAAAGCCAGTACAGTTTCTACTGCATTTATGGAAACAGTTCAAAAGCTACATGGAAACCCAAAGATTATTGTAAGTGACAGAGATCCCATTTTCACTGGAAATTTTTGGACAGAATTATTTTCTTGTCTTGGTACTCAGTTAGCTCATAGCTCATCTTATCATCCTCAATCTGATGGGCAAACTGAGATAGTAAACAAATGTTTGGAAGGATATCTTCGTTGCTTTGTATCTGATAAACAGACACAATGGGTCAAATGGTTGCCTCTGGCTGAATGGTGGTATAACACTTCCTTCCATACAGCAACAAAAATGACCCCATTTTGGCACTTTATGGGTATCAACCACCATCCATCACATCATATTTAAGAGAAAATTCTAAGGTTCAGGCAGTGGAACATCACATCGAACATCAACAACAAGTCCTCCAACTCTTAAAGGATAACCTCGTGTTGGCACAAAATAGAATGAAACAACAGGCAGATCAACATCGCAGTGAAAGAAGTTTTGATGTAGGTGATTGGGTATTCCTACGGCTACAACCATATAAGCAAATGTCCCTAAAGCAAGCTAAGAAGGATAATAAATTATCACCAAAGTATTATGGTCCGTACAAGGTGTTGCAAAAGATTGGTACTATGGCATACAAATTGGAGCTTCCTGCAGCTTCTCGATTGCACCCAGTTTTCCATGTTTCATGTTTAAAGAAGGTTATAGGCGACAAGCTCCCAATTCAAACAATATTGCCAGAACTTGACGAGGAAGGAAAAATTATATTGGAACCGGAAGCAGTCACAGAAACAAGAACTCGACAGCTACGAAATCGATCAATTTCAGAGTATCTTATCAAGTGGAAGAACTTATCCGCTGAAGATTCCACATGGGAGGATGAGAATTTTATGCAGAAGTATCCAGAACTACTCAAGCGTTGAGGACAACACTTTTTTGAAGGAGAGGGGCATGTTGGGTCCCTATAATACTAGTGATTACCCCATTACTATTGTAGTTATACCCCTTATTTATATTGTTGTGCCCCTATTACCCCCATATTGTTATTTCTGTGCCCCATAGAATCCCTCTATTGTTATTTTTGTGGCTTTATATTATTATTGTTAGGTCGGCTGGATTATATTGTGACTCCTTAGACTCCTATATATAGAAAGGAGGTTTTGTCATTTGAATCATCAAATAATTGTTCATTTATGTAATGTAAAGGAGGTTGCCCCCTCGAAGAGGCTGAATTCTAAGGCGTTGATCTATCTTTTCTATCTTTTCTTGAGCTGGTTTCATAACATAGTTAGTTGGGTGTCTGTGGTCCAACTTTTGCCTTCGTTTTCGGTCATGTGGCAGTTCATATGGCCAGGGGCGCGAGCCAGAGGCCACGCACCCACCGACACTTTTCCCTTGGTCGCATTATAGGCCATGTGGTCGCGAGCTGGGCCATGCGCCAACCCTTTTTGTTTCGAGCCCTCCGCCAACAGTCTTGTTATAATGAATATGACCTGGGGTCACGGCTAACTTCCCAACCCATCTGCTTCCACGACAGGCACGTCGCATGCCATACAACTCGGGGTTGGGGCCATGTGCCCGCCCCCTCCACTAACACCAAAAACATTGCAATTTAAATATAAATTTGCCGCGAAGTATTAACGAGGAGCACTTGTGTCTAACAATGAGATGGTTGGTTGTTAACTAAGAGGTCGTGGGTTTGAACCTGGCTAAGGCCAGTCACCCCACTCACCCAATTTTGGCACGAATTTTGAGGGCCATGTGGAACTCTCTCATTGAGCCATGTGGCACTTCCTGGTTGATCCAACCAAAAACCTCATAACTAATAAAAATCTACCATTTTTACCCTTACAATCATTCCATGTGTCAACACGTGATTGGACCATTTGTCTGCCATAGTTGCCCAGTCAGCCTGCTGAAACCATGTAAACTTTTACTGTATATTCAACAACTTATGTGATATGCTAAAACACAAGACAAGAATATACTCTACTCTTCAATGGAAACCAAACTTGATCGATGAAAACAATAAGCAGAAAAGGAAGAATATCAATGCACATAGCACAATATTTCTCTAGGGAAAGCCATTGCTAAAACCCTGGCTATCTATATTACATTAACTAGAAGATTCGAGAAGAAAATACAATGCTTGTTCAACTTGAACAATTCCTGAACAAGTACAATCTATCTCTCTACTTCCTAGGCAAGCCTTGGATGAATACAATATGTTTTTTTCAACCTTGAGCTCAGCTTGCACAAGTATTTCCTATCCTCTGCATGACTGACTTCCTTTGGCCAACACTTAGCCAAATTCCTAGCCTTCCAAGCCTCTACTTACTTGCGAAATTCCTAACAGAATTAGCTTGTATTTAATTGGGAAATCCACTCTCCATAATTGTGTGATCCATCCATAGGCCCTCTACTGATTGCATGCACCATCTGTACAACTTGGAAAATTATACAATTGATAGTACAATGTCTCTGAACTCTAATTGGTCTTCCTATGAACTGACATTCATGAGTTATTTATGAGTGAGTCTTCAGTTAACTGGTGTGGTATTGAGGATGCACTAGTGCCTGTCCCCACTACTAGACCTCCTACTAGTTCCTCCAACAGTTAGAACTAGTTTAACTGACTATAACTCAATTAGACTGAGTTATCTAATTACAACTCAAAAGAACTCAACCTGGGCCCCTAAAATTTAGGAATCACTCTACATGACTCTAGATAGACTTCCAACTCAAATTTCCTAAGTCAATTAAGTCAATTTAACTTAATTAACTATTACAAGTTGCTATGAGAATAGAATTTCAATTTAATTCTCAATTTAATTCAAGGACAAATTAAATTAGAATTTCTAGATGTTATTTTAACATTCCTTGTTGTTATTTTCAACACACCAGGGCCACATCATTGTACGGCATGCCCAATTAGCAGCCCAGTCAACCCTGCAATTTGACTTTTTAGTTATTTGTCAAAAACTCCAGAACACGATAACTTTCACATATGGTGTCAGATTGAGGCGATTCAAGCGTCGTTGGAATCAGAATGATGAGATCTACGATTTGGCATTGGTTTCGATCAATTCTGAACACTTTGACTTTTGAGCATATTTTTGATCCCCTGGATCAAAATCTTATCCATGCAACAGTCCTAACATTTAAAGCTCCATACATAATGAGTGTTCCAGAATTGATGGAACTGAAAATACAACAACAAGAACTATTATACAAGAAATATATAATAACTAGTGTGTCACCTTGGGGTGCACTAGCGTTATTTGTGAAAAAGAAAGATGGAAAAGTTAGACATTGCATAGACTACAGGCAACTCAACAAAATGACAATCAAGAACAAGTATCCATTTTCTAGGATTGATGACCTATTTGATCAGGTCAAAGGAGATACTATCTTTTCAAAGATTGACTTAAGATATGGATATCATTAGATCAGGATCAAAGATGAAGACATTCATAAGACAACTTTCAGGACATGGTATGGGCATTATGAGTTCATCATACTTCCTTTCGGACTCACTAATGCACCAACCACTTTTATGTGTCTGATGAATAGTGTACTCAAACCCTATTTAGACAAATTTTTCATTGTGTTTATTGATGACATTTTAGTCTATTCAAAGAATAAGGAGGAACATGACCAACATTTGCAAATGGTTCTCCAAACACTTAGAGAAAATGAATTGTATGCTAAGTTTAGAAAATGTGCATTTTATCAAACACAGATTCATTATTTAGGGCATGTTATATCTGAAGAGGGGATTGTTGTAGATCCAGAGAAGATAAAGGCCATTATGGAATGGCCAGTGCCTAAGGATGTGGCTGATATCAGGTCTTTCATGGGAATCACGGGTTATTATAGGAGGTTCATAGAAGGGTTTTATAAATTATCTTACCCAATTACTTCTTTATAGAAGAAGGGAACTAAATTTAATTGGAATAAAAAATGTTAGGACAACTTTGAAAAATTGAAGCAATTATTGACTATTGCTCCAATTTTAAAGCTAGTTGACCCCAACAAAGACTTTTTTGTCTGTATTGAGGCATGTAAAGAAGGGTTGGGGGGAGTATTAATGCAAAAAGTTTGTGAGATAAGCTATGAAACTCCAAAACTTAAAGAACATGAAAAAAATATGCAACTCATGATATGGAATTAGCAACTATTATTCATGCCTTGAAAATGTGGAGGCACTACCTTATAGGGAGGAGGTTTCAGCTGAAAATTGATAATATCAACCTTAAATATCTCTTTGACTAGCCAAACTTAAATGTTAGGCAAGCATGGTGGTTGGTATTTCTTAGTGAGTATAATTTCGAAATAATACACATTAAGGAAAAAGAAAACAAAATAACAGATGCTCATAGCAGGAAAATAAATGAGATTTGTGTTGTTTTTGCAAGTAGTTAAAAAACATAATTGACTTAAAAAGTAAAGGCAATTGTAGTTTTTGATGAGGAATCTTTAGTGAAGTATGATTACTTCAAAAGATGAGTCCTTTTGAAGTAATGTATGGGAGTGTGGGTAAATTGTCTTTAAGTTGGGATCATCTTGAGACATGTTGGTATTAGGACCATATATGTTGAAAGAAATGGAGGAAATAGTCAAACATGTGAAAAAGAATTTGAAGGCATCTCATGATCGATAAAAAAGCTATGCAAACTTAAAGAGAGTTCATAAAGAACTTGATGTTGGTGATCACATTCATCTCAAAGTGAAACCTAAGAAACGTACTCCTGGACTTGGTAGTTGTGCCAAGTTGTCACCCATAAATTGTGGACCCTTTGAAGTGTTAGTAAGGATAGGTCTAGTTGCCTATTGGATTTATCTTCCAGCAAGCATAAAAGTTCATGATGCATTTCATGTGTCTTTATTAAAAAAATATGTACATGATCTAACTCACATAATTGATTGGAATATTGTATAGGTAGAACCAGAGGAAGGGTTCCTGGCATAACCTTTATGCATACTAGATCGGAGGGAAGTCATCTCCCATAATAGAGTCATAGCCCAAGTTAAAGTTTAGTGGAAACACTTCAGCCCGATGGAGGCAACTTGGGAATTGGAAGATGCTTTTAAAAAATCACATCCATCCTTATTATGAGACTGGTTTGAAGTCCAGAGCAAACACCGAGACGATGTCAAACTCAAGTGGGGGAGGATATCATATTCCCTGACTTAGTTTTTGTTTGTAAATATTGTATATTTCAAGTGTGTTGATGATGTGACTTTAAGACTTCAATGGATCTACTTATCAATATTTAGTTACTTTATGTAAATATGTTTTATTAAGTCTGGGGTGGCAGGAGGGGGAGAGATTCTCATTAATCCCGAAGGAAACATTGAAGATAGATATGCTTGGGGCCTGGATAGGAAGAAAAACAACCAAGTTGAATATTATGGTTTGTTTTTCGGTCTAACATTGGCTCAAAAAAGGACATCAGAAAGATCCAGGTCTTAGAAGACTCAATTTTGATCATAAAGCATTTGAACCATAGTTCATCAACAAAAAATATGAACCTAAATCAAATAATTAAGAGATCCCAAGGGTTGATTCCCTTATTTGAGTTTGTGTCATATTTTCATATCCTAAGAGGGAATAACCAGGAAGCAGATAAGCAAGCAAATTTGGCTTGCCAGTTGAAGGCAGAAAAAAGTATAGTGAACAAGGTTGAGGAAATGGTATGCATTCCCTAATCTTTTTCATGGGTTTCAAATATTGGTCTAAGGATGACATTCTTGGCTCACCCAAGAGGTTAGAAAGTATGAACAAGTTGGATTTTGCAAGGTTGGTTGGTCTTAAGCTTTCCTTCCCCCCCAACTTCATTCTCTCTCCTTTGCCCCACCCCCCCACCCTCGCCCCTTCCTCCCCCTCCCCTCTTCTCCATTATTACCTCTCCTCCCTATCCTTCGTCACCTTTCTTCCTCTCACCCCACTATTCCACTCACTCTTATTGCTCCTCCTCTTCTCCATTTTGTTATGGCCCCCTCCCCCTTTTCTTTCAGTCTCCCGCTTCTTGGTACATGTCACATCGGCCCTTGCTTGGCCCATCCTATCCTTGTGCCTCGTGGCAAAGGTTATCTTAGTTTGTTGCAACAATGTGTCTGCGTCCTTTATGAAGGTACTACACTTGGGCTCGGGCGATCACAGTTCATGAGAATCCAGTCCCCACGACATGATTTATGTTGCAAAGGTCGACGTTCCAGTACAGTCGAAGGCAGGTTAATGGGAGATTGGGAGAAACATTTATTTCCTCTGCTCAGATTTACTCTGGCCGCTCGTGGGAAGAAATTGTGGGTGAGGATGAAGGAACAAGAGAAGAGCTGGGAATTTATGGTTGTTAGTTGGGAAATTAAGGAGGAGTGTGGGGATCCCAGCTCCATGAGTACTGATCTTCAGTACAACATCAATATCCAGTCCTGCACCTTCTATTTAAAGAGTAATGGTTTGATCTGCTATTATGGGTTAAGGCTTATCTTTGCTCAGGTGGCCTCTGCGAAGGCCTGATAGCTGAAGCTCGGGACTCTGAGTGTCTATTGCGAGTTCTGGGTCAAAGTGTTGATATTCAGGGGGGTCTCTGGAGGAGTTTTCTATCGCAAAGGGAACCTGAGTGTCGATTTACAGAGTGTTGGTTGCCTGAGAGAGGCCACGAATTGTGTGGATAAGCAGCGTCGGGTGGGGGTTCTGGAGCAGAACTTCGCGGACATTCTGGAGTTGGGGGTCTGTGGTATTGGAATTGTGGGATTGTGGCATTCTGGAGTGGGGCATCTGTGGCATTCGGGACAACACCATGAGCGTGCATACTTCAGAGGACAATTCTCTGACCGACTCCTGGGGTTGTCGCAGGCCTAGGACTGGGAGGTTGAGGGATGAGAAAGTGAGGGAAGGTGACAACAGTAGGAAGGCCTGCAACAAGTGTGTGCAGGAGAATTTAATGATCTGGGAAGGTTTGGAAATTTTGCAGTGATGTATCCAACAACAACAATTTGAGGCTCTGGCTATGCATGAGCAGCAGTTGGAAAAGAAGGAGCACATTCGGGAGTTGGAAAACGAGGTCAATGTGTTGCCTCAACAAATTGAACTATTAAAGCTCAAGATGGAGGAGAGTAGCAAGAGCAAGGAAGAATAATTCACTGGCCTAGATCTGAATAGTCCAATGCCAATGGAAGAATAGTTTGTTCACTCACTTAGTTTTTGCAAAATGTTTTTGAATGGCACACTATAAATGTATATATTTACTATGTCAGTTATGTTGATTGTATAGCCATAAGATACCAGAAATGAGATTTTTTTGTAAGAAGCATGGGAAAAACTCTCTAGGAAGGGATGGGGAACAATGGATGTACCATACCCTTAGCGAGCTCAAAAATATGATGTAAAATACTGATTATGCATGTGAACAGGTGCGATTTATATATAAAAAAACACTACTCATTCTGGTTAAAAAATATGTTCTATTAAGTCATTAATAAAAAAAATATGGAAAATAATTCTAATGTTGTAAATGGATAAAGAGAAATTATGGACTACAAGCTAGTGGTGGATTTGATTACCCTAAATGATGTAAGATCTAGGCATCTAATCTTAGGATTATATTATTAATCATGGAATATTAAATTGATCAACAACTTACCCAAAAAGACAAGAAATTTCCTTTGGAAGCTAGGGAGAGTGGAGCTCATTAATGACCAAGTAATTACCTGCCACCTAATGGATAAGGAGGAGGTAGTTATTATCTTCCAAAAGAATCTTGGGAAAAGGGTCATTTTTTGCCATATACTGCAGTTAGACTCACGTTGTGTGGAGCTGGTGTGAGGAGGTATAGTGGACAGAAAGGAGAAAGAACAAAATTAATGCTAGCTTACAGTCCATTAGAGCTTAGGGGGACTCATCCAGGAGGAGGATTCAAGGTTGGGAGGAGCATTGCAACTCCAGTATTGTTTTCTAGAACAAATTGACAAGTCGGTACACTGAGTAACTTGTATTTTTAGTAGTTTTTCATGTGTTTTATTGTTAAAAATTGTAGTAGCAGTATTATTGTGTTGGAAATACTGAGAGGGGTGTGAAATTTCCTTAATTGCAACAACTGCAACCTAATCTTCCATATACTTTAGATTATTGTATTCAAAATTTAATTACGAGAAACAATGATTAAATCACTACTGCATGGGAACTGAGCAATAATACACACACACAAAACAATTGACACCGATATTTTTGGACAAATTATCCCTGGAAAAACCCCAATGTGGGGAAAACCATAAAATAGAAAACCTTTGGAAAAATATTTTCTTCACTTCTGCAAGTCAATATGATCTCTCAGAAGCAACTCGGCCCCTCAAATAAAATGTGTCCCTCCTCTGGAGCTCTGACCTGCCTCACACATTCGGCCCTCCTGACAACTCACACTAGCTGAGAAAATATGCTTAGCCTCCAATGGAAATCTGAAAATATGCTTAGCAAATCAATCTTCTTATGGGAATTTCCTTCTTCCTCTAGCAACTCAACCTCCTTGCTCAATTTGCACCACTACTGGGAAATTTGGCCTCTTTGCAGAAAATCAATCTCCCTCTGTTACTGAGAATTTGGAAATCACTATGAATATTTCACTCTCCAGAAACTTAACCTTCAATCATTGGTGAAAACCCTGTTGTTAGAGTCTCCCTTGCTTGAACAACTACCTTGTTATCATTGCAACTAGGTAATTCAAATTCCTTGATGTGTCTGCAGTTGACCCATGGATTTGCTCTTATAAACTTTTGTTGATGAATCAACAACCATGATTTAATAACAATCGATGGCTAAGATTATATTGACCCACCAAGTGACTTTTCTGGAAGTCTCTAGAGAAAAATCGATTTACCTCAATTAATCTGATTTAATTAACTGATTTTCCTAAGTTGGACTTAGGAAAATATTAAATAATTGGCTAATTAATCTAATTAAGGCATTTTTCTTAGAAACTTTTTTATGGGTCTTGGAGATAATTATCCTCTCGTGTTCCTTAGCCTCTTAAACACCAATAGAGACTAGAACACTTGTCCGTGCTACTAAGAAAACTAACAAATGGGGGGAACCAATTTCTTATTATTTTCATATTATGCTAGTTAAGATTTTATCACAAGTTAAACCAAAACACAAGAAGTAGAAAAAGAAAATAATTTCATTAATGAAAAGATTCAGGCTCCAACCTGTACGATGAAATTTCTAACTCCTTCAAGGCTTCAACCTTGAATAAGGAATGCAATCCTCAAATAGAAATCTAGGCACCAACCTAGTCTCAATGAGGACATCAATAGTCTTAGGCTCCAACCTATAAAAATATTTCAAATAAACTTATCCAATATGTTTCCAAAAACCTTTGCAAAGTTTGTTCCAAATACACTTCAAATGTTGCTTAATAAAGTCTTCAAGATCTTCTTTTAGGCTACTACAAATGGTCTCCAACTTATTCCTAAGGGTTCTTCAAAGTCTAGTTCTAATACGTTCCAATAAATATGCTCCAAACAAGTCTTCAATATACTCCAAAAGCTGCTTCAAAATTCTTCGAGAATTTTGAAGAGGGCTTCTCCAATTTCCGCTATAAAGGGCATCAGGATTACTCCAACAAGCTGGTCTAAAGTCTTCTTCAAGATGGTTCTCCAAGGTTGCTCAATAGTTTATTTCAAAGCACTCCTCAAAGACTACTTCAATGAACCCTTAAGTCTTCTCTAAGAGATGGTTAAAGTCTGATCCAAGAGAGGATTCAAAAGCGATCCAAAATCTACTAAAAAATTCATAAAATTATTCTCAAAACATAGGTCCAAAATGTTATATTTGCCTCTATCATAGAAGGTTGAAACTCTCTCTTAAAATATGATGCCACACGCCACAAGAGGGGGGTCAAAATTTTGGCCTCAAGGCCAAATTTCACAAGCCTCAGAGGTTTCTTTTCAACAGACTAAATTTTTTAGAAAAGGTTTGAACTCTAGTCTGCTATAGGCCTAAAAGAGGCTAAAATTCTGAGTTGTAGATGTATAACTTTGATACAAATTACAATTGCTCAAGATTTCAAACTGAAAACAAGAGACACAGTTCCGCTTTACTAATATGCGGAATAGAAATCACAATTTTGAACAACATGCATAGACATGCAACAAGAAAAACCACAAGTACACAATGATTTCTAGGGGAACCCAACTGGGAAAAACCCTTCAAGCCTCTTTGCATTAATCCTTTGAATAGAGAAACTAGTACATTTGCATGCTCCAGCTCTAAGCACCACTTGCAAAGGTAAAAAAATTATCCTTATTGAATGAGAACTTCTAGCCAACACTTAGCCACTTTATGCCTCCTCCAGCCTCCTATTTCCTTGCACAAATCTGAGCTAATTTGAGCTCCTGAAAAATAGGGAAGTGCCTATTTCCTTACACAAATCTGAGCTGATTTGGGCTCCTAAAAAATAGGGAAATGGCTATTTCCTTGCACAAATCTGAGCTAATTTGAGCTCCTAAAAAATAGGGAAGTGCCTATTTCCTTGCACAAATCTGAGCTAATTTGAGCTCCTAAAAAATAGGGAAGTGCCTATTTCGTTGTGAAATTCCTAAGGAATTGATCTCCTGATTGCATGCAATGACTGTACACTCAACTAGTATACAACTCATGTTACACTAGACTTTGTCTCCTCCACTCCAACTGATAAATTCAAATTACATGCACGCATGAGCTATTTTGGGTTGATTGACTAATTAACTAATAGATCTCTGAGTTAGACTGTTGTCCCACTGCACAACTAACCTTCAACTGACTCTATTAATTATTAGAGGTCAGTTAACTGAGTACAACTGAAAATCACTGAACTAGATTGCTAAAATTTAGTAATCAACACATGCATGACTGAACCCGAAGCCCACTAACTCAATTTTGTTGATCTAACTAAGTGAAAAGATCCATGTCACACTAGTTAACTACCTCCAAGTTGTCATGTTGATGTGGAATTTCGATTTACTCAATTTGACTAATGCTAAAGTCAAATTGATCCTTTGTTGCTACACTTTCTAACACTCCCTCTTAGAAAGAAAGTGATTTTTCACCACCCCTATCCAACACCTGTGGAATGTATTGTAGCACTACCTCTCACTGTTGTTGTTACTACTGCAACAACTACAACTAAGAAGCATAAAGAAAAACATTGAATCAATTGTGTCTCTACAACTGTCTACTGGGAAAATTGCACTGATGTTGATTTTGCATTGTGCCTCTTGCACTGCTATCAACATTGCTTTGTGCTCCTCAACATCTGACTGCACCAACTGACACTAATCCTTCTGCTACTAAATACTATGGGCCCCTATAGCAAGGTAATGATCCATGTGGAGGACACTTCAATGGACCCTGCCCAAATTTCTACAACTCTGGGTCTAAATCTCTACATCACCCCACCTCACTCCTGGAGGTATAGTTGCAATTAATCCCTCTTCCTGCTTATCTTGAACTCTCCTTTTTACTGGAGGTCACTGACTAGTCCTCATCACCATCATCATGTTGGTCAGACCAACTACCAATTGGATGAGGTTCCATCTTGAGAGCTCTATCTTGTTCCCTCTCAACCACCATATCTCTAATCTTTGCCTTGCTCCTTAAGGCTACACATGCATCTTACTCTAATGTGTATAGGCTCTCGATCTTGACACCAATCTACTTGATCTGGCCTGAAGTAAAATGTTCGAGGTAGGCCTTCCCATCACTGAAGACTACCTCATACCCTTTATCTTCAATCCTCAATTTGTGCATTAGACCAAGTTTTCTGGCATCGCTACTATTTTCGAATAATTCACTGAGGTTCTTCCATAGAGCAAAGGGGTTTCCTTTCCATGTAATTTCGAGAATATGTGGTCTCTCACACCCTCTAGGATGATCCTCGTGACTCTAGCAACATCCTTCTTCCATTGGGCTAATGGTTGTGCATTGGACTGTTTTGGTTTCATATTGTCATTTTTAACATATTCTAACTCACCATTATCATCAAGCACTGCTTCCATTTGATCCTTCCAGGCTATGAAATTTGATTTCACCTCCAGGGCATACTCCAATCTTAGTACGTTGAAATACATTCTCCTGAATCTGAAGAAAAATTGCCACACTGAAGCTGCAAATTCAAAATTTCTGAGCGTGTAGTATACTTGAGGGGGATAATATGGGGTACAAAGGGAGGAGGTACCCAAGGTAATAATGTAAGGATGATAAATAAATGGGCCATAATTAATAAATAAAGTGGTTAATCAACATTATGCGAGGGACCATAAGTAGTTAGGAAATAATGTGATAAGCCCATGGTATTGGATATATGGTATTTAGAGACCCATGGTATTGTATGTATGAAGCCTATATAGAGGCTAGATACTCCCCATTGAGATATGTCAATTATTGTTTTGTATTGACAAGCATATGGCTTGTGGAGTGATCTCCTTCCTTAAGGAGTAGTTGTTGTATGGTGTTGCCCTACCTTAAGGGTTTTTCTAAAGATATTAATAAAGAAACAATTTTATCTTATTTGTGTATTGACACTTGGGTTTATTTTAACAAAGAATTTATTATAATTTCAGGTTAGTTACATTACAAGTGGTATCAGAGCTCTTTCTTAGGAAAAGTGGGGAGATTTTTTTTTTTTTCATTTTTTGAAGGAAATTTTTTGACGGTGGGTTTGCAGATCATATCTAAAATTTTTGGTGAAAAATTTGCAAAAACAAATATCAGATCTTAATTCCTTGTGGAGAAATACCCAAATTCAAAAAAGAAATCAATTGAATCAGAGTTTGGATGAGGGAGATATCACTGATTTAAAATCAGTCGCGTTGCATAAATTTTTCTGACAACAATTTGTGGATGGTGGCTCTCCAGTAATTTTTTGCAGTTTTTGTCCATATTTTCCAAAAAATTATTGTATATCTTAGATTTTATTGAAAAATCACCCAATTAAACAAAAAAAATCGGTCAAATCAGAGTTTGAATGAGAGAGATATCGCTGATTTAAAATAAACTCTTTTTTAAAAAAAAAAATGTGATGACGAGACAATTATAGCACGAATATGAGTTTCTAGAGTGCCCAGATTGCGATTTCAATTACACTAGAAGATGTTGAATGGTCATTCCATTTCCGAAAATAGGTTATAATAAGGATTCTAAGTGATATTGACAGAGTCATGCCAATTTTAATTTTCACCAATATAAATGATTTTCTTCAAAACCCTTACTTTATTTTAGGGGTTCTAGCATGATGAAGTTTACAGGAAAAGATGATGGCCTTACTATTGAAGAATTAATGCAATATCACAAGTCTTAATCCAAATACATTTGGACAACCAACCTAGTGATTGATATGAAAGATGAAGTTGTTCAGTGGTGGTACTCACTTGACAGTTCAGTGAGGAGACTTCCTGAGAAAGAACTTGAAAAAATCCTTTTGGACAAGTGGTCTCAAATGAGAAAGGACACTGGGAGCCATAAAGGCTTATTTTGTACCAATCTTTCTATTTTACAGGTTCAGGGATGTATTCAAAAAGAGAAGATCATTGTGTCTATCAATCAGAGTTGCCAACATAACTTTGTCAATGTTAAATTGGCAAAAAAAATTGTAAGTTTCAACAAAACATATTGAAAACGCACAGGTGGATAATGAGGATGTTCAAATTTGTAAAGATTTGAAGATTTGTATGGATAAATATGTTTTCATTCTGATTTTTATGCTACATATATATATAATGTGGATGTTGTTTTGGGATACCCTTGGGTGGAATTCGTTGGTACTATCAATATTAATGCATAGAAGAAATTCCTGAAGCTTTGGTATAAAAAGAAGAAAATTACATCACAGGATATGTCCATCAGTAAACAGGTAGAGCCTGAGGAGGCCCAAGTAGAAAAATCTTCAGGTACTGACACATTAGATGCGAAGTCTATGGTGGAAGTCATAATGGAAGACAAGAAACAACCATAAGCACCACAAAAAGTACACGTTACCACTCAGGCTCCATTAGGTGGCGAATTGAAGAAAGATGCACCATCAGTTAAAAATTCAGCATATCACCACCCACACACCCAACAAGACAACAACTAGCAAGGTGGAAAAAAATAGCAATAAGGACAACATCCCATGGACAACACACGGAGAGGTGCGACGATCCACCTACAACGCATCAACACAAAGGAACTGCCAGAATCAACTTCCATCTCAAGCGAGCGAGGAACCAACTAGATCAAGTGTTAACCTTTCTCTAGGATGGCTAGATGCACGTGCATGGTACTAGTGGACTACTCTTTTAAGTAGATCTTATTATTTGTGTTCTTCTCATGTTTTGAGGATAAAACATGTTTAAGGGTGGCGGAATGTAGTATACCTATGGAGGATAATATGGGGTACAGAGAGAGGTACCAAAGGGAATAATGTAAGGAATAATATAAGGATGATAAATAAATGGGCCATAATTAATAAGTAGAGTGCTTAACTTGCATTATAGCAAGGGACCACAAGTAGCTAGGAATTAATGTGATAAGCCCATGGTATTGGATACATGGTATTTAAAGACCGATGGTAATTACCCATGATATTGTATGTATGAATTCTATATAGAGTCTAGATGCTCCCCATTGAGATATGTCAAGTACTGTTTTGTATTGACAAACATATGGCTTTTGGAGTGATCTCCTTCCTTAAGGAGTAGCTATATGGTGTTGCCCTACCTCAAGTGTCTTTCTGAAGATATTAATAAAGAAATAATTCTATCTTTTTTTTTGTTGTAAAGTTACGCATTCTTCATTCCAGATGACAAAACAAAATTATAGCATACTAAAGTTCAGGTGGCGGGTCTGCCCACAGGAAACCAGACCGCCACCTTTCGGCCTTGAAACCTGACCAAAATTTGAAAATGTTTTGCTCCTTTTTTCTATCATAACCATGTTTTTGTCTATTACTGACTAAGCTAACGACAAGAGCATGACTTAACAACTAGACACAGTTCTGTTTTATCAACATTCAAAACAAAAGAAAAGAATCCTCGTCCGACGAGTTGATCGGGGTAAGCATTGAGGCGCTGGTACCAGGCTTCAGCTGCTTCTACTCCATGGCCCATTTTAGGTCCAGCAACATTTGTTCCATGTTCTTCAGCAACAGATGGTTTCTTGCGGCCTGGACTTGGATGGCCGCGATCTCTTTTAGGAGAGTATTCTTGATATTATCCGCTTCTTTCACCAGCTGGCTTTTGAGATGCTCCTCCGCCTGCTTGCGTTCCTCGTCCTCCTCTTCACGGACGACCTGATTCACCTCCATAGCCTGGCCAACCACATGTTTCATGATCCAGTAATGCTGAAGCGTTTTATTGAATAGGGAGTTTCTTCCTCTTGTGGTTCCTGGGTCCGAGATCAGATCCTCCCAGTCTTCGCGGGGATTTCTTTGTTATCACTGATTTCCCGCAGCTCTTGCTCCCACCCATTGATTTGGGTGCGGATCTCCAGAGGAATCTCGACCATGTACGCGTTTATCGTGTGCATGGTCTTTTCAGAGTCGGGCTTCCTGCCCCTTTTGCTCAGATGGTAACTGGTGCCTTCTTCCCAGTTCTTTGCAGAATTAGCCTTCCTCGGCGCCATCTTGCCACGGACCTGTGACTTTGAAATTGTATGAGATTTTCTACCTATCACAACAGAAAACCACAAGTCAGTGCTATTGAGATGAAACGCTATCATAATCCACTCGCTGACCATCCCGGCTTCAGCATGGCTGGTAGTCTACACCCTTAAAACAACACTCCCAGCAAAGCGGCTTAGGACCCGCCTCCCTCTCTCATTATCCCAAGAAAATCCGCACCAGACAGCGTGGCAAAGCGCAACAAACCAAGCCATCTGGTGAGGATAGCTTCCGTGTTGAGAGCCACGGAAGAAATCCAGGGAACAGATATGGCCGGGGCTGCGGTACCCAGCTTGGAGCACGACAAGACCCAACAAAGCCCCCCTCGCCTCCCATCTCTCTGAATAGGAACCAGAACTATCGCCATGCAAGGCCTCCCCTGCTCTGGAGGGAAAGAGGAGATACGACCGAGTGCCGGGAAGGCCACTATCAGTTCTACTACTGATATTCTGCTCACTGGGGCGGAACATTTCTAGTCGAACAAGGATAACATAATTGCTAGCTAACATAACGCCTGGAGGGTAGGGATGATAGAAAACATACCACATTTTCTTGCCGGAGCCGGGGAAGGGGCCTGGTCGCAGGATCGCGCTGTCACCTTTCCGCCTTTTTTCATGGTTCTTACCAAACTATATGAGCATTCCCTCTACCTTCTCAGGCATATGGTTTTTATCTACCTGCTTTCCTACCAACCGGGCCTCCACTTGGCCATTTAATTTTCTAACTAACCGCACAGTATCCCTATCTCAGGATGGGGCATGACTTGACTGACCTGCTTTATGCGTCATTACTCCAGTATTCTCCCAACTGCTCCTGTCGTAACGTTTTTGTACTCCTTGTGCCACCTGTCGTCCTCCCTCTGTCAATTGTCTTGGCTTTCCAAGATGACTCCAGATCCTTCCTTGATGATGTTTCGTGTCTCGCTTCTTCTCCATCCTCGCGACTTGTCTACCTTGCCCCGTCATCTGCTCGATTCTATCATTCCTATAACTGTTGTCCTTTCCCATCTGCTGTGATCTTTCCCCACAGCTGCTGCGTGCCACCTGATCCTGGCCATTCGCCTCGGGCCTGCCTTTACCACCCTTATCAACGTTAAGCAATTGTTGGAGGCTGGCTCTCTCCTCCGGGAGTAGTTGAGACAGACCTTCACTGTCGATCTCTTTGCCTTAATTCCGATTGCCCCAGTTCGCGAGCCAGTCTTTCGGTTTGTTTCTAGAACGTCTAATGTGAGACGGAATTAGGTAGTCGATTCTAGGCAGGAGCTTCCTGATTTCTCCTACAAGCCATGTCGTTCTCCAGCTCTTACTGATTTTGTCTGCTGGTTGTTGCTGCTGTAGTTTCCTGACCATGTCTACCACCAACTTCGAGTCTCCCTCAATTTGGAGTCTCTTGAAATTAGCCTGTAGAGCAATTTCCAGGCCTCGTTTCAAGGCATGCAGTTCGGCTTCATTATTTGAGGCTTCCCCGCAGTCCATCGTGAAGGTTCGCAGGGTTTTGCCCCCAGCGTCTCTGAAGACTCCCCCAATGCCAGCCTCTCCCGGGTTATGTTTTGCGGCGCCATTGAAATTAAGCTTTATGAATCCCTGCAGGGGATGGCGATATTGGTTGCTTTCAGCCACTTCCCTGATCTAGTCTTTTCTTTTGACACCCCCATTTAACATACTCTAGTTTACCTCAAGTCTTTTCAGGATTTCCTCCTCCATTTGCGACGCCTGCCAGTCTTCGTCCTTCCATCTTTCCGTTAGGATTGTTTCACGTATGTTCCTAGTGGTTTGTTCCCATATGGCTGTTGGGGTTCTGGATTCTGCTTTGAAGATTTCCCCGTTCCGTGCTTTCCAGATGTTCCAGAGCAGGAACCCGACAGAAAGGAGCCATGCATAGTTGACCACCAGATTTTGGTAAGGTTTTCTCGGCCAGTTTGCTATGGTGTTTACAATGTTCCGATGATTTCTGTGGCGGTGCTCAAACAATCTGAAGTGACTGTCCCACAGGGAATTGCTGACTGTGCATCGGTTCATCAAATGTTCCATAGTCTCCTCTTGGGAATTACAGAGTGCCCAGCGGGATGGACCTTGGCGCCCCTTCCTCTGCATCTGGTCCCAAGTAAGCGCTCTGCTGTGGAGTAAAGTCCAAACAAAGAATGATACTTTCAGCCAGTGGTTGATTTTCCATAGATTTTTCCATTGTTTTGTTTCCGGCTGTTGATTTTGATTGACTTTTTGGTAGTAGGCTTCTGCTATTGAGAAATTACCTTGAACTCGTTTACCCCATCTGAGAATGTCGGACCTTGTTTTCCTTGCTACTTTACGAGATGCCATCTCTGTGTAGTACTCGTTCCATCTGTCGGTTTCTAGGGCCCCTTCCCAATGCTATTTCTGTTTCCAATTGCGCCAATATCCTTCTTCATATGATTTCCAGAAATTGCCAACGGTTGTTGCCTCAGCCTAGGACATGAAAGCATGGATGTCATGGAGGTTGTCCTTATGGATGAGTCTTTCGCGTTGCTGCCATGATTCCTCCCAGAACCTGGTTTTGTCCCCTACTCTTTTTTTCCTAAAACTGTGATTCCTTATCAGGTCTTTGTTGCCCCTTGCCAAGTTTCATATTGGTGAACCTCTAATCTCCATCTCACTTCTCATTCTTCCTTCGGGTTCCCCTGTTGCATCATATTTTCTTTCCCATATCACCTTCCATAGGTCAAGGCCACCCTGAGTCCACCTCCACCAGAGCTTTGCACCCATGACTTGGTTGAGGATGAAGGGGTCTCGAAGCCCTAAACCGCCATCTTTGGGGAGCTGACTTAGCCACTCCCATGAAATTAAGGCCCACTTTATGGACTTGCTGGTGCCCTGCAAGAGGAATTTCTTGAACATAGCGACCAGCTTTTGCCTTGTTGTCTTTGGGATAGCTTGGCACGAGATCTGGTAGATTGGCATAGCCTGCAGAACAACTTTCAGAAGGATTAGCCGGCTTGGGGCATTCAGTTTTCCATCTTATTTCAGATTTTTTTGATTAGAAGTTCCCAGTTGGCCTTCCTGTATTGATGCTCATGCAACATAATGCCCAGGTATTTTGACAGGAAGGTTCTGATGTTGAAGCCCAGAGTGCACGCTAAGAATCTTTGGGCAGCCTGCGGGGTGTTGAAAAAAACACTTCCGATTTGTCCTTATTAATCTCCGTCCCAGAAGCTTTGCTGAATTCAGATAAAGTTTTGATGACTCCTTGGGCCTCTTTCAGCGTGGCTTGACCATATAGCATCACATCATCTACGAATTGTTGGTGCGAAACCGGTATATCATTCCTGCAGATTCGAAGTCCCTTTATCTGATCCCTGGAGACTTGAACCTTAACCAACCGACCCAGGCCTTCCGCAGCTAGGATGAAGAGGAAAGGAGACAGGGGGTCTCCCTGCCTAAGCCCACGGCAAGGAGTGAAGACTTCGGTGGGGGTGCCATTTAACAGAATTGACATCACGGGGGTGCCAACCATGGATAAGATCCAGTTTATTCATCTTTGGTCAAATGCATATGCTTTAAAAATGCCTTCTAGATATCCCCAGCTAAGGCGGTCAAACGCCTTAGCGAAATCAAGTTTCATAAGCATGCCTAGGGTGCAGGAGATTTTCAAGGAGTGAATCACTTCCTGGGCCACTATGATGCCATCTGTGATCTGCCGCCCTTTGACAAAGCCTGTTTGCTCCGGGGCAATGAGATCTGACAGGATCGGCTTTAGCCTGTTTACCATGATTGTTGCTAGAATTTTGTAAACAACATTACATAGGGAGATGGGCCTGAAACCCTGCGGTTCCTCCGAGCAGCCATTCTTCGGGATTGGAGCCAAGAAAGTGGCATTCAGGCCCTGGTGCATGCAATTTGAACACCTGGATTCCTCCACTATGTCTAGTAGTTCATTCCCCATAAAACTCCAGGTCGCCTAGTAAAACTCAGTGGTGAAGCCATCAGGACCCGGGGCTTTATTTTTCGGAATTTCGTTAACTACCTCTTCAAGTTCTTCCTTGGTGATTACCCTGAGCAGAGCCAAATTTTGATCTCTAGAAACTTTCTTAGGGATATGTTGGCAAACCTTGTCTATGTCCTCAGATCTGTTGGCATTTGGTTCAGTGAGAATGCCTTTGAAGTGTTCCACCAAGAGTTGTTCTATTTCTGTCTGCTGCGTCACTCTGTTTCCCTGACTGTCTTTCAAGGAGAAGATTCTGTTGTGCTGGCGATGACTCAGCATTGCTTTATGGAAGAATTTGGAGTTTTTCCCCCCTCCTTTAGCCATTGGACTCGAGATTTCTGCTTCCACAGAATTTCCTCCTGCTTTCGCCTTTCTTCCATTTGAGTGATTACCCTGCCTTCCTCCTCAGCCAGCTCTTCATTTCGACCTTCCAAGATGATTTGCTGCTGTATTCTTTCCAATCTGGACTGGAGTTTGCCTTGCTCCTGCTGAATATTGCTGAATTCTTCCCTGTTCCACTTCTTGATTTTGCTCTTGATTTCTTTGAGTCTGAGCTAAAAAGAGTGCATTTTGCTGCGGCCTTCCTTTCCACTCTTGCTATCCTGCCACCAGCTCCTTACTTTGTCGAGGAAATCAAGAGCTCTGAGCCAGAAGGACTCGAACCGGAAGGGCCTCTTTTTAATCGGATTGTTCAAGGCTATTTCGAGCTTTATTGGCTAGTGGTCGGACCCTATTATGGGTAGGATAGAGGCTTCGTAGAAGATGTCCAGCCCAATTATGTGCTCTGAGATTAAAAATCTGTCCAATCTTGATGCAATTTGTTTTGTCCCGCCTCTTCTGTTATTCCAGGTGAATTTCCTGTTTATAGTTGGGATATCAACCACCCTTAATTCTGCTTGAACGTCTCTGAATCTTTCCATCTCCGGGTCTTCTCTGCTTATTCCACCTTTTTTCTCTTCTCTAGAAGTGATTGGGTTAAAGTCGCTTGCCAGGATCCATCTCTGCTCCTAGTGCATATTTCTGAGCATTCCCAACTGATTGAGGAACAAGCCTCTATCAGCTCGGGTATGGGGCCCGTAGACAGCCGAGATCGCCACCCATTCACTTTGCCCTATGAGCCTGAATCTCCCTGTCAGGATTCTTGGCATTCCTATCCACCAGTCAGTTAGGACTTCTGCTAGATTCCAAATAATTGCTATCCCTCCTGCACTCCCTTTGGCATCTATAGTTACATGTTCATATCTCGGTTTTATTTTATTGAGTATTTCCTCCATCTTCTGGCATGAGATTTTATTTTCTTAGATAAGCATAACTTTGGGTTTGTCCTTCTCCAGTCTTGCTGCCAGATGTCTCTGTTTTCCTTTGTTGTTTAAGCCTCTAATATTCCAAGATGTCAAAATCATTGGTTAACTTGGGATAGGTTTTGGAATACCGCTGATAGTGGGACCACTCTTCCTGTATTGACTAACATTCTGCCCATGAGTTGGATAGAGTCCTTAAGGTTTTTTCTTCCTCTTTTTCCCCCCCTTTACTTTGTCCTTGCTATTCAGGTTTTCTTTCCTGTTGGGTCTCCTGGGATTCTTCTGGTGAGGCTTTGCCTTTTCCAAGTTTTGCTTTATATTGCTGGAAGGTTTCCACATACAACCTCTTTTGTTCTTCCGAAATAAACCTCTCATCCAGGTTCTTCCATTCATTCAAAAGTTTTCTTAGGACTTCTTCCTCTTGACTTAGATCTTCCTTGAAATAATTCTATCTTATTTGTGTATTGGCTCTTGGGTTTATTTTTTCAAAGAATCTATTATAATTGCTGGTCACCCTTGAGGTAGGGAAACACCATACAACTACTCCTTAAGGAAGGAGATCACTCCACAAGCCATATGCTTGTCAATACAAAATAATACGTGACATATCTCAATGGGGAGTCTTTAGCCTCTAGATAGGATTCATACATACAATACCATGGGTCTCTAAATACCATGTATCCAATACCATGTGCTTATCACATTATTTCCTAACTACTTGTGGTCCCTTGCATAATGCGCGTTAACCACTTTATTTATTAATTATGGACCATTTATTTATCATACTTACAATATTCCCTTGGGTACCTCCCTTTGTACCCCATATTATCCCCCTTAGGTATACTACAGAGGGACAAATTTGAAATAATGGTTCTAATGTGATTTCAGGGCTCTAATACTGTGTAAAAATTTGACAGAAATTGCAACTACTCAAGATTTCGAACTGAAAAGAAGAGACACAATTCTACTCTACTAATCTGCGGAATAGAAACAACAATTTAGAACAACATGCATAGACATGCAATAAGCAAAACCACAAGTACGCAATGATTTCTAGGGAACCCAAATGGGAAAAACCCCTCAAGCCTCTTTGCATTAATAATCTGAATAGAGAAACTATTACAATCGCATGCTCCAACTCTGAGCACCACCTGCAAAGGTAACACTGTTATCCCCACTGAATGAGAACTTCTATCCAACACTTAGCCACTTTATGCCTCCTCCAACCTCCTATTTCCTTGCGAAAATTTGAGCTAATTCAGGCTCCTAAAAATAGGGAAGTCCATGTTTCCTTGTGCAATTCCCAAGGAATTGATCTCTTGACTGCATGCAATAGTTGTACACTCAACTAGTATACAACTCATGTTACATTATCCTTTGTCTCCACTCCTGTTGAGCATTTCGAATTCCATGCATGAGCTATTTTGGGTTGATTGATCAGTTAACTGACAAATATCTGAGTGAGATTGTTGTCCCACTGCACAACTGGCCTTCAACTGACTCTATTAGTTGTTAGAGGTCAGTTAACTGAGTACAACTGAAAATAACTAAACTAGATTGCTAAAATTTAGCAATCAACACATGCATGACTGAACTCCAAGCCCAGTAACTCAAATTTGCTGATCTAATTGAGTGACAAGAGCCATGTCAAACTAGTTAACTGCCTCCAACCTGTCCTATTGATGTGGAAATTCGATTTACTCAATTTGACTAAGGCTAAAGCCAAATTGAGCCTTTATTGCTAAACTTTTTAATAGTAGATAGGTTGAAATTCATTCAATGCTTGGTCGAATTTAGGACTAGATCAACGCTAGAGTTAACTTGATTTCTGTCCTCCAAGAATAACTCAAAAGGATACTTCAAAATCTGACCAAAGGTGTTACCAACCCAAAGAACAAAAAAACAACTCCCAAGTGCTTCTTCTTCACATTGCCATAGGGTTCATGAGATATGGACATATGAATTATCTATTACAGACCCAAACTTGTCTCTTACTTGCTTGTATGAGTTGGTAGCCGAATAGGAGGAAAGCTTCTTCTTATTTGTAATAGTTCAATCATACATTGAACTAACATGTCTATTGGGGAGAGGGCCCACTTGTTCTTAAGTAGGCCAACCTAACAGAGGTCAAAACAAGTGGCTTTTAACTTAAAAATTTAAATTCTCCTCAATGGAGAGAATTTGGGAGGCATGTAAATACTCATTGAAAAGGACTTAAAATCCTCTTTAAGTCTATGCAATTCTTGTCTTCATCAAGTCGTCATTTGCCATCAATAACAAATTATTCCTCCAACATATTGTTGTATTTTGTAAGTTTTCAGTGTTGGAAAATGCAAAGTGGTTTCTATTAATAGTGATTTTCCTTAACCTTAATACTTGTGTGTGAGCTTTATTATTCTTCGTGAGTTTCTTTATTAGATATTCTTCATCAAACAAATGTCAAGAGAAAAATAATCAAGACAGTGAACACAAATATTAGGCTCTAAGCTAGGGCAAAACCCCTCCAAGGGGAAAACCCAGTAAAAACTCTAATCTTATTATAGAATCTTCAAATGAGACAACAAATACCAAAACTTTAGACTAAGTCCTCATCTAAGCACCAAAGAGACCCTCCAATAGGGGTCACAATAAAACTATGTCAACCAGAGACAAACCCTTCCAGAACTGCACCAACTTCAGAATTTCGGCCCCTCCCTACAACAAAATTTCAGACCTACAGTTATTGCAAAAAATTTGACCCCTACAACTGCTCCAAAAAATCAAAGTTGTGAGAGAGAAATTCCTAGAAACTTGATATTTTCCTTCGCTAGTGTTTTATTCTTGAATCCTCGACCTTTGCTTCTCTTTCCTTGACCTTCGCTCCTCCTTCTTCGTCCTTCTTATTGCAGATCAAACTTATTGGTGATGAGTGACAAATATGTCTCTATATATTGTGTTTCCAAGAGGTCAAATAGCCCCTCTCTAGGCCGACATATGTTTTTGGAGTTTCTCGGACTTTCTAGACTAAAAAATAATTCTTTTTCCAAATATATTTTGCTCGTAAGGGTCTTATAAATATGATGTTGACTCATTTGACTCATAACAATAAATATTATGACCTAACAAGCGTTAGAAGCATGAAGAACATGATTTTACCTAGAAGACCATCAATAACGAGCATGAAACCCATGCTTTAAAATATCAACTTTTTATTTTCTTCTTTTGTTTTATACATAAGATACATATTGAAAAGAGTACAAAAACAATTATGAAGACATAAACTAGTTACATTTCCAACAGCCCCTCTTAACTAGGGAGGTATTCATAATTGTATAACCAGTACAACATCATTCTCAGACTGAAGAGTTCTCATAAGAAGAGTCAGATTGATAAGCCAACTGTAAGCATCAACATTATGACCAACACTATCTCAGAGGCCTAACTAGACAAGCTCCACTTCATTCATGAGCATTATGATGAGAGGCTTTACATGTGACACTAGACTACCTCTATAAGGCACATACCCCATTTAGATGTTCATAAGGTATGCGCTTTTAGGACTAATCTTATCTTGGATTTTAAATCCTAAATCCTGAAATAATATTGATCCTCTTCAATCACTCTTATCTTGGATACCTGTCCCATCCTCAAAGAGTGTCAGTACCTTTACTTTTTTGGATTGTCCATCCTCAAGGAAACCATAGATGCTTATCCGATCCTCCACCATTATTTCTTCACATGAAGAAAATAATGCACATGTGATGTCCATCATCACTCCCTCTCAACCAGAGAGGATATCCCTATTCTCCTTTTGTCTTGAGAATAGATCTTGGCTCCTATTCAAGGAGAATTCTTCTCAAATCTAGAGGAGATTCTTGATTTCCTTTCTAATTGGGAAGTTACATCCACAAGCTTTATAACTTGTCTTCATAAGAGTATTAGCTATCAGTTATTCACAAGTGCCTAGCTCCCTCTTCTCTCTGCATTCGAGATTCCTTCCTTCCGATTTACCATGGAGCCGACTTCACTCTTTAATCTTGTGACATGATCCATGTCATATTTCTTGTTTATCACTTTCATCTTTATCATGAAGGTGTTCTATTGAGCCTTTCTAAACTTCAAGTTGATCATAGCCTCTACATGAAAGTGATCTCTCTTGTTGACCTTTAGGTTATCTTCTTGGATTGTTACCTTTTAATCCCAAGATGAGCCTGTCTTGAATTCACAGTTGCTAGGTATCAGATACTGAGCTTCCCTCAACATTCTTCATACATTCCTTCCATACAGTTGAACTTGCCTCAACTGTAATAATGTATACTTGCAACATATTATTGGGTAGCAAAACAATATGTTAGCGAGGTAACCTGTTGTAGCTATTTCTTACACCAAAGAAAGCTACAATTTTTTTATAGATATTGCCAATTTACTTCTTGGCTAAATGCTCAGATATATACTTATTTATTCTTTTGAATGGTTTATTTTATTATATATATACATATGTACATATACATACATATATATATATATATATATATATATATATATATATATATATATATATATATATATATATATATATATATATATATATATATATTAAACAATTATATTTTTATAAAAATATAATTGTATATTTTTATGAAAATATTTATTTAGCATTAAAGTTATATTTTAAAGTTTTTTTTTTTTTTTGGGTTGAGCTTAATCACAAAGGCAACATTCACCAATCAATTATGCAAGTCAAAGGTCAAACTCAAGCGCCAAGATGAGGAAGGGCAAGGATAATGTCCTGGTAGTTTTTAATGGCGAAGATTGTCACTACGAAATTAATGGTCTTCATTTCATTTCAGACCCCCCAAGGTCATCCGAGCTTTAGCAGCTGAGAGGGTCTGAAGTCTTGTTTTCACAAAAACCACCTGTGATCACGTGGCATCATTCAGAGCATTCCGGCACCCCCAGGCGAGAAACTACTTACCATTATCGACCCCACCCCCCCGAAATCCACTTATGGTTTCAGCACAACAGGGAATATGTTAGTTTCTCTCATGCTAAAAGTTGTTCTGTAAAGAGAAGTGAGATAAAATTTGTTTTGCACGGAAGTCATTTGTATGTAAATGGATTCAACTCATAGTGGAGCTGAAGGTGGTGGGAAGGATGGAGCAGCTGCTGCCCCTACATGGCATTCAACTTTAGCCCACGAAAACAAAGGACCATCCCTCTGAGCTGTCACCAACAAAAAGACAAGAGCTTCAGATGAAAAAAGCAAAGCTTGTGGCCATGTTGGATGAGGTTGATTAAAGACACAAACAATACTACCATAAGATGCAGATTGTAGTTTCATCATTTGAAGCTGCCGTTGGGTATGGATCTGCCAAGGCATACACTTCTCTCGCTCTGCAAACAATATCAAGGCACTTCTGATGTTTGAGAGATGCAATTAGTACACAAATTCGGTGGACCACCAAAAGTTTGGGTGAAGAATATTCAATAGTGAGTGGAAAAGGTGAAACATCTAGTCTTTGTTTTGTGAACTAGCAATTGCGACAACGGTCTCTCCAACAACTAGGCATGATTTAGCAACCTTGGAGGCCACATAGAGAACTTCCCGAGCAATCTATTTTTGTCTTATGGGCTTGACCTCTTGAACATTTCTTTCATCCATATCCAAAAGATGCAAACAAACATATGCTTGTGAGGCAAGCTAGGCTTACTAGAAATTAGGTCTCAAATTGGTTTACAAATGCACACAGTCGCCGCTTGCTTGGAAAATGATCCGATTGGTTTATAGATTGCGAATCAATGTGGTTCCCATGAGTAGCCACGTGATCCCATGGATTCTGATTCACATACATGAGATGCTATAGGGGAGATACAAATGTTTTAATGCAAGTGGAAAATTTAAGCAAAAACAATATTGTACTCATAATAATTTAGTAGTTGTCAGTTGGTGTTGTAAGGTAGGTTTTCTCCTAGATTTTAACCCGTCCACTTAAAAAATGGCGAGTACCCATCCTAGTCACATATTGGTAAGAGATGGCCAGAGTATGTAAGAAAATGATATTCAAGGAGGACAGGGTTGAAGATAAACGGTGGAGGAATTATTTATCATTTTTTCTTCATATATGCACATATCCTTGGGTGTAAATCCATGATTATGGTTTTTCACAAGAAAATAAACAGGGTTTCCATTTTGATAATGTGTGAGGAAATAAAAACCTTGAAAAATTATGATTGAGATGCATCATGTTTTTTGGGGAGCCAAATGGTCTTCAAGGGAATCGAGGAGTGGACAACATGGCTAAGATAGCCTATTTAAATGAACGAGGAGTTTTATACAACCTTGTAAGAAGCCAAGGGGGCTTCCGCTGGCATTGATGAAGTTGTGCTCTTTAAAATGGTTGCAGCAGGCTCTAGAAATGCCTCCAATTCACAGAAGTCAGTGGACAAGATTATTCAGAATGATGCATTTAAAGTATTCAGACATGGAAACCAAGAATGTGGATATTGGGGCCAATGAAATTGATAAAGGGCTATGCTTGTAACATTTGATAGATTTTCCCATTATTTATCTGTGGTCTCGGGTTTTGTTAATCAAATTGGAAGGATGTTAACGATAACAACTGAATCATCTTCAAAATCCAAACACGAGTTTCATGTCAGGCTTGCTATTCTATGTCACACATTTGGCACCCATAGTGGAACCTTGATGGATTATTATGATGAAATTATGGGGCATTCATATGCCTTACTACAACATGAATAAAACCGGAGTGAAAAGATTGAGATTCTGTCATTTGTACAACAAGAAAGTGCAGAGTGAAATATTGTCTAGGAAGGTTTTGCTGCTTTTAAGCTTTACATCTAGCTGATCCTGAATATGCTTGGATTGATTTTAAAGCACTATGTTCTATTTAAATGGATTGACTTCTATAGTTAGAGGCACAATGTGAGTTTGGATCTAGCTTGACAATGCCTACAGGTGGGTTGATTCCAACATCAGCTGTAAACAATCTTGCTTGACCAGATTTTTAACATTTCAAGGAACCAATATCACACCATTAAAGCATACTAATGCTTTCAACAGTTCCATCATGCATTACTATTAAATGGCTCGCTCCAAATATTTTCCATTGACTGGTATAAAGCATCTACATTAGTTTTAAATACCAGAAAGAGTTGAACATTTAAGAAATATATCCCAAATTTTTAGAGAAAAGATCAGTCAAAGCAATTTGTTCCAAACTTGCAGAGATTGGATAGGGGTTGCATTTAGTAATTTTAGGCAATACTTGGCAGAAAAAGGTCAACATATGGCATCAATTTAGCATATTCTAGGCATCGAATTCACCTGATCCTAAATTCCAGCATTGGAGGTTCAAAGCACCTAGCAGCAAAAGATCAGCAAATTGAGGATCATTTTGCATATTTCTAGCAGTCAATGAATCAATTCCATATTTCAATGCATAATACTTGCAAACAGTTCAAAGTTTCCAGTAGATAAATTAGAGAGATTGTTTTATTTTAGTATATTATTCCAGATTTATTGTAAGAGTTTAGGAGAGATTTATTCTATATAATGTTTCATTTGTAATGTACAAGGGTTGGCCTTTGATGTTAAAACCTTTCAGCTTTATAAAACTTTGATTACAAAATTCTTAATTGAAGCCTTCATGCTCCAGTTCATGACAGAACTTGTGTTTCCTGTATGTTTTTCTAGTGTTTTCATATCTTATTTCTGCACATGTTCAAAGTAACATAGGAGATTCTGGGTAAGAATAGATTGAGTATCAATCTCTCTGAAATCCCCCTCAAAGTTATAATCATTTAAAGAGATTAGTTTATTGAAAAGACTGTCTGAGATAGCTCCTCTACATCTTTAAATTGTTGCCTCATATCATCTCTTGAGTGTGTCTTGTTTGGCTATAGAAGTCTTCCACACGCATCCAAATTTTCCTAGTTGATGAAGTATTCAGTATGACTGCTTAATTATCAACAATTTCCTTATATTATTCTATCAAATTCTTTAAAAATCATGTTATTTTGTTAGGTTAGAAGCTGACACCTTGAGCAAGGACTCTGCAAGAGAGGGATTTATTTATGAATAGTGATTGTGCAATCATCAGCAACCACCCAAACTAAATCATAAATCTGGCCATTGTGCTTCATAGGTTGTTGTCCAATGATAGTGAAAAACATTAAACAAGGCCTCATAACTATTGAGGAAGCCCCTTCTGATTCAAGGGCCAGCTTAAACCTAAAGACTGGTCGAGTTGGTCTCTCGGCGTAGTTTTTGTAGCCAAGAGCTACCTACGAGAAGTAGATACAACATTTGGCGCCATTGTCGGGGAGTGAAGTAACAAAGAGATCTTTCCTCGGAGAACAATAAAAATTAGATCTACTCTTTCTTGGTGAACAAAGACTTGACAATTGATATTGGTTGCATTGCTTTCACCTGACGACTCCACTTTGTCATATGGCGATTCCACTGGGTTACCGACTCCATTGGTTCTAGATGTCAGATGTTTTTATTGTTGCCCTTGTGCAAGGCTCAGTGATGGTTGAATTCAACATCATATTTTTCTTCCTGTCAATTGTGATCATAAATATCAGATCCCTACAGAGGAGGTAATTTTCCAAGTTCACATGTAAGTATCTGTTGCCCATGGAGTTTCAGTTTTATATTGTAAATTTGTTTCAAATTTTCAGCTACATGCAAGGTGATCTGCCAATAAATCCAATGGTCACATGGTTACATTGGAAAGAAGATTACACCTAATAATGCATATGTTCATTTCAGTTAGGTAAAGGTGTGTGGGATTGAATTAGTTATTTTCAGATTGAGTGTGTAGTAGATCAGTGGTTGGTGTGCATTGTGTGGATTGTTTCAGTTTGAACTGGTTACTTTTTTTGGCATGCTATTACAAGCATATGAGTCATAGGTTACAAGTTTGCTCATAAATGTAAAATCCTTTAATATGTTACCATAGACTCCATGCCCAACAATTTGCAACATAAGGATTGTTTCATTTTAAGTAGCTGGTAGGTATGAATAAATAATTATTTTCAAGCAATGGTGCTAGAGGTCTTGGTGATATTTTCTTAATTGTTTTAAGATTTATATTCTTTCTACTGGGAATAGTCAGAAATGGACAAAGGATGCATACAGGTAACATGTTACAGTGGTCAGATTATAAGTTGAAGTTACAGTTAAGGATTGCAGTATTTCAGTTGGGAGTATCAGTTTGATTATAGTAGATTGCAGCTTCAGGTCATAGGTTTATGGTATGACTCCATTGCCCAATAAAAAGGCACAGGGTCTACAGGTTCTCTACTTCCCACAGGGGGAAGCAGTTCCCAGTTGGAGCCGATGTTGTAGTTATTTCTTGCACCAAATAAAGCTACAATTTTTTTATTTATAGAAATTGTCAATTTCCTTCTTGGCTAAATGCTCAGATATATACTTATTTATGCTTTTGAATGGTTTATTATTATTTTTTTATAATAATTTTAATTTTGAAACAATTGTATTTTTATAAAAATATAATTGTATATTTTTATGAAACTATTTATTTAAAATTAAAGTTATGTTTTAAAGATTTTTTTTTTGGGTTGAGCCTAATCACAAAGGCAACATTTACCAATCAATTATGCAAGTCAAAGGTCAAACTGAAGCGCCAAGGATAACGTCCGGGTAGTTTTTAATGGCCGAGATTGTCACTGCGAAATTAATGGTTTTCATTTCATTTCAGACCCCCCAAGGTCATCCGAGCTTTGGTAGCTGGGGGGGTTCGAAGTATTGTTTTCACAAAAACCACCTGTGATCACGTGGCATCATTTGGAGCATTTCGGCACCCATGCGAGAAACTACTTACCATTATCGACCCCCCCCCCCGAAATCCACTTATGGTTTCAGAACAATAGGGAATATGTTAGTTTCTCTCATGCTGAAAGTTGTTTTGTAAAGAGAAGTGACATAAAAATTGTTGTGAATGGAAGCCATTTGTATGTAAATGGATTCAACTCATAGTAGAGTTGAAGGTGGTGGGAAGGATGGAGCAGCTGCTGCCCCTACATGGTGTTCAACTTCAACCAAGAAAATAAATGACCATTGCTTTGAGCTGTCACCAACAGATAGACAAGAGCTTCAAATGAAAAAATCAAAGCTTGTGGCAATGTTGGATGAGGTTGATCAAAGACATAGACAATACTACCATTAGATGCAGATTGTAGTTTCATCATTTGAAGCTGCTGCTGGGTATGGAGCTGCCAAGACATACACTTCTCTTGCTCTGCAAAAATATCGAGGCACTTCCGATGTTTGAGAGATGCAATTAGTGGAAAATTTGGCTGACCAACAAAAGTTTGGGTGAAGAAGATTCAACGGTGAGTGGAAAAGGTGAAACATCTAGTCTTCGTTTTGTGAACCAACAATTGCGACAACAATTGGCTCTCCAACGACTACGCATGATTCGACAACATGCTTGGAGGCCACAAAGAGAACTTCCCGAGCGATCTGTTTCTGTCTTATGGGCTTGACTATTTGAACATTTCTTTCATCCGTATCCAAAAGATGCAGACAAACATATTCTCGCGAGATAGATTGGGCTTACTAGAAATCATGTCTCAAATTGGTTTACAAATGCACACAGTCGTCACTTGCTTGGCAAATGATCCCACTAGTTTGTAGATTGCGAGTCAATGTGGTTCCCATGAGTAGCCATGTGATCCCATGGAATTTGATTCTGATTCACACACATGAGATGTTATAGGGGAGATACAAACATTTTAATGCATGTAAAAAATTTAAGCATAAACGTAAGGGGAGATATAAACATTTCCACTCATAATAATCTAGTAGTTGTCAGTTGTTGTTGTAAGGTAGGTTTTCTCCCAGATTTTAATCCATCCACTTAAAAAATTGGTGAGTACGCATCTGAGTCACGTATTGGTAAAAGATGGTCAGAGTTTATAAGAAAATGCTATTCAAAGAGGACAAGGTTGAAGATAAATTCTGGGGGGGAATTATTTATCATTTTTTCTTCATATATGCACATATCCTTGGGTGTAAGTCCACGATTATGATTTTTCACAAGAAAATAAACATGGTTTCTATTTTGATAATGTGTGAGGAAATAAAAACCTTGAAAAAGCATGATTGAGATGCATAATGCTTTTCGGGGAGACAAATGGTCCTCAAGGGCATGGAGTGGACGAAATGACTAAGATGGCCTATTTAAATGAATCAGGAGTTTTATACAACCTTGTAAGAAGCCACAGGGGTTTCCGTTGGCATTGATGAAGCTGTGCTCTTTAAAATGGTTGCAACAGACTCTAGAAATGCCATCAATTCACAAAAGTCAGTGGAAAAGATTCTTCATAACGACGCATTTAGAGTATTCAGACATTAAAACCAAGAATGTGGATATTGGGGCCAATGAAATTGATAATGGACTATGCTTGTAGAATTTTATAGATTTTCCCTTTATTGATCTGTGGTCTCAGGTTCTATTAATCAAATTGGAAGGATGTTAGCAATAACAATTGAAGCATCTTCAAAATCCAAACACGAGTTTCATGTTAGTCTTGCTATTCTATGTCGCACATTTGGCACCCATAGTGGAACATTGATGGATTATTATGATGAAATTATGGGGCATTCATATGCCTTACTACAACATGAATATAACTGGAGTGAAAAGATTGATATTCTATCATTTGTGCAACATGAAAATGCAAAGTGAAATATTGTCTAGGAAGGTTTTGCTGCTTTTATTCTTTACATCTAGTTGATCCTGAATATGTTTGGATTGGTTTTAAAGCAGTATGTTATGTTTAGATGGATTGAATCCTATAGTTAGAGCCACAGTGTGAGTTCAGATCTAGCTTGACAATGCCTACAGGTAGGTTGACTCCAACATCAGTTGTAAACAATCTTGCTTGACCATATTTTTAACATTTCAAGGAACCAATATCAGACCATCAAAGAATATTAATTCTTTCAGCAGTTCCATCATGCATTACTATTAAATTTCTCGCTCCTAATATTTTCCAGTGACCAGTATAAATCATCTACATTAGTTTTAAATACCGGAAAGAATTGAACATTCACGAAATATATCCCAAATTTTTAAAGAAAAGATCAGTCAAAGCAATTTGTTCCAGACTTGCAGAGATTGGATATGGGTTGAATTTAGTATTTTTAGGCAATACTTGGCAGTAAAAAGGTCAACATATGGCATCAATTTAGCATATTCTAGGCATCAAATTCACCAAATCCTAATTCCAGCATTGGAGGTTCAAAGCACCTAGTAGCAAAAGATCAGCAGATTGAGGATCATTTTGCATATTTCCAGTAGTCAATGAATCAATTCCAGATTGCAATGCATAATACTTGCAAATAGTTCAAAATTTCCAGTAGATAAATTAGAGAGATTTTTTATTTTATATATTATTCAAGGTTTTATTCAAGAATTATTGTAACAATTTAGGAGAGATTTATTCTATATATTATTTCATTTGTAATGTACAAGGGTTGAATTTTGATGACAAAACCTTTTAGCTTTGTAAAACTTTGATTAGAAAATTCTTAATCGAAGCCTTCCAGCTCGAGTTCATGACAGAACTTGTGTTTCTTGTATGTTTTTCTAGTGTTTTCATATCTTGTTTATGCACATGTTCAAAGTAACATAGGAGATTTTGGGTAAGAATAGATTGAGTATCAATCTCTCTGAAATCCACTGCAAAGTTATAATCATTGAAATATATTAGTTTATTGGATAGACTGTTTGAGATAGCTCCTCTACATCTTTAAATTGTTGGCTCCTGTCATCTCTTCAGTGCGTATTGTTTGGTTGTAGAAGTCTTCTACACATATCCAAATTTGCCTGATTGATTAAATATTCAGTATGACTGCTTAATTATCATGAATTTCCTTATATTCTTCTGTCAAATTCTTTAAAAATCATGTTATTATGTGAGGCTGAAAGCTGACACCTTGAGCAAGGACTCTGCAAGAGATGGATTTATTCATGAACAAGGATTGTGTAATCATCAACAACCACCCAAACTAAATCATAAATATGGCCATTGTGCTTCATAGGCTACTATCCAATGACAATGAATAGTGTTAAACAAGGCCTCGTAACTATTGAGGGAGCCCCCTCTGGTTCAAGGGCCAACTTGAACCTAAAGACTAGTCCAGTTGGTTTCTCGGCGTAGTTTTTGCAGCCAAGAACTACCTACGAGAAACAGATACAACATAACCAAGAATAATTAAAATTTGACTTACCTTACCACCATGACATTGTCATCCAAGCATCAACATCCTTATGGTCCATCTCCACTCAAATTTTCCTTCATGCATCAGAGTGCCTAAGGATCAAAATTGATTACCAAGTTATAACTTTTCTTCCAGAGATTATGTTGGATGTTAATCATTACTTTACATATTCTAGAGAAAGTTTTAATCCTTTATCCATCCTTAAGTAAGTCAAATTCGTTTCTTTAAACATCACATAATCATATTAAGTATGTTACAAGATTCTATACATATGAATCTTATCCAAGACAGAGTGCCCAAGGATTAAACTTGATTACCAAGTTAGAAATTTTCTTCCAGATATTATGCTAGATGTTAGTCATTATTTTACATATTCTAGAGAAAGTTTTAATCCTTTGTCCATCCTTAAGTAAGTCAAATTAATTTCTTTAAACATCACATAATCATATTAAGCATGTTACAAGATTCTATACATATTAATCTTATCCAAGTGTCACCTTCAATATGCATTCCTATGCTTCTTATTCCATCATCTAGCTATATGTATCATAGTGAGTCCACAACCTGACCCATTGCATTCCTTCATCCCTTTAAAAGTATTATTTCCATACTATATGGAATTGACACTAATCTTGTCATAATGCTTCTTCCAAGAAGCTTCCCAAAAAGATGGTTCTTTCAGGATCATGATGATCCTCCTAAACAAGATGATTGTCTCTAACATATGTTAGATAATGTCTGGATGAACAATATGCAAAATGGTTTATTTTTGTATCTTTAAATACTAGGTGATTTCTTCAAAGCAACTTAACCAAGTAGACTCTACATATGTTACTATCACATGCTTCTCTCTATGATGTTATGCAAAATCAAGACTCTTATAACATCAATGCCTATTATCCTAAAGGAAAGATTAATCTTCATAAATAACCTGACAGACAATGTGTCCACTTCAATAGTAATGATCCTTCACATCTTCTCTCTTCGGCTTCTTCTCAGGGTCTCCCATAGTCTCAGCTACATAAGATTCACTTCTTGCCTTTCTCTTGTTTTTTTGTTGGTTTTGACAAACCCTTTTAAAGTTTCCAAACTCATCACACTTAAATTATTGATCCTTGGACATATATTTATTCTTGTACTTTCCAAACTTTCCCTTCTTCAATTTCTTGACTCTAGCTAAAAAGGCTTGAGATTGTTCATATGATCCAATGCCATCTTGTACCTTGATCCTAGATTATTCCAAAATGAATTGAGCCCACAACTCATCAAAAGTAGTTGAATCTCTCTTAGAGTACATGTTTGTTGCAAAGTTGCTCCATTCTGGTGGCAATGCATTTAATACATAGATGGTCATTTCTGAAAAAAAAATTTCCTCTCCAAGCCCCTGCAAGTGATCTCTTAATTAGAAGGGATTCCATCTCCTCATTCTTTAACTTCTTCATTTTATACAACTTCTTATGAAAATACATCTTTTTCATAATGCACTCAAATAGTATAATTTCACTAGCTTGCCATACATGGCCTTGGAAGTTTTCAAATTTGTAACAAATGGAACAAGAGGATCCTTAATGGATTCAACTGTAATCCTTTGTGCCCTTTCTTCCCATTTCTTGTAGTTTACTAGTTCTTGAGTCTTGTCTTTTCTAGGTTCAGCAATTTCCCTACTAACACATTCTATTACCTAACATTTAGTAAGTTCCAGGTCAATCCTCTTCTTCCATGCTAGGAAATTTGATGCTCCAATGAGCTTATTGCTCTCCTTGAAGAAAGAACCCATATGACCTGTAGATTCAGACATAGAGATGCTTACTTGTTACCAATATTCTTGTCTTCCTTAAATATATCTCCAACTATCTTGATGCCTTCAATATTTTCAAAGATACTTTCAATGATGTCCTTGAAAGATGTCTCCTAGGGCTCTTCCAACAACAACTTTCAAGATCCTTCAATTCTTCCTTCAAAGATGTCTACTAGTGAGTCCTTAAATATATCTCCTTTCAAGAGATATCAATCAACCTTCTTGAGCAAGACAAACCTTCCCAAGGTCAAAAAGGTCTCTCTTCCAACACTTGACACTACAACTTGTCCTTCCTGCAACTCAAACTTGTAATTTTGGCCTCCTTTACAGTTGTAGAAACCCTAATTCAACTTATGTTACGATAGCCATTTTGTACGGGAATTGAGTCAACGAATTTGTCATCTTTTTTCAAAAACTGAAAAAGTACAAAGGATGTAAATCCCTTGGCATTGATCAAAGTTGTTGGGCTTAACTGAAACATGACTTGTTTTGATTGAAAAGTAAAGAGTCCATTGAGACAAGGCAAGTATGAGTTGCCATTTATGTTTCCAATGTCTGATGAAGCTTTGAAGGAAAGTATGAGGTTGGAAATTGCCATTTAAGTTTCCAATGTTTGATAAAGCTTTGAATGTAAGAACATTGAAAATATAGGAAGACAAATTATTATGTGGGTCAGCGTGCATGACAAACATGACAGAGAGTTGAGGAATAATTTACATTTACAACCATTTCATATGAGAATCAAATGCATATCGGAAACATAGGATGGGTTATTCATATGAGCAGTAAATGCATATCCCAAATAAAGGATGGGTTACTGAATTCTGTTTGTAAATGAGATGTTTTCTGAACACTTACGTATCGGTTTTCAATGACCAGAAGCATCCTGTTTGAATGTTTGCTTGGAAATCTAATTGTATAGTGCACTTATGTATTCATTGTCAAAGGCCAGAAGCATCTTGTTTGAGTGTTTGCTTGCAAATCTAACTGTATAGTGCAATATTCCACTATGATAACAAAGCCAAGTAGCAAGCATTGAAACCACATTTGAACGAACTCTATCCTCAGTTAAAATGAATTGAGGATGGAACCTACGACCAATGTGTGGCTCGTTCAACCCATGTTTTCAAAGTTTGGATGTACAAAAGAGTAGCAATAAGTGTAGTGTTGCCCTGCAGCAGGGACTAATAAGATAATCAGTTACATTGCTAAAAACGAACCAGAAAGCAAGTGCTTACATAAAAATGGATAGAGCATACAGCGAGTACCTTGGGTAGATGACATTCGTCAATACACCATCGACAGATAAACAGAGGATGTTGACATCCATCAAAACAAAAACTGAGTCCTACTATCTTAATATAGAAACTGAAACTAGTGACCGGTATGTAAGGTCTAGACAAAGGCCAAACAAAAGCAACAAACAACACAACTTAAAAGCCAGAATGCATTGGATAATCATACGAGAGGAAATGATCCAACACTCCTCTGCATGCCATGACGAAATTCTCTGTAGAAGATTCTTCCAGACATCGCAACAAGCCTCGTTTTTGCAAGAAAATCTGTAGAAGAGTTGAATTCCCCGGTAAACGTGCGCAAAGGGAATGTGTTGAAACAAAGCCTTCAACTTCTTGATCCTGCGCTCTCCTGCGCACATTTTTATTTTGATTGTTGATTTGTCAAATATTGGTAATTAGATGGATCTTTCAACTTCTTTTCGATCCTGCGTAGCCAATGTAAGCGAAGCATTCTTATCTCGATTGCTGATTTACCAAATATTCAGCAATCAGACCGATATAAGCGCAGAAAATTTATATTAAAAACACCCGTCAAAGATCTGTGTATATTTTCCTTTCTAAGCTTCCGCCCATATTCAGTATATAAAGCACAGATTTGGTCACAGGTGCTTGTAATATCAAAAGGGAAATCCTCAAAAATTAATTTATTCCTTCCCTTCCATACCCCAAAAGATATGATAGGGCGGAGTCCAATGCTTCGATCTATGTAACATCCACCATTTGAGACATTCCTCCATATTATGGAAATACCATTGCACTTGTATCTTTAAATGTTGTTGAAAATGGCATTTGCCTGCCCGCGTGAGGACCTTATTATTCCACACAAGACAACCAAATATTTTGACCTTTAGAGGCATGTTCCACTTCCTGATATACCTGAACTAGCTGAAAGGCTCGAGTGCCTGAGATGAGGGCGAAATATGACAGTAAACCTCTGATGCCACTAATTGACCGTGGCAGAGGACAACATTGCACCTTAGAAAATCTTCGTCCGCGCAGAGAGAGTAACGCCCGCCAAGTTAATTTGTGTTATATACCTCTGCCATACCACAACATTAGGACCAGACAAGCCCAACGCGTCAACATCCTTCCAGATGGGGTAGGATTGTATCAGATCGTAAGCTTCATAGAACTGGGATAAGAAGAATAACCCTTATCATGTAAAAAGTTTAATACAACGTCTGGCAATAAATGATCACCACATACCATGGACAAGATCAATCCCCACTAAAACCTTGGAGCAATTCCCAGTTTCTGTATATTTTCAAATAACCACTGTTTGATCTTCATGAAGCTATTCCAAATGCATGAAACATTACAGAGTGGGATGCATGAAACATTACAGAGTGGGTGGTAACCAGTCTGGAAATAATGTGAAAAGTATCTGTATTTTAAATATTTATGTTTTAAGTTTATGGGGTCTTGGATAGACAGTGATCTGGTGTTTTTTAGGACACTGTTGATGTGTGAAGTCACTAGTTCAATTTCCCACCCAAATCCAGATGATATAAGATATAGTCTTGTTAAACTTAAAAAAGAAATATTTATCTCTTAAAATTACTCACCATATACCACTTCCAAATGTGACACTCCAAAAACTCTTAATTAGAAAAATCCAACCAAAAATATTGATATATTCAAACACCCTATCCACCAGAATGCTAAATTTTGTAATTTCATCCAGTTTCACCCTTCACCCCCAACCAAATAAAATTTGCAATAATGGCCTTGATTTTATTTATGATATGACTGGGCAACATAAATAAATGCATCCAGTATACTGAAATATTCGGAGCACTAACTGAACAAGAATCAATCTGTCGCCCGAGGACAACTATCTGTGTACCCAATCTGACAGCCTGCATTCAAATTTGTTTAAAAGCCATTGCGAATCTTGGCTAGATATTTGTTTGCCTTCATTTGGAAACCAAGATAGATGAAACCTTCTTTGAGAAAGGAAACTCCAACCTCAAAGATATTTGCAATCTCTGTAATAATGTCTTGTTTGGTAGAAGCATGTATGAAGAGAGATTTCAATTTATTCATGTATATACTATAAACTAGAAGCGTTTTTTTTATCAATATATGCATGTTTGATCTTGAGATTCAAAGCAAAGAAAAAATGTGTAAGCGTATTATTGATCATATTTGTTCGAGATTGTAGATAGTATTTGCCATAATGGTCAATTCAAGATCATATAAGTGTTAAGCTCCATTAATTTCTTTGACAACTGCTGTCTACAATTCTGGAATCCAACTGCAGTCTTTCCTTAATTTCTGGAAACCAACTGCAGTAATTTTTTTAAATTAAGGAAATCAACTGCAGTTAATAAATTTATTGTTGGGAGTTACTGAAGTGGTCCATTACTCCATCTAGAGTTCTCTACCTTGATCTGGAGTTCTCTACCTTGATCTGTGGAACACCTGGCACATAGCCATCAGAAGTTTGATGGAAGCTTGGCTATAAATTTATCTGTTTGGTCCCCAAGCTTGTATCTCAATCCCCTTCAGTTTTTTTACACCATCTAGCTGAGAGAGCAGAGCTTGGAAGTGCCTTCACTTTCTGTATTCTTTTCTTTTTACTTGGATTGAAGCTGGAGTGCTGAAGTAAAGAAGCAAGTGAACTGTGGTTTGCATCAAGAACATCACCAATGGCTGGAGGTAATTTATATTTATGGGCATTAAGTTTTAACGATTCTTTGAGTTTTCCGAATACAGAATCGCGGTTGAAATATTTAAAAATTTATCATTTGATATCAGAGCCTTAAATTCTATCTCTGCATTGGTGTGTTCTGATTACCAAATTATGTTTATGATAACGAAAATCACAGTCCATGCCCCGAGAAATTTGTTTCTCGCCCCCTCGAAAATTGAATTTAGTTGCAGTTAGCCGAATAGAGAATTATGATCGGCGGTAGTTCACACGTCAATTTTGGGATTATAAGTATTGTTGTTCGATTTCGGTCGTAGTTTATTAAAAAAAAAAAAAAAA